>CAWUFW010003460.1:600000-1180000 GCA_963921515.1 Calotriton arnoldi
TAAGTAAAATATATGTGGGGGCCCCTGCAGCCCCGGGGACCGCCACCTCCCAGGGGCTTTTGACATAATATGCGGGGGCACATGGCCCCCCCGCAGCCCTGGGAACCGCCACCTCTCCGGGGCTTCTTTAAAAAAATTGCGTGGGGGGCTCCTGCCCCCCCAAGCTGCCCCTGGGAACGCCACCTCCCTGGGGCATTTATGATAATGGGTGGGGGCGAGGCCCCCCAATCCCCGGGGACCGCCACCTCCCCGGGGCTTAAATTATAAATATTAAGTGTGGGGGGGCTCCTGCCCATCCCCACACTGCCAAGGGGACCACCACCTCCCGGAGCAATTTTAATTAAAGGTAGGGGTCCGCACCCCCGACCCTGGGGACCACCACCTCCCCTGGGCTATTTTCACGTTGGGAGGGGGGCCCCTCCTGGAGCCCTCTATGGCCCTGGGGACCGCCACCCTCAGGGCCGGCAATGTCCTGGGGTTCCCACCCTGTCACGCCCTGTCATTGCAAACTCTGCTTTGCTTCACAGAAGCGAGAGCAGGAAACCTGCTCTAGCTTCCATGAAGCAAAGCAGTATTGCTTTTGGAGAAGGGGAGCTGCATGTCAGCAGCTCCCCTTGTCCAAAAGTAATGCCAGCTCCCGCAGGAGGTGGGGAGCCGGCTGGGACCGCGGAGGCATTGGGCCTCCCCCCGCAGTCCCCAATGTAAGGTCAGGCCCCGGGGGATGGGGTCCCCGGGGCCATAATTGGGCTCAGGAGGGGCCCTCCAAAATAAAATAAAAAAATCAAGGCTGCCGAGCACCGGGGGATGGGGTCACCGGGGCCAATAGTGGCCCAGGGAAGGGGGGCCACGTGGCCCCCTCCCAAAAAAATAATAATTAAAAAAAAACAAGGCAATGCCTCAGGGGATGGGGTCCCCGGGGCTGAAATCGGCCTCAGGAGGGGGCCGCGCAGCTCCCTTCGTGTTTTTTTTTTTAATGAATAGTGGCAGGCCCTGGGGGATGGGGTCCACAAGGCCCAGAAAATATTGAGAGGAGGGGGGCCACACAGCCCTCCTTCTAACCTCCAAAAAAAGGGAAAAAGACAGCATCTCGCCGCAGGCCCTGCCCCCTCCCTGCACCACTCTGCAAACGCGCCTCCTGGCATGTTCTGGGTTGGGGGATTAAGCCCCTAGAATCTTAAGGGTCCTTAGGGGCCAACTAGCCCACCAGGTACCTCCAGTGAGTCCCAAAGAGTGGGATTGCTGAGAGGTGGTCCGAGGCCACGCCCCTTTTTACACCACTCTGCAAACGTACCTCTTGGCGCACTGCTGGTGGGGCAATGAGGTCCTCTTGTGTCCTGAGGACCTCAGGACTGAAGTGGACTTCATCCCCCGAGCAGCAGTGCGCCAGGAGGTGCATTTGCAGAGTGGAGTAAAAAGGGGGCATGGCCTCAGACCACTCTCAGCAATCCAGCTGTGTGGGGCTTACTGGAGGTACCTGGTGGCTAGTTGGCCCCAAGGGACCCTCAGGAGGCAAGGGGACTTCATCCCCCAACCAATAGCGCGCCAGGAGGCGCGTTTGCAGAGTGGTGGACAAAGGAGGCGTGGCCTGTGTCCACCTGCAATCCCACTATCTGGGGCATACTGGAGGTATCAAGTAGGCTAGTTGGCCCCTAAGGACCCCCAGCAGCGCAGTGGACTTTAATCCCCTTCCGAGAGCGCGCCAGGGAGCGCGTTTGCAGAGTGGTGGGAAAAGGGGGTGTGGCCTGCAATGAGAACTTAGCAATGCTGTTGTGTGGGACTTACTGGAGGTAATAGGAGGGTAGTTGGCCCCAAGGTAGTCCTTGGGGGCCAACTACCCTCCTGTTAGCTCTACTAAGTCCCACACAGTGGGATTGCTAAGAGGTCTTCGGAGGCCACGCCCCCTTTCTCCACCACTCTGCAAATGTGCCTCCTGGCACAATACTGGTTGGGGGATGAAGTCCACTTTACTCCTGAGGGACTTTGGGGGCCAAGACGCCCTCCTGGTACGTCCTATGCAGCAGAATTCCTGAGCGCTGGTTGGAGGCCCAGCCCCCTTTTTCCACCACTCTGCAAACGTCGACTACCAGTTAAAGAAGCATTTGTAATGTAATAGGTCTCGCATTTGCAAGAGTTAGAGCTATTGGCGTTGTAAATGTAAAAGTTTTTACTAATGTTTTTGGAGTGGAGTGGATGTACGTTGTGTGTAGTGGAATTATGTGGGATGTTGTGCAGTGAAATTATGTGGATAGAAAGTATGTGGTATTTAGTGAATAGGAATTATGTAGAGTGGGATTATGTGTTATGGAGAGTAATTATGTGGTATGGTAGTCTGTGTTGTGGAGTGGTAACCTCAGGTTTAGTCTTCCTCATTTCCATAGCAGCTAAAATCTATGTACTCAATGAGACAAAAAAAGAAGGAATCACCGAGGAGCACTTCTGGACCTAGTCAGAGGTATGAGCAGGGCCACTGGAATTATGAGAAAGTTTGGCTGCACCGACTTTCGCACAATTATACATTTTCCACATTAGCCACACAATCCATCATCTGCTGCCTAATCTGCAGATCTGAACAAAAAAAGCCTTGTTTCTAGCTCAAACGTTACCAAAAATGCAGCGACAAGTGTTACAGCGTGGTGGAAGGTCCTTTGCAACCTAGAATGGTCACCTGTTACTTATTGCTAAATGTGGGTGTTAAATTGGTACTAATGGTGTGCAAGCCACTCTTGCTTCTTTCTGTGCCTCTTTCTGCATTTCTGTTGCCTCTTTCTGCACTTCACTTGTCTCTTTCTCCACCCCTCTTTCTGTACCTCTGTTGCTTCTTTCTGCACCTCTCTTGCTTCTTTCTGCACCTCTCATGCCTCTTTCACACCCCTCTTCCTGCACCCCTCTTGCCTCTTTCTGCACCTCTGTTCCTTCTTTCTGCACCTCTTTTGTTTCGTTCTGCACCTCTCACTTCTTTCTGCACCCCTTTTGCCTCTTTCTGCACCCCTTTTCCCTCTTTCTGCACCCCTCTTGTCTCTTTCTGCACTTCTTCTGTTTCTTTCTGCAGCTCTCTTGCTTCTTTCTGCACCCCCTTGCCTCTTTCGCCACCCAGCCACCCTCTTTCTGCACCCTGTTGCCTCTTTCTGCACCCCCTCATGCCTCTTTCTCACCCCTCTTCCTGCACCCCTCTCGCCTCTTTCTGCACCTATGTTCCTTCTTTCTGTACTTCTTTTGTTTCTTTCTGCACCTCTCACTTCTTTCCGCACCCCTTTTGCCTCTTTCTGCACCCCAATTCCCTCTTTCTGCACCCCTCTTCTTTCTTTCTGCACCTCTGTTCCTTCTTTCTGTACTTCTTCTGTTTCTTTCTGCAGCTCTCTTGCTTCTTTCTGCACCCCCTTGCCTCTTTCTCCACCCAGCCACCCTCTTTCTGCACCCCTGTTGCCTCTTTATGCACCTCTGTTCTTTCTTTCTGCACATATCTTGCTTCTTTCTGCACCCCTCTTGCCTCTTTCTGCACCTCTGCTGCTTCTTTCTGCACACTCCTCGTGCCTCTTTCACACCCCTCTTCCCTCTTTGTGCACCCCTCTTGCCTCTTTCTACACCTCTGTTCCTTCTTTCTGCACTTTTCTTTCTTTCTGCACCTCTCGCCTCTTTCTCCACCCCTCTTTCCTCTATCTGCACCCCTGTTGCCCCTTTCTGCACCTCTGTTCCTTTTTTCTGCACTTTTGTTTCTTTCTGCAGCTCTCATGCTTCTTTCTGCACCCCCTTGCCTCTTTCTCCACCCCACATTCCTCTATCTGCACCCCTGTTGCCCCTTTCTGCACCTCTGTTCCTTCTTTCTGCACTTTTGTTTCTTTCTGCTTGTCTCTTGCTTCTTTCTGCACCCCTTGTGCCTCTTTCTGCACCCCTCTTCTCTCTTTTTACACTCCTCCTGCCTCTTTCTGCACCTCTGTTCCTTCTTCCTTCTTTCTGCTCTTCTTTTGTTTCTTTCTGCACCTCTCTTGCTTCTTTCTGCATCCCTCTTGCCACTTTCTCTTCTCCTGTTCCCCCTTTTTGCATCTCAGTTGCTTCTTTCTGCACTTCTCTTGCCTCTTTCTCTACCCCTCATCCCTTTCTTCACCTCTGTTCCTTCTTTCTGCACTTCTTTTGCTTCTTTCTGTACCCCTCGTGCCTCTTTCACACCCCTCTTCCCTCTTTCTGCACCCCTCTTGCCTATTTCTGCACCTCTGGTCCTTCTTTCTGCACTCCTCTTGCCTCTTTCTGCATCTCTGTTGCTATTTTCTGCCCTTCTTTTGTTTTTTTCTGCACTTCTCTTGCTTCTTTCTGCACCTCTGTCCCTTCTTTCTGCAACCCTTGTACCTCTTTCTGCAACCCTCTTCCCTCTTTCTGAACCCCTCTTGCCTCTTTCTGCACCTCTGTTCCTTCTTTCTACACTTTTTTGTTTCTTTCTGCAACTCTCTTGCTTCTTTCTGCACCCGTTGCTTTTTTCTGTACCCCTCGTGCCTCTTTCACACCCCTCTTCCCTCTTTCTGCACCCCTCCTGCCTCTTTCTGCATTTCTTTTGTTTCTTTCTGCACTTCTCTTGCTTCTTTCTCCACCCCACTTCCCCCTTTCTGCATCTCTGTTGCTTCTTTATGCACTTCTCTTGCTTCTTTCTGTACCCCTCTTGCCTCTTTCTGCCCCTCTCTTGCCTCTTTCTGCACCCCTCTTCCCTCTTTCTGCACTCCTCTCGCCTCTTTCTGCACATCTGTTGCTTTTTTCTGCACTTATTTTGTTTCTTTCTGCACCCCTCTTGCCTCTTTCTGCACCTCTGTTCCTTCCTTCTGCACTTCTTTTGTTTCTTTCTGCACCTCTTGCTTCTTTCTGCACCCCTTATGCTGCTTTCTGCACCCCTCTTGCCTCTTTCTGTACCTCTGTTCCTTCTTTCTGCACTTTTTTATTTTTTTCTGCAGCTCTCTTGCTTCTTTCTGCACCCCCTTGCTTCTTTCTCCACCCCTCTTACCTTTCTTCACCCCTGTTGCCTCTTTCTGCACCTCTGTTCCTTCTTTCTGCACTTCTTTTGTTTCTTGCTGCACATCTCTTGCTTCTTTCTGCACCCCTTGTGCCTCTTTCTGCAACCCTCTTCCCTCTTTTTGCACCCCTCTTGCCTCTTTCTGCACCACTGTTGCTTCTTTCTGCACTACTCTTGCTTCTTTCTGTACCTCTCTTGCTTCTTTCTGCACCACTCGTGCTTCTTTCTGCACCCCTCTTCCCTCTTTCTGCACTTCTTTTGTTTCTTTCTGCACCACTCTTGCTTCTTTCTGTATCCCTCTTGCCACTTTCTCCACCCCTGTTCCACGTTTTTGCATCTCTGTTGCTTCTTTCTGTACTTCTCTTGCCTCTTTCTCCACCCCTCACCCTCTTTCTGCACCTCTGTTGCTTCTTTCTGCACTTCTCTTGCTTATTTCTGCACCTCTCTTGCTTCTTTCTGCACCCCTTGTGCCTCTTTCTGCACCCCTTGTGCCTCTTTCTGTACCTCTGTCTCTTCTTTCTGCAACCCTTGTGCTTCTTTCTGCATCCCTTTCCCCTCTTTCTGCTCCCCTCTTGCCTCTTTCTGCACCTGTTTCTGCTTTCTGCACTTTTTTGTTTCTTTCTGCAACTTTCTTGCTTCTTTCTGCAACTTTCTTGCTTCTTTCTGTATCCCTCTTGCCTCTTTCTCCACCCCACTTTCCCCTTTCTGCATCTCTGTTGCTTCTTTATGCACTTCTCTTGCTTCTTTCTGCACCTCTGTTCCTTCTTTCTGCACTTCTTTTCTTTCAGCACCTCTTGCCTCTTTCTGCACCCCTTTTGCCTCTTTCTGCACCCCTCTTGACTCTTTCTGCACCTCAGTTCCTTCTTTCAGCACTTCTTGTGTTTCTTTCTGCAGCTCTCATGCTTCTTTCTGTACCCCCTTGCCTCTTTCTCCACCCCTCTTTCTTGTATCTGCACCCCTGTTGCCCCTTTCTGCACCTCTGTTCCTTCTTTCTGCACTTTTGTTTCTTTCTGCTTGTCTCTTGCTTCTTTATGCACCCCTCGTGCCTCTTTCTGCACCCCTCTTCTCTCTTGCACACTCCTCTTGCCTCTTTCTGCACCTCTGTTCCTTCTTCCTTCTTTCTGCTCTTCTTTTGTTTCTTTCTGCACCTCTCTTGCTTCTTTCTGCATCCCTCTTGCCACTTTCTCTTCTCCTGTTCCCCCTTTTTGCATCTCAGTTGCTTCTTTCTGCACTTCTCTTGCCTCTTTCTCTACCCCTCATCCCTCTATCTTCACCTCTGTTCCTTCTTTCTGCACTTCTTTTGCTTCTTTCTGTACCCCTCGTGCCTCTTTCACACCCCTCTCCCCTCTTTCTGCACCCCTCTTGCCTATTTCTGCACCTCTGGTCCTTCTTTCTGCACTCCTCTTGCCTCTTTCTGCATCTCTGTTGCTTTTTTCTGCCCTTCTTTTGTTTTTTTCTGCACTTCTCTTGCTTCTTTCTGCACCTCTGTCCCTTCTTTCTGCAACCCTTGTACCTCTTTCTGCAACCCTCTTCCCTCTTTCTGAACCCCTCTTGCCTCTTTCTGCACCTGTTCCTTCTTTCTGCACCTCTGTCCCTTCTTTCTGCAACCCTTGTACCTCTTTCTGCAACCCTCTTCCCTCTTTCTGCACCCCTCCTGCCTCTTTCTGCACTTCTTTCGTTTCTTTCTGCACCTCTCTTGCTTCTTTCACCACCCCACTTCCCCCTTTCTGCATCTCTGTTGCTTCTTTATGCACTTCTCTTGCTTCTTTCTGTACCTCTCTTGATTCTTTCTGCACCCCTCTTGCCTCTTTCTGCACTCCTCTCGCCTCTTTCTGCACATCTGTTGCTTTTTTCTGCACTTATTTTGTTTCTTTCTGCACCCCTCTTGCCTCTTTCTGCACCTCTGTTCCTTCCTTCTGCACTTCTTTTGTTTCTTTCTGCACCTCTTGCTTCTTTCTGCACCCCTTATGCTGCTTTCTGTACCCCTCTTGCCTCTTTCTGTACCTCTGTTCCTTCTTTCTGCACTTTATTTTTTTCTGCAGCTCTCTTGCTTCTTTCTGCACCCCCTTGCCTCTTTCTCCACCCCTCTTACCTTTCTTCACCCCTGTTGCCTCTTTCTGCATCTCTGTTCCTTCTTTCTGCACTTCTTTTGTTTCTTGCTGCACATCTCTTGCTTCTTTCGGCACCCCTTGTGCCTCTTTCTGCACCTCTGTTGCTTCTTTCTGCACTACTCTTGCTTCTTTCTGTACCTCTCTTGCTTCTTTCTGCACCACTCGTGCTTCTTTCTGCACCCCTCTTCCCTCTTTCTGCTCTTCTTTTGTTTCTTTCTGCACCACTCTTGCTTCTTTCTGTATCCCTCTTGCCACTTTCTCCACCCCTGTTCCACGTTTTTGCATCTCTGTTGCTTCTTTCTGCACTTCTCTTGCCTCTTTCTCCACCCCTCACCCTCTTTCTGCACCTCTGTTGCTTCTTTCTGCACTTCTCTTGCTTATTTCTGCACCTCTCTTGCTTCTTTCACCACCCCACTTCCCCCTTTCTGCATCTCTGTTGCTTCTTTATGCACTTCTCTTGCTTCTTTCTGTACCTCTCTTGATTCTTTCTGCACCCCTCTTGCCTCTTTCTGCACTCCTCTCGCCTCTTTCTGCACATCTGTTGCTTTTTTCTGCACTTTTTTTGTTTCTTTCTGCACCCCTCTTGCCTCTTTCTGCACCTCTGTTCCTTCCTTCTGCCCTTCTTTTGTTTCTTTCTGCACCTCTTGCTTCTTTCTGCACCCCTTATGCTGCTTTCTGCACCCCTCTTGCCTCTTTCTGCACTTCTTTTGTTTCTTGCTGCACATCTCTTGCTTCTTTCTGCACCCCTTGTGCCTCTTTCTGCAACCCTCTTCCCTCTTTTTGCACCCCTATTGCCTCTTTCTGCACCTCTGTTGCTTCTTTCTGCACTACTCTTGCTTCTTTCTGTACCTCTCTTGCTTCTTTCTGCACCACTCGTGCTTCTTTCTGCACCACTCGTGCTTCTTTCTGCACCCCTCTTCCCTCTTTCTGCTCTTTTGTTTCTTTCTGCACCACTCTTGCTTCTATCTGTATCCCTCTTGCCACTTTCTCCACCCCTGTTCCACGTTTTTGCATCTCTGTTGCTTCTTTCTGCACTTCTCTTGCCTCTTTCTCCACCCCTCACCCTCTTTCTGCATCTCTGTTGCTTCTTTCTGCATTTCTCTTGCATATTTCTGCACCTCTCTTGCTTCTTTCTGCACCCTTGTGCCTCTTTCTGCACCCCTCTTCCCTCTTTCTGCACCCCTCTTGCCTCTTTCTGCACCTCTGTTCCTTCTCTTTACTTATTTTGTTTCTTTCTGCACGTCTCTTGCTTCTTTCTGCACCCGTCGTGCTCTTCTGCACACTTCTTTTTGCACCCTTCTTGCCTCTTTCTGCACCTCTGTTGCTTCTTTCTGCACTCCTCTTGCTTCTTTCTACACCTATCTTGCTTCTTTCTGTACCACTCTTCGCTCTTTCTGCACCCCTTTTGCCTCTATCTGTACCTCTGTTCCTTCTTTCTGCACTTTTTTTGTTTCTTTCTGCACCTCTCTTGCTTCTTTCTGCACCTCTCTTGCTTCTTTCTGCACCCCCCTTGCCACTGTCCCCACACCGTTCCCCCTTTTTGCATCTCTGTTGCTTCTTTCTGCACTTCTCTTTCCTCTTTCTCCACCCCTCATCCCTCTTTCTGCACCTCTGTTCCTTCTTTCTGCACTTCTCTTGCTTCTTATTGCACCTCTCTTGCACATTTCTGCACTCCTCGTGCCTCTGTCTGCACCCCTCTTGCCTCTTTCTGCTCCTCTCTTGCCTCTTTCTGCACCCCTCTTTCCTCTTTCTGCACCCCTCTTTCCTCTTTCTGCACCTCTGTTGCTTCTTTCTGCGCATTTCTTCCTCTTTCTGCACATGTCCTACCTATATTGGCATATTTAGAAATTAGCATTTAAAAAACCTTAGAAATTCACTAAAAAAAACAGAGGTTTCAGGGACGTTATAGTTAGGAATTAGCAGTTAAAAAACCTTTCAAATTCACTGAAAAAACCGTAGGTTTCAGGGACGTTATAGTTAGAAATTAGCATTTAAAAAACCTTAGAAATTCACTGAAAAAACCACAGGTTTCAGGGACGTTATGGACATTTCACTCGTACAAAACCAGAGAAATTCGGCCGTTATAGTTGGTTGAGCTAACTATAACTCGCGCCCCGCAATGCACTGATGATGACATCACATATTACTCATGACATGGTCAGTGACATCACTGATGACATCACTGATGACATCATCCACTTAATATCTGACGCACCTCCTCACACCCTAATATAACCTTTCATACACCCACTCTAAAATACAAAATACAATTCTCGAAACCATAGACACACCAATACCAGTTAGTACATAACCACTCACTGATTCATAGGTCTACACACAACCACTCACTCACCGGTACAGTCACTCATACACGTAGTCACTCATCAATACAGCCTCTGATATATGCACTCATACACCCATACAGATACTCATATACTGCCACTCATCCACAGAGATCCTCGCACACCTAGTCAGTCACCCAATGACTCAATCACACTGCCATTTACTCATCAATACAGTTATACACACACCACCTCACTTATTCATACAGATACTAACACATACTTACTCTCTTATACAATCACTGACACAAGCACACACTAATCCATACAGCCACTCTCACAATAACTCACTCTCACATATAATCACTTCTATACTCCAACATTCACATATACTGCCTTTCACATATGTAGTTACTCACACATATACCACTGAGACAACCATTCACTCACCAACACAGCCATACGCACACTCACTCACCCATACAGCCCCTCGCAGACGCACTCATGAACCCATACACCCACTGAATCACCCACTCACACATCCATGGAGGGAGTCACACACCCCCACCACCCACCCACACAGACACTCAGGCACCCATACAGGTATTCAGACAACCAATCATAAACCCATATAGACACTCATGTAGCTACTCACCAACCCATGCAGCCACTTACACATCAACTGACAGACTGATACAGACATTCAGACAGATTAGTCATTCACCCATGCATTCACTAAGACACGTTTATTCTCTCACTTAAACAGTCAGACACGCACCCACTAAATCATCCATTTAGACACTCATACACCTACACATTCTTCAATACACCTTTGCGTATCTATAATTAACATTACTAAACTTTTAAAAATCACCCAGTCTCTGGATGATGTCATCAGTAATGTCATTTGAGATGTCATCAGTGATGTTATCACTGATGTCCCTGACCATGTCATGAGTGATGTAATATGTGACGTCATGAGCAGAGCATTGAGGGGGAGCGAGTTATAGTTAGCTCAACTACCTATAACTGCCGAATTTCTCTGGTTTTGTTTGAGTGGAATGTCCAACTGAAACCTGTGTTTTTTTCTGTGAATTTCTAAGGTTTTTAAATGCTAATTTCTAACTATAACGCACCTGAAACCTATGATTTTTTCAGTGAAAATATATATATATATATATATATATATATATATATATATTCACTGAAAAAACCATAGGTTTCAGGGAAGTTATAGTTAGAAATTAGCATTTAAAAAAACCATTAAAATGAAGCGCTTAATTTTTTTTAAAAAAAATTTCGGCAGGATTCGCGCACCCAGCGCAAATTCTGCTGGGGTTTTTAAAAAAAATAAATGTTTTTTTGGGCCCTGGGGGTCCCTGTGGGACCCCCTGAGCAGGCCTAGGGGGTCAGGGTGTTTCTACCCTGCCCCCTTTTCTTGTTTTTCACCTTTTTGTTTTACTCTTTTTTTGTGACTCGGTTACCGAGTCACAAGATGGCTGCCAACACATTCTGGTTTAGAGTGTTGGCAGCCAATCAGAGTGAAGCTCATGCCCGGGAGGAGTCGCGACTCCTCCTCGGTGCTCAGATATCAAAAGTTTTATTTTTTAAATTGCTCAGCAACTACTGAACGGATTTACACCATTTAAAAAAAAGGGATCTTTCTGAACCAAGACCTACCTTTTTGCCAAATTTGATGTAATTCCGTTCAGCAGTTCGGGCTGTAGCTTTGTCTAAAGTTTCCTATGGAAATTAACATGGGGAAAACGCGTTTTGGGACCCCCCTTTTTTCTCAGCCCCCGCTACACGAATCACCCCCAAACTTTCAAGACAGAAGCTGACCGGAGCGGGCCATCTTTTTTGAAAATTTCGCGAAGATTCGATGTGCTTTTGTTTTCCCGAGTCCAGTGCCTTTGAAAAAGTGCTACCTGCACGAAACGCGTCAGGCGGGACGTATCTTTTGTGGCTGAACACCGTTCCCGTTGCTGCTTTCAATAAAGATTGTGGGCAGATACTTACTTGTTCGTGGGCTTCTTCCATTGCAGGCAACTTGTGGTGTTTGAATTTTAGCGGCTTGCCTGAGCCGCGGAGTGAAGCCCTGGGGCTGGTTGCAGTCCACCAGCTGAGACGCCATTCGACGCCTTCGCAATTGGGAATAAGTAGCCGGTTATTGAAAGGAGAGTACAGCAACGAGTTATGGTGCTCCGCTGCATAACCCACTGTGGATATTAATTGAAATGGGTTACAATGGCATGGCAGCTCACTGGAGAAAGATGTGCACCACAAGTTCCATCAGGCCACGGGGGTGGCCACGCCCACAAGGGCGGGACTTCATCGTATTTAGTGGTGCAAGAAACTGATGTGCTGTTGTTTTCCCGAGTCCAGTGCCTTTGAGAAAGTGCTACCTGCACGAAACGCGTCAGGCGGGACGTATCTTTTGTGGCTGAACACCGTTCCCGCTTTCAATAAAGATTGTGGGCAGATACTTACTTGTTCGTGGGCTTCTTCCATTGCAGGCAACTTGTGGTGTTTGAATATATATATATATATATATATATATATATATATATATATATATATATATATATATATATATATATATATATATATATATATATATATATTCTACTGGCGGACCCCAGTAGATAGTTATAGTTAGGACCTATTTTCCATAGGAAATTCACAACATTCTATTTGAAATAACTTTGGTGCCGATTGACGAATCTTCGCGAAATTTTCAAAACTCGTGGGGCGCTCCGTCCGCTCCTATCCTGAAAGTTTCAGGGTGATTCGGCAAGCGGGGGCCGAGAAAAAAGGGGGGTCCCAAAACGTGTTTTCCCCATGCAATTTCCCATAGGAAACTTTAGACACGGCTACAGCCCGAACTGCTGAACGGAATTACACCAAATTTGGCAAAGAGGTAGTTCTTGGTTCAGAAAGAACCCTTTTTGTTAAATGGTGTAAATCCGTTCAGTAGTTGCTGAGAAAATCCAAAGTAAAAAACACATATATATCTATGGCCGCGGAGGGTCCGCGCACCCTCCCGATCACGAGCTGTATGCTAATTGGCTGTCAACACTCCAAACCAGGAAGTGTTGGCAGCCATCTTGTGCCTTGGTAGAACCGAGGCACAAAAAATCAGAAAAACAATTGCGAAAAATGCAAAAAGGGGGCAGGGTAGAAACACCCTGACCCCCTAGGCCTGCTCAGGGGGTCCCACAAGGACCCCCAGGGCCCAAAAAAGATTTTTTTTTAATTAAAAATCGGCGGAATGCGCTTAAGATGCGCGGATTCCGCCGTGAAAAAAAAAAAACGAAGCGCGGCCTCCCGCGCTTCGTTGTTATTTGGCCCCCGGGTGGCCCAAGTCCCGGGGGCATGCGGGGGTTAATAAAAAAATGGTAAGCCCTGGGGACCGCCACCCCCTGGGGCTTTGAATTTTAAATCGTGCGGGAGGGCACTCGGCCCTCCCGCAGCCCCGGGGACCGCCACCCCCCGGGGCTTCTTTTAAAAAAAAAAAAATTACCTGTGTGGGGGGGCTCGAGCTCCCCCACATGCCCCGGGGACCGCCACCTCCCCAAGGCACTAAGAATTTTAAAGTGGGGGTCCGTTTCGGACCCCCGAGCCCCGGGGACCACCACCTCCCTGGGGCTTTGCACATGTTGGGAGGGGGGCCGCGCGGCCCCCTCCTGGAGCCTGTGATGGCCCTGGGGACCACCACCCCCCAGGGCCGGCTCCTGCAGTGTCCAAGGGTGCCCACCCCCGGAACACTGCTGTTTGATATGACAGGGTGGGAGCCTCGCGGCTCCCGTCCTGTCATAGCAAACTTGCTTTGAATTTTGGAAGAGAGAGCAGGAAACCTGCTCTCTCTTCCAAAATTCAAAGCAAATTGCTTTTCCACACGGAGAGCTGCATCTAAGCAGTTCCCCGTGTGGAAAAGCAATGCCGGCTCCCGCAGGACGCAGGGAGCCGGCGGGACCGTGGGGGATTGGGGACCCCCCCACGGTCCCCAACGGAGAGGGCCAGCCCCGGGGGATGGGGTCCCCGGGGCTACAAATGGCCCGGGAGGGGGGCCACGCGGCCCACTTCCCCAAAATTTAAATAAAAACAAAGGCCGGCCCCGGGGGATGGGGTCCCCGGGGCCATAAGTGGCCTGAGGAGGGGGGCAACGCAGCCCCCCTCCAAAACATTTAAAACAAAACAAAAAAAAGGCCATGCCCCGGGGGATGGGGTCCCCGGGGCCGATTAAGGCCTCGGGAGGGGGGCCACGCAACCCCCTTCCAAATTTTATTAAAAAAAAAATAAAAAAAACGGGGGCAGGCCCTGGGGGATGGGGTCCCCAGGGCCAATAAATGAGAAATAGAAGTGGGGGCCACACAACCCCCCTTCTTTTAAAAAAAAAAAAAAAAAGACCGGCATCGCGCCGGAGGCCACGCCCCCTCCTTGCAGCAGGGGGCGCGTTTGCAGATGGGGAACGAATTCCCCTTGAATACTGGGGGTCCCTGGGGGCCAACTAGCCCACCAGGAACCTCCAGTATGCGCCAGGGGCTGCGTTGCAGAGAGGTGTTCGGAGGCCACGCCCCTTTTACACCTCTCTGCAACGCAGCTCTGTGGCACTTAATGGAGGTAGCTGGTGGGCTAGTTGCACCCCAGGGACCCTCTGGATTCAAGGGGAGTTAATCCCCCAACTTAAAACGTGCCACTGGGCGCGTTTGCACAGTGGTGAAGGGAGGGGGCGGGGCCTGAGGTGACATGTGTGCAAACACGCCCTGTGGCGTGTTTTAAGTTGGGGGATTAACTCCCCTTGAATCCAGAGGGTCCCTGGGGTGAAACTAGCCCACCAGCTACCTCCATTAAGCGCCACAGAGCTGTGTTGCAGAGAGGTGTAAAAAGGGGCGTGGCCTCTGACCACCTCTCTGCAACGCAGGCCTGTGGCGCTTACTGGAAGTACCTGGTGGGCTAGTTTGGCCCCAGGGACCCTCAGGATTCAAGGTGACCTAATACCCCAACTTAAATTGCGCCACAGGGCGCGTTTGCACAGTGGTGAAGGGAGGGGCGGGGCCTCAGGTGACATGTGTGCAAACACGCCCTGTGGCGCGTTTAAGTTGGGAATTAATTCCCTTGAATCCTGAGGGACCCTGGGGCCAACTAGCCCACCAGGTACCTCCAGTGCGCGCCACAGGGCTGTGTTGCAGAGAGGTGGCCCAGGCCACGCCCCTTTACACCTCTGTGCAACGCAGCTCTGTGGCGCTTACTGGAGGTACCTGGTGGGCTAGTTGGACCCCAGGGACCCTTAGGATTCAAGGGGACTTTATCCCCCAACTTAAAACGGCCAGAGGGCGTGTTTGCACACATGTAACCTCAGGACCCCCTCCCTACACCAGTGTGCAAACGCGCCCCATGGCGCGTTTTAAGAGGTAGTTTTAATCCCCTGCCCTATTATGTACTAGGGAGTTACAGAGGAGGTCATACTAATCACAGGGGTACCCCAACGCATAGTGTTCCCTAGTGTATGTAGGTGTTTTAACTGTATTCTAAGTGTCTTTTACCATAGCACTGGCTCTAGGCCTGGTTAGTCAGAGTCAGTTACCACCAGTACACGTCTGGAAAAGGTGTGGGCACAGGATGATTTTGCAACAAGGCCTCTTTCTGCTCCTCTGTTGGTTCTTTCTGCACATGTCTTGCTTCTTCCTGGATTTTTCTTCGTCTTTGTGGACTTCTGTTTCTTTCGACATTTCTTTTGCTTTTTTCTGTGCGTTTTTTCTCCTTTCTTCACATGTCCTACTTCTGTAGGCATAGTTACAAACTAGCATTTGAAAAACCTTTGAAATTCACTGAAAAAACCATAGGTTTCAGACACATTATAGTTAGAAATTAGCATTTAAAAAACCTTTGAAATTCACAGAAAAAAACCTTAGGTTTCAGGCACGTTATAGTTAGAAATTAGCATTTAAAAAACCTTAGAAATTCACTGAAAAAAACCATAGGTTTTAGGGACAGTTATAGTTAGTTGGACATTTCACTCGTACAAAACCAGTGAAATTCCCCGTTATAGTTAGTTCAGCTAACTATAACTCGCGCCCCCGCAATGCACTGCTGATGACGTAACATATTACATCACTCATGACATGGTCAGTGACATCACAGATGACATCATCCAGTGACTGTGTTTCTGTAAAGTTTAAATATGTTTAATATATATAGGGAAAGGCGTATTGAAGAATGAGTGGGTGTATAAGTGTCTGAATGGATGATTTAGTAGGTGCGTGACTGACTCTATAAGTGAGTGATTAAACGTATCTTACTGAATGCATTGGTTAGTGACTAAACTGTGTGAATGTCTGTATCCGTCTGTCTGTTGGTGTGTAAGCGGCTGCATGGGTTTGCGAATAGCTACATGAGTGTCTACATGGGTTATTGATTGGTTGTCTGAGTATCTGTATGGGTGCCTGAGTGTTTTTGTGGGTGGGGTGTGTGTGACTCTGTGCATAGATGTGTGAGTGGGTGATTCACTGGGTGCATGGTTTCAAGAGTGCATCTGTGATAGACTGTATGGGTGTGTGAGTGTGTGTATGGGTGTGTTAGTGAGTGAATGTATATCTCAGTGGTACATGTGTGAGTAACTACATATGTGAAAGGCAGTGTATATGTGTGTTGGAGTATATAAATGGCTATAAGTGAGAGTGTGTGATTGTGAGAGTGGCTGTATGGATGAGTGTGTACTTGTATCAGTGATTGTATAAGTGCGTAAGAATGTGCTAGTATTTGTATGAGTAAGTGAGCTGGTGTGTGTATAACTGTATAGGTGAATAAATGGGAGTGTGATTAATTATTAGCATGACTGACTAGGTGTGTGAGTACCTCTAAGGATGAGTGGTGGTGTGTGAGTGTCTATATAGGTGTATGAGTGCATATGATAGTCCTGTACTGGGTGACTGTAAGTATGAGTGACTGTACGGGTGAGTGAGTGGATGTGTGTGTAGACCTAAGAATCAGTGAGTGAGTAGGTAGTTATTGGTGTTGGAGTGTCTATGGTTTTGAGAATGGCAGTCTGTAATTTAGAATGGGTGTATCAAAAGTTATATTAGGGTGTGAGAAGATGCATGAAATTATCACATGGATGATGTCATCAGTGATGTCATTTGAGATGTCATCAGTGATGTCATCAGTGATGTCACTGACCATGTCATGAGTGATGTAATATGTGACGTCATCAGCAGTGCATTGCGGGGCGCGAGTTATAGTTAGCTGAACTAACTATAACGGGGAATTTCACTGGTTTTGTATGAGTGAAATGTCCAACTAACTATAACTGTCCCTAAAACCTATGGTTTTTTCAGTGAATATATATATGTATATATATATATATATATATATATATATATATATATATATATATATATATAGTGACTAACTCTACGGCTGCTCTACCATTCAGTAATCCCTTGATTCATCCCAGAGCCTTGTTTTGTGTAGCACCTTCACTACTGTCTCAGTCCGCTGTAATGGGTAAATCCAAGCAGAAACAGCCCAAAACTGTCTTTCATGACCTGACGCATGCAAAACATGGCCGATTATGACACACGGGTAGGCAAGAATGACACTCAGGACGCTGGGAGACAGGAAGTCAACCAAGAGTGAAAACTCTACATAAAGTGATACGCTTATTGTCGATTAACAATAGGATCAACTAGCTCTCTTCCACAGTGGATATCATGAACTCCAACATGGATGCACATGAAAAACTCCTAACAACCACGGAACTATGCATCTCAGACATAGAACATTGCTTACAGGAAAAAAAAGAAAACTTGAACATGGAGAAAGTACTGCAGCTGATCAAAGAGAAAAACAAAGATTTAGACGATACAAAGTGCAATAACCTTCCCTGTTCAGAATACCTGAATCCACAAACAATGGCCGTCTTGAAAGATACGTGGAGACCTTGTTAATCACTATGCTGGGAGCAGGCAATTTGTTTTGCCTTTTCACTGTTGAGGAAGTACATCAGTCTGTTCCCCTGAAACCACCACAGGAAGCCCCGCTGTGTTCTGCAGTTGCCACCTTCTAAATTATAGACACACAGATACTGCACTTCGTCTGGCAAGAGAAAAGGAAGACCTTTGTCATGATGGTAACTCCATATTCATATTCCCAGACTTTACACTTGCTGTACAAGAGGCAAGTCGAGAATACCTTCCACTCAGAAAGAAACAGCACCAAGCCGGCATTGAACACACCATGCCCTATCCTGCCCAGTTGCAACTATCTCTGCAGGGCAAACAACATATGTTCTCCAGCCCTCAAATGGTCACAGCATTTCTGAAGGAGGGGCTATTATTCTAAAAATGTGCGGTGAACACGAGTGCAGCCTCCGCCCCGATCGAAGGCACCGATGTTGAAAAAAATATTAATCAGATGGGTCAGCAGTACAAATACAAGCTTGGTGCACTAATTCTATTAACTGCTTCCATTACTATTCAGTGCAGATGATATATGATACACACTATCTCACATGTCGATGCTCTAAAATGTGACTTTGAGTAAAGCCCTAGATTTGACACTGCTTGAACTGGCTATATAATGGTGCATAGTGATCCAGCATCTACATAAGGAATCCACGACCCAATAAACTGCACTACATAATATTTATATTTGCTATATTGATGCACAATATAACACCTTCAGACCACCTCCGTTTTATGGCAGGGAGGACCAGTTGGAGCTGCGGCAGACCCCTTGAACAGAAAGCATCCACTTGTTCACAGTAATGTCGAGGGGGATGATTTTGGTGTATGATATGATGTTAAGAGTTTAATTTATTTAATTTGTAACAGGAGTTGAGTAAAGGGTGTGTAGGAAATGGGCACTTCATCGCTTCACCACCTAATACAAGTCTTACTCCAGGGGACTAGCTATACTTATCAGAAAAGGTACCCTCCCTTCCATATGCACAGTGGTAGATTTGACACGGTGCTAGGAATCTTGGGTGGATAATAATTGCAAAGACATATGGCCCAAATGTAGATGACCCAGATTTTCTTTAAGGCAATACAGAAAAAGATATAGTTATTCTTGCCTCGAGTGCTGCTCTTGAGGGGGGAGCGGGTTGTGACTTTAATACTGCATTGAATCCTACACTTGATAGATCATATGGTACAGCCAAGGGAGGTAGGGCGGCATCCTCTATAATCAATGGCCTGAAGGCTGCGCATGAAATGGTAGACATCTGGAGAAACGAGAGGCACAACCTTTGTTCTCTTACAAACGTGGCAGTAATCTCAAAGATTCCCTAGTAAGGGCTGCTCTGCCACATAAATCTAAAGTCAACCTCAATTTTTTGTGGTGATTACCAGTGACAGTAGGCCATTTTAAATGTGGCCATTGTGTGGCTTGTTAATTCTGCATTAATGCAAATATTTTTTCACACAGGAATGTCACATGTTCACTGACTGGATTTTCTAACTGTAACACTCGGGATGTTATCAATGCAATATGGTGCCCTTGTGATATAATATCATCAATATCTTTATTCGGTCTGATTTGGAATAGACCATAAAAGTGCATAGAAATATTTCACATAGCCATGATCACACATAACATTAAAAAAATAATCTTACATTAAGAACAGTTAAAAGAGGCTATATATTCATAAACAGCTTTAAAATTCCACAATACGTCAAATAATCATGCAGGAAATGAGCAAAAAGTGCAAGTCGTAATTAAATTTTAAAGCACCATTGCACTTGTATAGAAAATGGCAGAGGTTTAAAAAGAATGATGGGAAAGGAGAGAGAAAAAAAAGCTCAAATCGGGCCCGCTATGCGCTCCTACTATCCCCCAAAATTAAACCAAAACATCTCATCCAAGCTCCATATACTAACCCATATTGCACATATGATTCAAAAAAATTATCCTATCATAGTTTTTCTAGCCCTAATGGCTGCTTTCATAAAGGTGCAAATGCAAAAACAACAATTGATGGACAGAATGCAGAACAATGTCATACATTCACCCCAGTACAGAGATCTGGGCCTATGAGGCACAGGGTCAAGACTGATTTGCATATGGCTATGTCTGAACTGGGGTGGCGTGGTGAAGCAAAATAACGATGGATTAAACCCAGATCTGTGACTGGGGGTGAATGTTTGCCAATGTGCAGCTTCCGTCCATCATCTTGTGTGTTTTGCATTTCGCCCTAAGTGGGAAGGGTATGCCCAGACGTGGGTCCCGTGCTCACTACGCCACTGGAGTCAAGCTATCCTGGCTGATGAAGGCTGATAGCCTGAAACCGGTCCTAGGATGCTTGATTCCGGTCCAGGGAAGACATGGCTTGGCAGTTCGGTCTGGACTGTTCCCATGAGGCACAGGGTCAAGACTGATTTGCATATGGCTATGTCTGAACTGGGGTGGCGTGGTGAAGCAAAATAACGATGGATTAAACCCAGATCTGTGACTGGGGGTGAATGTTTGCCAATGTGCAGCATTCCGTCCATCATCTTGTGTGTTTTGCATTCATAAAGGTGCAGACACAGTAAACAGTTTCAGGTAAACGTAAGAATTGTAAGTGGAGAAGAGCTTGTCTACAGGGTCGGAAACCTAGCCTCCATAACAGAGGTGTCAGAAAGTGCTTTCGTGCTGAAGTGTGCAATTTGAAAAAGAACATAAAGTGCAATAGTGATTGTGCAGAGTGATTGTCACAGGGACAGGTGGATACTATGTTTCCCTGTATATCTAAAACATTTTTTTAAGTAAGGACCGATGAATTGACCCTGCTCTGAAGTGAAAGAGAAGTGACCGCTCCAATCTTGACAAATCCAGAGATAAGTACAAGGAGGTTCATCTGTGTATAAAAGGCTACAGTAATTCAAAACCGAGGGCTTAGATAACTCATTTTTCAATCTTGTGTTTGCACAATAGTCCTTAAATAATGTGTTCACCTCCTCCTTAGCATTTTTGGGAATACAACTAGGTTCAGTGAACCAGGAGGATGAACCCAGGGATCCAAAAGTGTCCCATATATAGCTCAAACAAGGTATGGAATATGTATTGTCCAACATTGGTCAATCGAGTATAATGTCCTTACAAAGCTTAGCTGCTGGGTTCAGCCAAATGCTAACCCATAGTAAAAGTGGTGCTAGCTGAATCTTATTCACTATAAATCCCTAGTTCTAATCAAAGTGGGTAATAAGACTAGCGGTGGATGGTGGTAAACTCAGCAACCGTCGCAAAAACCGGTTTTCCTCGACCTGCAAAGAACAACATTTATTAAAACCCCAAATTCCTGCAACGTAGGAAGCTGCACAAATGCACTGCGAGTTATGTACCTTCAGTGGCAGTAGCATGGTCCCCCTGATACCTGGCCTAATAAGGTTACAGACTGCACTAGTGGTTTTGCTTAGTTTAAAGCTAGCCTGGCCAAGATGGGGATTCCACGACCCTGATGAACTAAAGGATAACCCTAGATAACAAAAGTTATCAACACTCGTCAATTAAATCCCGTTGATGCTAATTTTGTTTAACCTTAGTTTGCCCAGACTACAAGGCATGATGTGTGACTTAGTGTGGTTAGTTTTTAGGTTCAGGTGTTGCATAAAAAAAGCAAAGCGGTCCACCTGATTTCTCAACGCATTTGGAGTGAAGGCTAGCAATACTGCCCCATCAGCATACAGTAGCGGAGGAATTGGGGAGCCTGCAATTCTAGGTATATCTGGATGGGAGGAGGATAAATGGGCTGTTAAACCGTTAGTGTATAAAATAAATATTAAGGGTGCCAATATACACCCCTGCATCACTCCACTCTTCAATGGAAAATCAGAAGAATGCTCACCAAAAGAATGTAAGCGGACTCTGGCTGAGAGATCTGGATGTCGGGAGTGCAGAAAGTTTACCAAAGAAGGGTCCACGCCTTGATCCAGCAACATTAGCCAAAGTTTGGTTCTGTTCACTGACTCAACGGTGGTGGATAAATCCATAAAAGCTAATTAAGTAGGGGAGCACCTGGCCTTAGTATATTTAGAAGTCAGAGCCACGTTCAAACATTGTTCATTAGTTCCTAATTTCAGACGGAAACCAAATTGAAAGGGGGTGAGTATATCCTTGTCAGCTGCCCATCTGACCAAACGGTCATAAATGACTCTTCCGATGATAAGTGAAATAGGCCCATAGCGCTTGGGCGACATACGATCCCCCTTTTTAAATATAGGTGCAATTGTTGCGGTAGTTCATGAAAGAGGAATATTAACTGATAAGCAGGTATTAAATATATTAGTGATAAGGGGACCCCTTATCCCAGGCATGGATTTAAGCAGGTCAATAGGTACCCTTGTCTGGGCCTGGTGCTTTCCCACCCTTACTATGATGGATGGCCAACTCCACTTCCTGCAACGATAATAAAAGTGTGTGTGTGTGGGGGGGGTTTTGTAATCTATTGCACAGAACGGCTAACATAATTGGGGTGTCCTCGATATAATAGACAGAAGCAAAGTGGGTAATACAGTCCGCGTCCAATATGTTGTTTTGCAGGACAGGGTTGGTAGGGGAGTTCCTAGATATAAGTTGTTTTACTAAGTTCCAAAAGGATTTACTGTCCTTTCCCCTGGACGCAAGTTCCAAAAGCTTTCAGTTTTGTTTGTATACTTCCCTCTTCCTGTTGGTGAGTACGATTTTATACTCTGTGCGTGCCAGGGAAATTTCACTCCTTATCCTGGGGCATGTGCTTAGTACTTTCCTCAGCTTTCGGTTTGGCCTGGAAACAGGCCCCATCGAACCATCTAGGGTCTGCGTTCGATGTACGGATTGCCTTGAGCATGGACTCCCTGATTGTGCATATTAGACTATTATAATGTGAAGCCATCGAGTCTTGTTCGCTTTCCGGCAGACAATAAAGGAATATATCTAAATGTGACTTAAGTAAGGCTGCTAATGAGTCTTTGGGCTTTTTCAGGCGCCAAATTAATCTTAAGCCATCCAAAGAATGTTGCATAACAGAGACTAGATTACTATTATGGGCTAAACCCTTTATCGGTAGAAGCATAGAAGCGCACAGGGCATTGTAATCACCCCACTCTGTGAGCAGGATCTCTCATTTGGAAAATCAAGGTAAAAAAAATCAGGGCTTACAAACATAGAGTCTATAAGAGAGGATCCCCCCCCCCCCCCTTATAGGACATGAACGTAAATCTCGCTCCCCCTAAGGTTTCGAGTAGGTCGACCAAGCTGTGAGCAGTAAGATACTTAAGAAGCTCTGCCTCCCTTGTATCTTGAGTGTCGCTGTGTCCTTCCGTATGAGTGTCTTGTATCCTGAGATCCCCACAAATCTTTGCATTAAAATCACTGCAAAGGAAAAAGTGAACTTGAAAAGCACGGTTATCAGCCTTATTTTGTAAGTGAGATATAAAATTAAACAGGCTGATATAATGTATACAGCTAGCATTAATAAAATCATTATTATAAAAATGTATCAAATAAAAAAGCATATTAGTCTTTGGGACGGGAATTGTTGACGCTAAAAAAGAAGAAGAGCCAGATTTAACCTGTGATACCTCTATCTGGAGACTTAGACTGACCCAAAAGGCTAGTCTGCCGGCCGTGCGGCCACGAGTAGAAGGAATAGTAGGACTTGAATAACAAGCATAACCCTCAAAATGTGATGCAACAGTGAGCCTGGTCTCCAGCAGTAGGATTATATCGAACTTGGAAACAAATGCCCTCCAGTCCTCATTATTAATCTTCCCTTTAAGGCCAGCCACGTTCCAACTAAGAACAGATGGAGTTCTGTAGTGCATGGTCAAAGTAAGGAGTGTGTCTGCCGTTGTCCTTATATAGGGGTAGCAGTGGATGTTACTGGTGGTTTATTAATCATAGATGTAATGCAAGCAGTAGCAAATGTTATGACTGCTTTTGGACCGGTAAGTCAATCCAAGTCGGAAAGTGAGTCAAATCTGTTAGATGTAGGTACAGAGCACAGAACAGAAAATGCATGCCGTGGAACCTGAACTAGAGACGGTGCATTAGAAGATGGTGTACTGACTATGTCTGGCTGTTTGAAATTGCCTGAGTACGTGTTGTCAGCCCCATGGCAATTGGTTAGACTTGTGTCATGTGCGCTACAATTTAAAGATGAATTATGTGGGCATTGCCTAAAGTAGGAAGGAGGGTGTAGGAAAGTAGGATCTGCTTCTTATGGTTACCCCCACTTTTTGCTTCATGTTATACTTTGTGTTATACTGACTGGGATCCTGCTAATCAGGACCCCAGTCTATCTGCTTTCTCCCTAAACTGTTATGTTATGCTTAGGTACACTCCAGATTGGATACTGGGGTACCCATGTCAGTCCCTAGTATATGGTACCCATGTACCCAGGGCATAGGTACCCCAGAGGCCTCCAATGGGCTGAAGCATGTATTATGCCACCCATGAGGGGCCATGCAAAATGGATCTACAGGCCTGCCATTGCAGCCTGTGTAAGTTGGTGCATGCACCACTTCCTAAGGATATAGGTTTACTATATCTAAGGGTTACTACACTTAAAACCTATAAGTCACCCCTATAGCAGGCCTTGACAATCCTGAAGGCAGGGTGCTTGGTTCTAAGTGGGAGGGTGCCACTGCATGAGCAGGACACCCCTGCAGCCTACGGAGTCCATTCTCCCAGGTTGTTAGTGCTGCACCCATTTACGACATATAAAGTGGCATTATACGGCCGCGTGATGACCCACTCTAAAACGGCTGAAAGAAACCCTATCGTGTTTGGTGTCAAACATTGTGGAATCATACCCCCACACCGGTAACCGGTGTGGGAGGTATGATTCCACCCCTCAGAAACGAGCGTTGTGAGGTCCCTGGTGTTCCCGGTACCAGCCTTCTAGTCCCGGGCAGCCCAAAATGGTTGCTGTCGACCAGAGACACATTTCTGCCAACCTGCTGCTGAAGCCAAGCTCGAGCAGGGGAAGGCAGAACAATAGGCATCCTGTCACAGGGAGGTGTGACCACCTCCCAGACAGAATTTAGTATATTAGGCCTGGGTGGGTGCGCTTGCCAGCGACCGAAAGTCTGCAAGAGGGGCACATTTGTTGTCCCTGTGCATAGTCCAGTTCAAACCAGTCCTGGGAGCCATTGGCTCCTGCTCTGGCGCAAAACTGGACAAAGGACAAGAGAGTAACCTCCCCACTGTCCAGACCCTCCCCTGTGAGGGTCCCCTGAATCTGTCCAACCCCCTCCTGTGGGTACAAAAGAGCTTACCTGGCTGTAGGACCCTAGATTCTATGTCAGACTATGTCTGGCTGTTTGAAATTGCCTGAGTACGTGTTGTCAGTCCCATGGCAAGTGGTTAGACTTGTGTCATGTGCGCTACAATTTAAAGATGAATTATGTGGGCATTGCCTAAAGTAGGAAGGAGGGTGTAGGAAAGTAGGACCTGCTTCTTATGGTTACCCCCACTTTTTGCTTCATGTTATACTTCGTGTTATACTGACTGGGATCCTGCTAATCAGGACCACAGTCTATCTGCTTTCTCCCTAAACTGTTATGTTATGCTTAGGTACACTCCAGATTGGATACTGGGGTACTCATGTCAGTCCCTCTTATATGGTACCCATGTACCCAGGGCATAGGTACCCCAGAGGCCTCCCATGGGCTGAAGCATGTATTATGCCACCCATGAGGGGCCATGCAAAATGGATCTACAGGCCTGCCATTGCAGCCTGTGTAAGTTGGTGCATGCACCACTTCCTAAGGATATAGGTTTACTATATCTAAGGGTTACTACACTTAAAACCTATAAGTCACCCCTATAGCAGGCCTTGACAATCCTGAAGGCAGGGTGCTTGGTTCTAAGTGGGAGGGTGCCACTGCATGAGCAGGACACCCCTGCAGCCTACGGAGTCCATTCTCCCGGGTTGTTAGTGCTGCAGCCATTTACGACATATAAAGTGGCATTATATGGCCGCGTGATGACCCACTCTAAAACGGCTGAAAGTAACCCTATCGTGTTTGGTGTCAAACATTGTGGAATCATACCCCCAACCTGGTAACCGGTGTGGGAGGTATGATTCCACCCCTCAGAAACGAGCGTTGTGAGGTCCCTGGTGTTCCCGGTACCAGCCTTCTAGTCCCGGGCAGCCCAAAATGGTTGCTGTCGACCAGAGACACATTTCTGCCAACCTCCTGCTGAAGCCAAGCTCGAGCAGGGGAAGGCAGGGGAAGGCAGACCGAAAGTCTGCAAGAGGGGCACATTTGGTGTCCCTGTGCATAGTCCAGTTCAAACCAGTCCTGGGAGCCATTGGCTTCTGCGCTGGCGCAAAACTGGACAAAGGACTAGAGAGTAACCTCCCCACTGTCCAGACCCTCCCCTGGGAGGGTCCCCTGAATCTGTCCAACCCTCTCCTGTGGGTACAAAAGAGCTTACCTGGCTGTAGGACCCTAGATTCGATGTGGACAAGATTCTGATCAAGAAACCACTGACCTTCGACCGTCTGGACACTCTGGACTGCGCTGGACTTCATTTGGGCCTGACTTGGTCTCCCACACCGTCCAAAGCCTTGTCTGTACCCGTGCACCATACAGGCTCCATGCAGGACCTGTGGAGCATCAAGGACAACTGAAGATATCTCCCTTGGAGTAAAGGAGTCACTCCCCTGCAACCACAGGCACCACATCACGATTGACCGGTCTGCTGTTCCTGAGCTCCTATGGACTCTGAAGGCTCCAGCAACACAGGAGGTGGGTTTCCAATTCTCTCTAGGTCTGAGCTGCCCTTTCACCAAGTTTGAGGTCATAATCCCTCGTGGAGGCTGCAATACCCGTACCCCTGTGCAGAGTGTACTTTTGCAAGTGCATATGCTTGTGGGCGTTTCCAAAACAAGTGCACTGGGCTCCGAGTAGCCCCAACCTCTGGCACCATTTTCACCATAGAACTTTGGCCTCCTCGCACCGAGTACTCCGTGGGCTGTTGCTTTGTGAAATTGCTCGAGGTCCCCTTGCGACTCCTGTGTCTCTGGCCTGTGGATCCTCTTGACGGTCATCTTTGCTTTTCTTGGGCTCCCCTGGTTGCTCCAGGCTTGCCCTGACTCCCCTGTGTTTGGTGAGTCTCCTGCACCTTGCTGGTCCGAACCGTAACCTTCTTTGACCTTCAGCGTTGGTTGCCGTTGCCAAGGTTTGTTGGTGCTCCCGCCAGACACCGACCCCTCAGTACTCGAGATCCTTCTTGGGACTGCTCTTATGCAGCTCCTGGTTGTCCTCAACATCTCCTGATCCTGGTGGCTGCAGAGTCGAGAATCACCTCAACGCACCTGAAGCACCCGACATCGGTGGGCATTCGTCTACCGAGCCCATGGTCACTCCTGGGTGACCCAGACTCTGTCCCCTCTGATTTCAGGTACTCTTCATAAAGAATCCACCTTTGGGCTCCGACGGACACTTTTCTTCCCTCCAGCATTGGCTCTTCTTCGAAGTCCTCCATTGAGTTTGACGGCGGTTTCCGACGCCACTTCAGCCCTATGCACCCACTTCCCTGGGATAGGTAACTCTGGTACTACGGTATCCACGGGTGGGGTGGCCCTCCAACCTTCTAAGTTCCACAGGGTTTCTTCGAAGACCACTTGGAAGGGTCCTTAAACTTTAAAACTGCAACCGCGACTCTCCCATAGAATTGTACGGCGCACGTGGTCGTGTTCCCACACTGCACCCGTCCTCTGTGGGGTCCCTACTTACTCACCTGTGTGGTTCCTTGAGGTCCCAGCGATTCTACTTCCTCTAAACACTGTCTTGACTCGAGTCGTGGTTCTTACACCACTATTTTAGTATCTGGTTTGCTCTCCCCCTGGGGCCCACTGTGTATTAGTGCTACTTACGATTGCTTATGTGCTACAGTATTGTGTGCTTTGTGAGTATCTTCGTATAGAAGATACTGTGTCATACTTTTAGCGTGTTATATTAACAAATACATATTTTTATAACTACTGTGTGGTTCTCCTTTCACTTAATCAATACTATAATGCTGCATTCTGGTAAAACAAGCTGCCTAACATTCCTTCAAGACTAAGCCTGAAGGCTGCTCTCCACAGCTACCACTTGGATAGCTTTCTAAAGTTATCTTTGACCTCTTAAATCACCATAAGGGTTGTTTGGACTGGTACAGAGTGCCCACTTTAATTAGTGGACAGCATAAACCAGGCGAACTTCTCACAGAGGTCTATAGAAAAAGCTTAGCGGGACCAAGGTGATGGAGGTACTTGACAGAATACTGGGTCTAACATTAAATGGCAGATGATGTGCCAGGTTTGGAGAACTAACATTTTACCATAACACAATTTCTAAGGGATTCTGGGGGTTTTGGCCTAATCCATGCACATCCCCTTACATGCAAATTGTCTTTAGTATGAAGAAATGGCATACCTCTATATTGTACCAGCCAATCTAAGGTTTTATTGAAGAGTTGCTCATATGTTTCAAACTGATCAAAACTCAATGAGGGTACCCCTTTCATGACAGCCACGTACGGGCATGCAGCTGTAGGACAATTAATAACTGGTAATTGTGTCTGTGTAAGTGCTGGAATAGCTTTACCCACTGTGTCCCTCATGGTGTTAGAAAAATTAGAAGCTGAAATAGGCAATTGGACTACTTTCTGCCTGGTTAAAATATTTTGGTTACGTAAGTGGTCTGTGTGAGCTGATGGACTGCTGAAAGCAAGCGGAGCCTGTGTTGATGAAATATGCTCACCAAAGATTCATCAAGTATAATGTTCACAGTACGCTGCCAATTAGGAGTTTTTATTATAGTTCCTTTGAAGGGTCCTAAATGGCCGTTACCAAGTGCAGCCAATTTAGACTCAATAGTGTCCAGGCGTGAGACCAGAGGAGAACGTACAGTATTAATCATTGAACACAGTTTCTCTGAGAAAGTCTTTAGGTGACTAGTCAAAAGGTCATTGATGGAATTAATAATACAGGACTTGTCTTCCTGTGGGAGTAGGTTTAAAACTGGGTCTCCTGGGCTTGATAATGAAACAGTCACTGGCTCAGTATCAGACACTTTTAAAGTCTCAGGAGGAGATAGAAGAGGGCTAGCCATCTGCTTATGTGCCTTGCCGCGTTTAGATCTCTTTGGTAATGTGGTATGCACAGACTTACTGTTTGCAACGTTAGAGGTAGAGGAGGGAATGGCTGTAGAAGGAGTGACCTCACAATTCACGGTCGGTCCTTGGATAGTAGGAGAAACGGCACCATTTAGGGGTAAAACTGTGGGCGTGTCCGGAGCGGGACGAGGGGACAGACCAGGTAATCCCCTGCTATTGCCATCAAATTTATGGAAAGCCTCCTTTCTGTTTGGGCGATTTCATTGCTGACAGCACTAACAACCTGTTCTAACATCCGATCAATTGAGGTAGGTTTTACCAGCGGCACAGCAGCCGCCTGCTTTTTTCCTACCCATGAGCAGGGCATGCAGCAAGCCTACACAGACAAAAGTCCTGAAGCAAAGGGGAGGCTACTATTTAGAATTATAAGTTATGAAAAGTACCTCTCAGTTTTTGATTCAATTTCCAGGGGTAGCTTAATGACTTTGGTGGCTTCTGTGGCTTCAGTTCAAGTTGGAGGCGTGACAACGAAGGCCTCAGAGAGTGGGCCCCGCACAGCCTCAAACTGCCGCGGACGGGTCCGCCCTTGGCCGGGGCGCACCCGCGCACTTCCCACATTGCGGGAGTCAGCTGGTGCCTTTGAGCGTCTTGTCGGCTCACGGTTCGATCACCAGCGCCGGAGGCAGATCAGCTCAGCATCATGTGACAATGGGCAATAGCTCACTTAATCTTCCCAACAGCCCCCAGCCCCTTGAGACCCTTACGGCTGATTAGTTCACGCTTTACAAATACCGGGTTATTATTAAAGGTATGCAGTTCGAAAAGTTTGGCCTCAAAATCCAGAACTTGCTGTCACCTACTGAACTTAAAATCTTAATGAATAAGGGGCAACCCAGTAACCCTGAGACCAGGGTAGATCAAGTAATAAAGACACAAGCGGTCACAATGG
The DNA here is from genome assembly GCA_963921515.1 of Calotriton arnoldi. NCBI lineage: Eukaryota > Metazoa > Chordata > Amphibia > Caudata > Salamandridae > Calotriton > Calotriton arnoldi. Next base: position 629,410 of record CAWUFW010003460.1, read on the forward strand.
GGGAAGTGTTGCCCTTAACTTCCATGGCAATATGTAAAAAAACCTTCAACGGATAGGTTTTAACTGAGATTTAAAACAGAATTTATTCAGTAATTTCTCGAAATGTATCACTTTAATCAATATCTTATTTTGAATTAAACAAATTATTCGAAAGTAGTGTGCTCCAAGTAGGGTAATGGTACAGTGCAAGTGACAAGGTGAATACAAAGTTTGCTAGTGCTGTACAAAATGCAGATATATACAAGTGACTGACAAGAAAAAATTGATGTTTTGAACAACACAGTGTAGGAGTGTTGATATCCTCAATCAATTAAAAACAGTACACTGTAATAGTTGGCTGCGATTTGACCCCACATAAAGATTCTTTAGACAAGGGTCATAATCAGGATGAAAGAATATGCTGGAAAAGGGAACCCACCAAAAACTTTTCTGGGTAGGATTGCCATATTTTTTGAGCACCCTATATTAAATGAGAAGGAAAAGAGTGGAATATATGTAATGGGGATGCAAATTTTGGAATCGTAGGCTTCTCTTTTGCAAAATATTGTTTCAGGTGTGTCAGCCCAAATGATCATAACCAAGCATAGAACTCCCAGAATGCAATGCATTTTTAGCTGAAATTTCCAGATAGAATACAAGACATTCAGATGGTATGGAGTCATCTGATAACCATATTAAGGATTACCCCTTAAAACTGCTTGCAAAATATAATTACTTCTAAATAACTTTTAAGCTAAATTATTTTGCAAACTGAATAGTTAAAAGAACCGTTTAACACCAATTGTTATCAGAAATTAAATAGGAGTGGGAGGAACCACTCCAAAGCCCCTGGGAATGGTCTACCTCGCCTGCTTAGCAAAATTAGGTCAAAGCGCCCTAATGAAGCTTTGGTGGCCTTTTCTGCATCTTACCATGCCTGTACAGAAGTCCTCGGCCATCCTAAGGCGTCCAAAGTCATGGAAAGAGAGCACTAAAAAGCCATCTCTACCCCTCACACTTTAGGATCTATAGAAAAAACTAACATCAAAAACTTCAGGTAAGTGGAGTTGTAAATGTGCCTGCCAAGCACACTCTCCCCTTTTTCATGTCCCCTCTGATCATCTTTTTGGGACCACAGCAGACTTTGCCCTTTCCGGTATCTACTTAACTCCTCCTGGTGTGCTGTGGACATGAACCCACAGCAATTCCTAAATGCCATGGGTGTTGGAAGAAGTGTACCTCAGCTACACCTGGGATCCCATGAGCCTGTCTTGTTGTGCACAGTTCCAACACCAGGCTGACTAGCACACTAGCCAGACCCAGAATACTTTAAGAGGACCTCCATGTACCTAGTGGTCCCTCACATCTGAGAAATCACACACTGATGCGCTCTGTGTCAAGCAGCCATCTGGCTGCCATCACTAGAGTCGCTAGGATCCCCAGGTCACAATTTTTAAGAAATCGACATAACTCAGCCATTTACCAAGACATAGGCAAATCACACAAATCCCAGAACCCTGATTACAGATCTCCAAAAACATATGATTTTATTGTAGTACGATCCTGTTTTTTTCCCTTACAGTTTTCCCCAACTGCATCATGCATGTTCATAATAATTCTGTGCAAAGTGTTTAGATATTTGCTGTGATAGTTTGAGAAGATTACAATAGTATATGTTTTCGTGTTCTACTAATGAGGCAGCATTTGTGAAAAGTTAGTGTTGTGAGTAGTGCATCTTATGCTGAACTTAAGATCTCTGTGATGTAAATGTACACCTTTGTGTTATTTTTGTTGCTTAAGGTATTTGGTTGTTATTAATAATTTGGACATTATTTTACTGTAAATACATTTTGAGGCATTTTAAAGAGTTGTTCTCCTACGTAAGTAACTCTGGCTGCACATTCTGTCCTTATCATAAATGAAGTATTATACGGTTTCGGGTTTCACACTATTTTAAGCTAGGCCTCGACTGCTCAACCCAGCTGCTCCTGTCTGGTGAAGACCCAGTATGCAGGGTCATGGTTAGTAAGGAGCACCTGCAGTCACACCTTTGATATTGCTGGTTGTCCCCGAGACAGAAATGCTAGGGGAAAAGGCTTGATAGTGCCTATTTCTCATTTACAAAGAACATATATATTCTGTAAAAGGTAAAATAGAACAAAATCAAAAGATTTTATAAGAACTAAGAATGCGTGATGCAAGTTTTCTAGGGCTGTGCTCAGGGCCGGACTGGGAACCCAAACCAGCCCTGGCAATTTTGTCTGACCAGCCCTGGTGGTGACAAGGGGGAGGGGTAGTGTAATTGTGAAGCACTGGTGCTTTTGTTGCTGGGGGCAGTTATTCCAACACCCACTGCAAAACCAGCCCCCAGTAACAAACCCGGCCCCTACCACTGCAAAACTAGCCCCCTCCCTTCCAGCCTCCTGGGAAAAAAGCCTGATACCCACTAAGGCCAGACGTCCCTGGCTGTGCTTGATTAGCTCACCCGTTTGAATGCAAAGAAACAACTGGCCTGCATAGGCTACTCATGCGTGTACCTGGGAAGTGAAGAGGTTTGGCAATGCGACTGAATATTTCATAAGCAACATAGCTGCCAAGTGGCTCTGTAGCAAGTCTAGCACATAAAGCTACTGCTGGCTTTCATGCAAACAGAAATTTGCATGCATACCTTTAAGGCTCCGGACTAAATCTAAGCGGGAATCACACCAAACAAAAAGCTACCTACATCCAGAAAACTAGTCAAATTAACTTTTTGTTGCTCTCATGGACATGGGTATGGTTAGGTTCTCTAGGAGTCTCTCGGGACACTCAAATATCGGCTACCCACAAATCTTGACGCTGCAGTTCACAGCCTCATAAAAAAGAAATAAAAGAACACACCCTACAATAATCGAACTCCAAAGTTCTTCAGCAAGTTTAAATCAAATTTTAAAAAAAGAAAATGGCTGACAAATCCCTTAAAATGTGGCTTGGGGGGGGGGGGGCGACCGATCGAAATGGAGGCTTGCACCCCCGGGGTTTTCGGGCCGTCTGGTGCAGCCCCAATGGGCTCTTTTTGGTGTAGGTTTTTCGGCTGGCGGGCGGGGGGATATATATCTAGCCATTTTGTAGGCCGTGTCACCATTTGGGTAAGGTGACACGGCAGACGGTGGGGTTAAAGTGTTTAGGGAAGAAATTTTGGACGAGATATAAGGTTAGAGGATTTATGTGAAGAGAATTTCAGACGCAATATCATTGCAGCGGGGAGTGTACCTGGGAAGATGGCAAGTGGTGATCCACATGTGATAGAGGCCATGCGTCTCCTAGAGGAAGCCGGATGCATGGACCTCGCGATACAGCCAGGAGCAGGGTTGGCGCGGCCTACACGGCGCGCGGCCGGGGGCTTGGCTGCAGCGGTCTGGGCCTGCTCACCGCCGCGGCCCCGTCAGAGGGGAGCGAAAGCACAGGCACATGCCAGGGGCTGCGGGATGAGTGCGGCCAAGGCAAGGCACAGACAGAGGAGAGGGGGAGGGGCGCCACACGGTGTACCGCTCTGAGGTTTGAAGGCGGGAGGGGCGGGTCAACCCTTGGAAAGCCAGATGAGGCTACGGCGGCTGGGAGAGCTGAGCGAGGCAGAGAGGAGGGAAAAGGGGAGGGGAGAATCAAGGGTGTGGCAGGGGAGAGGAGATCACAAGAGGCCTGGGGGGGGCCCACTCAAAGGAGACTTTCAGAGGCAGGAGGGGTGAAACCAAAGGCGAAGATTAAAGCCCCTCAGCAAGGCAGCAACAGGGGAGGTTGAGGGGGGCCCAAAAGAGGAAGTAGACCAGCGGGCAGGCGTGGGAAGGTGGGCCCTGGGTGGGGGAACTGCTACAGGCAGTGGAGAAAGGGAAAAGGGAGAGAAAAGGGGGGAAGAAACATGAAGCCCAAAAAGAAACTTCTAGGTGTCTGGAGCTGGGGGGTGGTTAGACAGGGCCCAGTGGGGTATTAGGTCACAATGGTCAGAGGAATGGGGGTGGAAGCAGGAGACGCTGCTGGGTGCCAGGGAGGGGCCAGCAGTTAAAAATGAAGCAGGTTTGGGGTCGGAAGTGAAAGAAAGGGGCCAGGATCCAGTGTCAGCCATGGTGGCCGCATTACTTGAATGGAAAGAGTGAGAGAAGCTGGAGGGAGAGTAGCTGGAGCTGGAGGAGGGGGAGGGGGAGGGTAGGGCGACTCAGGTCAAGGTATACACGCGCAGGGGAACAGGACTAGGCGGGTGCCCAGTGCGCGGGGGATTCACGCGGAAAGGGCGGGGAGGGTTGGTAACACTGCTAGAGATGGCCTCGGCGGTGCAACAGCCCAGTTGAGTCAATGCGGCCTCTGGGGCAGCAGTGAGAGAGTCCGGGCAGGACCATGAAACTGGGGCTCAGGGCCGGCAAGTGGCACCGCAGTGCCCAGTGATTGATTTCGAGGAGCTCATTCACACTAGGCGGCTGTGTGTGGAAGCACAGATTGGAGAGCAAATGGATCAAAGAGGGGGGCATTAGAAGCCACACAATTGGACTATGATGAAAATAGCCTGGAAGAGGGTGAGATCTTGGAGGACAAAGAAGGGGGAACACAGGAAGGATGGGGGGTCCCAGTAATGATGTGCCTAATATGCTACAGATGACAGATACAGGAAATGGTCACCTGGCCCAGGTGAATGCGAGCCAACCCTCTGCACGACTGGTTAGGCGGCCGGATCTGGTGCAGACAGCGACCTTGACGCCAGGTAAGGCCAGAGGGGGTGGGGGGTGGGAGTATGGTCGGCAAATTAATCCAAAGTGCAAGGTATCCACAGGGACTGATGCAAGCTGGGATGAGGTAGACGGGGATGTATACGGCTGCGCAAAGGACCGTACATGAGAGATAGGGGTGTAGGCATGGAGGGGCAGAAGACCGAGGGGTGAGGAGGAAAGTTGGTCGATGAAGAAGTCCGGCGGTAGTTCGCAGAGGATAGTAGGAGGGACTGATGATGTGGGAGAGGGTGAGAAAGACAAGGGTAAAGGGCAGACAGAAGGGGCTAAAGATAGGCATGAGGTTAAGTTGCCGATACTGTCCTATATGGTGGTGACAAAGCTATTGGGGGCACATCTCATGTTGGCCACAAAGGAAAAAATATGGAAGGGTGAATATGTAGAGATGCTGCCGCTACTACATTGGGAATTGCGGTCCAAAGGAGGGTCAAAGGAGGAGAAACTGAAGTTGTAAAAAAGGCCCAGTGTGCCTATGACAATAGAAAACTGGACAGTTGCGTTCCTGATATTTGCGAGCGTGTTTTGTGAAAAGTACCCAGTGAGGTGCATGTCCTTATTTAAATACATGGACGTGATTAGGAGGGCCCAAGTGACTTACGGGGGTATGCGTGGTCACACTATGATGAGGAGTTTAGAGCCAGGTTGGCATGGGACCCAGAGGCAAAGTGGGGGGAGATTGATACAGACCTATACCAACAAACAATGGGGTCAGTCAAGTTTGGGAAGACCACGTATACGGCCAGTGGGCTTCTTTTAGTCTATCGTTCCTTTCAGAACTGTGCCACCTGGGGGGGGTACACACGAAAGACCTCAGGGAGTGTACAAGGGGCATGTTGGGATTTTAATAAAGGAACATGCACCAAGACGGCCGAGGTAGAAGGAAGTCCTGCAACCCCAGGGTTTTTGGGCCTCTTGGTGCAACCCGAGCGCAATGGGCTCTTTTTGGGCTAGGTTTTTGGGCTGGCGGGCAGGGGGATATATAACCGGCCATTTTGTAGGCCGTGTCACCATTTTGGTAAGGTGACAAGGCACCCGGTGGAGTTAGAGGGTTTAGGGAAGAGAATTTTCCCTCCCTCCCACCCTATGAAAGAGGGTTTTTTTGGGTTGTTTTTTTAGATAATCTGAGTTAATAATAGGTTATTTTGTTGAGCACAGGTGCACAGGAAAAGGCAAACGATGTACGGGGTTGTCGCTGGAAGCAGGTGCATGACGTCTGGTAGCTAGTTTTTTACAAGGTTGTAGTTTAACTTTAAGGTTGGGAACAAATTACTCCGGGAGCAGGTAATAAGGTTAAGCTAGGAGATACTTCTTTAGGTAGATTTTTAGAGAAGTAGAGAAGAGGTTACAGGGTTAAAGTTCAACAGTTAATGACCAAGTAGGGGTTTTTAAATAGTTGCAAAGAAAGGATAAGTGGATCTGCTATGTCAAAAGTACTTTAACCTCCATAGGTTTAGAATCCATATACCAGCAAATTGGTAGAATATCTCAAAAAATTCAATTATAAGCCGTTTTTTAAACTTAAAGGAAAAAGAAAGATACAAAATCAATAGCAAAAAATATATGGCACTATCTTATTTAAAGATGCCGGTTTTAACTAAGGGGTTGTTTTCATATTTATCGTTTGTAACAAAACACCATCACAGATTTATACTTTTAAGGTTTCACCTAAACCTTATTGCCTGTATGCTGGCCATCCATCTGGCATTTTCTCTCCCCAAAACTTGTCACAATGCCCGTGTGATGGTGTGTCACCACAATCAAATCTCCACATCTTTTTCTTTTGTAAATTTTATTTGAAGCATTGCAAAAGGTTGATATTGCCGGCTATGCGCAAACATAAATTTAGACAATGTCGCCCAGGCTTGTTCTTCCTCCAAATGTTACCTGATTGTTTTGTGCATTACTGCGTTGCGTCTTTTTTATGCCTCTATTTAAAGACTAGGAGATTGCACCAATAATCTGAAATGAATGCTAAATCTTACCTTGTTCATTTTTATTAACTGTTTTTATCTCTGAAATTTTTTTTTAACATATTTTTATAAATTGACGTGTTTTATTATGTTTGTACTTATATGATCTATTTTAACTTGGATCGAATAAAGTAATTTGATTGATTGATTGATTGATAAGTGTGGGGAAACCTTAGGGGTGGAGGAGGAGATATGCAGATGAATCAATGTATAATAGGCATAGTTTTGTAAGGCAAAGGCTAAGGGGAATGTTTTTTGGGATGTGCACCGGTCTTCAATAAAGCAGCCTTTTTCACACTTATTAGAGTCCTGGTGGTCTGTGCTGCTCCTTTGCCGCCCAAATGCTGTTTGAGCAATCTTTCTCACAAACTCTTAAAACAGATGTGAGCCTCGCTATACACTGAGCTCTCAAGTTTCCCAGTTCCATGCGTAAGTCGTGCAGTCCAGGCAATTTTTTTTGCATTTTAAGCCCTAATGATGAGTTGGCCTTTACAGGATGCATTTATTATCGTCTATGATAAAAACAGACGCTAAGGTTTTTGGAATTCATCATGCGATAAGCAACCCCTTTCAAGAATTTTGGGGTAATAACTTGGATTTTGGTGCTTTTCACACCAAAATCTGCAAGATGCAGTAAATATCTGTCATTTTCCCGCAATAAATTGGGGAAGGTTTGACTTGCCAATATTTATCAAATACTCATAATTGCACTATGTGCAGTAAGAGGAGTTACCGCACCTACTGCAATTACCCAGGCCTCTCCTAGCGAAGGCCCTAAATTTGTACGTCTGATTGTCTTATTTATAAAATCAGAACTAACAGTCCCAACTGCCAAGAAAATCCTGGGCTGGATGAAATACTCGAAAAGAGCTCATTTTTAATCTTCATATTTGTTTGTTTTTATGAAATTGTGCTTTTATTGTACAGCTTTTTAAATCCGAAACAATAAAGGATTGGACTCATGGATGGACCAAGCAAATTTGAGAGCTCTATTCACCCAAAAACAATTTTTATTTTGTGTATGCATTTTATTAACAAATTTTGCAGGGCTGAGGAAAGAATCTGGCTTTGGATGCAGTGTTATAAACTCAACTGCATCTGAACTTCTTGCTCCAAAACTAGTGTATATTGCAGCCCGATTCAGCCACTCCTAAAAGAGAGCACTATGGAATGCTCCCACCTGGAGGTCCACAGGCTCCAGATCCCAATCTCAATGGCAAACTAGATTGCTGGCAGTGGCATCTCTAGAAGTGAATTTTAGAGGTGGACACACATAGTGCCATACATAAAAATATATATATATACACAAGATATAGGGGAACCCTACCCTGCCCACTTATGTTTTATTTTTGAATGTTTTTATTTTTAGGACAGGGGGTCAGAATCCCTGTGTTTTCACATGTCTGCCGATCAGAGCACTCGCCAATTAGATTGCTCTATTAATTGAAGTTGCACGCTTAAGGGCCTCCCACGAGAGTCTTGCAAACCCAACCGTCCAGATGTGCATAAATTCTGAACCTTCATTTCTCAAAAAATACTGAATTAATTTACACCAAATCACAAAAATGCACACTTTATAGGTAAAGCTCTAGCTTTCTGCCAAATTTGGTGTAACTCCATTTAGCTGTTTGGGCTGTAGCAATGTTCAAAAATCCCTATGGTAATTGCATGGGGAAATAGCATTTTGGGACCCACCTTTTTTCATGCCCCCCACTTGAGGGATCAACCCACAATATTCAAGGATAGGAGCCAAAGTGAATGAAACTTCTTTTTCTCACACATATTTGCTGAAAATGTTGAAATCTGATTTTGTACATGTGTATTTACGTATATATGTATTTACTGGAAAAAACAAAGGTTAGCATAACGTTAAAGTTAAGTGAATTTGATAATCACACCATTAACATTTTGAAATAACAAAAAAACACGGAAATTCACCAGTTATAGATAGCAGCTGTTAGACCTGGCACCATTGGCGTGGGTCTCCCTTCCATTTTTTGCTGTTGCCTCCTGTGTTTTTACTATGTTTTTGCTGGTCTAGATGCTTTGGGCACTTTGCCACTGCTATTCAGTGCCAAAGTGCCAGTGCTCCCTATTGTAAATTGTTGTATTGGATTAGTGACTCCATGATTGGCTTATTTGATTTACTTGTCAGACCCTAGTACAGTGCACTATGTGTGCCCAGGGCCTGTAAATCAAATGCTGCTAGTGGGTCCTAGGATGCTTGTTTCCGGTCCAGGGAAGACATGGCTTGGCAGTTCGGGCTGGACTGTTCCCATGAGGCACAGGGTCAGACTGATTTGCATATGGCCATGTCTGAACTGGGGTGGTGGAGTGAGCTAAAGAATGATGATGGATTAAACCCAGATCAGTTGACTGGGGGTGAGTGTTTGATTGGCTCAAACGTTCCGTCCATCATCCCCTTTTGTATCGCTAGTGGGCTTGCAGCACTGATTGTGCCACCCACAGAAGCAGCTTGTAAAATATGGCTCAGGCCTGCCATTGCAGATCCCGTGTGCAGTCTGGGACTGCCATGTCGACTTGGCAAGTGCACCCACTTGCCAGTCCCTAAACCTTCCCTTTTCTACATATTAGTCACCCCTAACGTAGGCCCAAGGGCAGGGTGCATTGTATGTAAAAGGTAGGACATGCCCTGATGTGTGTAGCATGTCCAAATAGTGAATTACAGCCAATTTCGTTTTTCACTATTGCAAGGCTATCTGTTCCCTTAGGCCAGAATGGGCAGTTTGAGTATAACATCTTATAATCCTAACTGACCCTAGGAACAAGATAGGAAAATAAAGTTTAGTATGCCTGAACTCAGAATGTTAAAATACATTGTTTAGTGTGGGTGATTTTTACATTCTGTGTTTGAAAATACCACTTTTAGAAAGTAGGTATTTTCTTGCCTAACCATCCAGCATGCCTCTGCTAGGTTTGTGTATTCCATGTCTGGTTTGTGAGTGACAGGGGGGTGGAGAGGGCCTTGGCTCCATCAGTCTGATGGGTCAGGGCTGGGCTGAATAGGACCTGCATTGAATAGAGAGTAGGGGGAGGAGATTTCCATTCACCAACCTGAGCCCTCATAGAATAGAGAGTAGGGGGCGGAGATTTCCTTTCACTGACCTGAGCCCTCATAGAATAGAGAGTAGGGGGAGGAGATTTCCTTTCAGCTACCTGGGCCAGGTCTTCTATCAACAATGCTATCTCCACCTCCTGCCAGGAAGCTGCACCAGGGAGGACAGAACTGGTTTTGGCTGGGCTCAGACACTCTCTGCCTTCAGAGAACAAAGGATTTTGCAGTATAAATATTGGGGCCCAGAACTTTAGATCATTTCTGGGAATCAAGACGCAACTTTGTCAAGGAGAGGAACCAAGGAAGCTGAAGGAGGAGACTGCCCCAGTGCTGATTGCTGTCTGGGGTTGGCCTGCAGTGGTTACTCATTTCCAAGGAAAGGGAAAAAGGAACTTTGAGTACTTTATCATCTTGAGGAAGATCTCCAAGGGCTTGAAGCTGAGCTTGCCTCCTGTCTGAAGTCACAGGGACACCAAGACTTCACCACCAGGTCCCTCTGAATTTCCTTGCTGGGAATTCTACCTGCAGAGAGGTGCCTGCTGCTGTTCTGGGTACATCTAGTGTCTGCGTGTCGCTGGGAGCTGGAAGCGCGACGCAACGAGGAAGAAGCGTGACGCCGCCGCAGCAGTTGCAGTTGCATCACCGAAGAAGCGTGTCGCCGCCACAGCTGTTCGCCATCACATCGCCGAAGAAGCATGTTGCAGCACCGTAGAAGCGTGCCGCCGCCATAGAGGTTGCCGTCGCATCACCGGAGAAGCGTGTCGCAGGGCCTGTTGCGGCTCCAAAGTTCATCGCTTTCGACGCACAGCCGTCGGGCGTGCACGCATCGCATCTACGTTGTCGCATCGCATCAAAGACGCCATTTTGTCGCATCGCACTGGATCATCACATTGCATCGAGGCGCCATCTTGTCGCATCGTCACCGGGCCGCAGTAAGAAACAACGCATCAACTCCCCACACAGTAAGGAAGCGACGCATCACCTCCCCTGAGTGTAAGGAACAGCGCATCAACTTCCCTGTGACCCTTTTGTGTGTTTTGCGTGACGCATCCAAGGTACTTTGAGAGTAAAGTGTCGCATTTACCATCTACATTGAACTAAGCTATTTCTACCATCTGAAAGTCATATTTTTGAGTACTGTATTGTGGATTTTTTGTCGTTTGGTCTTGTGTTAAATCTAGATAAAGATTACTTATTTTTCTAAACTGGTTTGGTGTCCATTTGTAGTGTTTTCACTGTATTACTGTATGTGTTCACAAATGCTTTACACACTGCCTCTGAGATAAGCCTGCCTGCTCGTGCCAAGCTACCAAGGGGGTGAGCAGGGGTTATTTAAGAGTGTAGCCCCCTTACCCTGACTAGAAGAAAGGGTCCCTATTTGGTCAAAGGTACCTACCTCTGCCAACTAGAAACCCCCATTTCTAACAGCAGCACTAACTATAACTTGAGCTCCCACCATGCACTGCTTATGATTTCACATATGACATTACTCATGGCATGGTCTATGATATAATTTATGACAGCACTGATGAAATCCCTTAAAGTAATTGGCCCCTCGGATGGGCTTCACAGGTCCTTTTTTGGCTTAGGCAGGGGGGCACACTGGGCGTAGGCTCCCCGGGCCAGTAGAGGCTCGGGGAGGGGGCCGCACAGCCCCACTCCCTATCTAAAGGAATCTTGGCACAGGGTGGGCTCTCCGGAGTCTCTGCAGGCTCAGGGACTGGGGCCATGCAGCTCCCCTCCCCTTCATGAAATCAGCCCTAGAGGTAGGCTCCCCAGGGCAAAAGGTATTTAAATGTGGGCCGGCGCCATTACGGGTTTTTTTTCCAAATTTTGTCGGATTTCAGCATTTTTTGCTATTTTCTTTTTCTTTTTTGGCCTCGGGGTGGGGGGTCAGAGTATTCCCTACCCCTTCCACTTATGTCTTTTTTTTGTAACTTCAGGACAAGGGACTAAGTCCCAGAGGCCTGTAATGGCTGCCATCTACTTTTTCTCATGTTGCTGGCAGCTAATCAGAGCGCTTGCTCTCACGGGAGTCTAAATCCCGCAGTAGCGAGATGGCTCCCTGGGCCAATCAGACTCTCTATTTTTAAATTGGTGCTCCGGCGACAGTCCCTCAAGACTCTCGCAAACCCAACTGCCAAAATATATAATTTCTTTTGACCCTAGGTTTCTCAAAAGCTCTTGAACAGATTTACATCAAATCCCAAAAAGCACAATCTGCGGACCAAGATCTAGCTTCCTGCCAAATTTGGTTTCATTCCATTCAGCAGTTTTTGCTGTAGCCCATCTTAAAGAAGTCTATGGAAAATGCATGGGGATTTTGCGTTTTGGAACCCCTCTTTTTTCTCAGACCCTGCTTGACAGATCACCTCAAAACTTTCCAGGAAAGAGCTGAGGTGAATTATCTTTTTTTGGGCAGGTTTTGTGAAGATTCATCAAACGGGGCCAAAGTTATTACCAAACCAAAAACATTCTTTCTATGGAAAAGCAAACCTAACTATAACTAACTGGTGACAACCCCCACTAGGTAATAATTACATAGAGATATCTACAAACACAGTCAAACATTTTAAGCAAACAGCACTGCTTTACAAGGACAGACAGTTTGATAAATCAATATGTATGGCAAGGAGCATTGTGTGTTGGCTACTAACAAATTTATCCTGTGTTGGCTACTAAAAAAAACAGCGGAGGTATTGCTGGGGCACGGGAATAGGGGCTCTGGCAGGACAAATAGAAATGGAACTGGTCCCATCTGGCCCCCGTTTTGCACTTAGAATCTGCAGCCATTTTTCAATCAGAGTTTGAAACTGAGGTTAATGAGGTGGAAAGAATATTTTGATTATATACCACGAAGGATCCTCTATCACGCTGTCTAAGTATGGCATCATAAATTGCCTGGTTTGGAATCCATGGAAGAGTGAAGTAGTGGACTGAGCAGACGCAAGCCCCTCTTAACTCTTGGAACCGTAGTGGAAGTGTATAAAATTGAGACCACTGTACGGAAGTCCCTTGGATCTAGAAGAAACCAAAGCTGTACATTTATATTATTCCCCAACCACTCACCTTTATATTCTATATTGGTGGTCCTGAAGAAGGTGGCTTCAAATCGATAATTGCCACCGAAACGAGCATTGACCTGGATATGGGATACCCAACCTACAACACAGTCACGTAGACTGTCTTTGATCTGTCTCCTCCGTGACCTTTTTGAGTGTATGTGACCTAGGTAGGGTATGGAATGTATATGATGCGAAAGTGGGAATGCATGATGGTATGAGAGGTCAGTATGTAAGTGAGGTCAAGAATTGGGGGACATGCAATCACAATTAAATTATATAGGTACTATTGTTTGTAATGGAAAAAACGTAACTGTTGATTTGTCATAACAGATGACATTGTTGAATATTTTAAATAATGTGGCCCAAAAAAATGTTTTTTTTTTAAAAACATGTGTATTTTACCTTTTTTGTATGCTGATATAAATGGGGGGGGGGAATATGAATTAAATAAAAAATAAAAAGACATAGAAATTGTAAGTTTGTTATGCCACAATTTTGGATAGCCCCTTAAAGCTGTTGTCAGCCTTTATGAAAGCAATATAGGTCTAGTGGGAGTCTTTTGAATAGATATACTATTTTTGCTTCTCCCAGACCTGAAAGCAATTTGCAGGGGGTACCTCTGAATATTTATGCCATCTGCCCCCCCTCTACAGACGCTACTAGCAGTGGGCACAGGCCCTCTCTCACCCTCCGTTCACATAAAGATACTCTGAAAATTGGTGGGATACTTAGCTATTCAGATCTCTCAAGTTTCCCAATTTCATGTGCAACTCATCCAATCCAAGAGTTCTCCTTTTCACTCTGGGATTTGTATCCTGTTTGACCACAAGAATACGAGGACTATGAGCTGGATTAACTACTCCCAGGGGCGTAGCTTCAGAGGGGATGTTTGTGGTGTAAAAGCAACACCCCCCATAATAAATGTATTTTCTGCTAAATAGTTGGGTTCCGGTGCTTTCAGTCAGGTATGATGAGGTGTCTGTTGGATTTCAACAGGAACTTTAACCTACATTCAGACAAAAACCCAACACACTTTTCGCTCTCTGTTTTGAAAGTCTTCAACAATGTTGGTTATTTTACAAAATAATGTGTTTTCTCTCACTTAGTACCCCCATCATCTGTATTTGTCTATCTTTCCATTGCCCCTTTAGCCCCTCTCATGGGCCCTGCTCGTCGTATAATCAGTGGTCTTAGTGGGGAAAAAAGAAGGGGAACTGTGGGTGGAAAATCAGAGGGTGGGAATAACCTGAGGATTGGGTCAATGGGTGGAGTTAGAGGTGCGGCAAGAAAGAGCAAAACATCCCAAATTTTAGTATTTGTTTGGCATTACACTGACCAGTTACAGCATATTAAGTCATTTAATTGAACCAATGGATACACATGTTTATTTAATATTTAATATGAGTCATTGACAATGAACTACATGCATAAAGTGGGATACGCTTCCAATCACAGATTGTTCCAAATACGCTTAAAAGTAGAATCACAAGCCACTTGTCTCCGAGCCTTGCAGTTTCTGTCATCAGCACGTCTCCTCCCTTTTTCCACAAGAGCAGTTCAACCATGAGTGGCAAAATATCCTAGTTTGCAAATGTTTTCCACGTTATTGTGGCTCTACCATATTTGCCACATAATACATCATCTGCTGCAAAATCTTACGATTTTAAGAAAAAATAAATTGTTTGTATCTCATACGGATTAAAAGTTACAAAAAAATGTGACTTGTGTTGCTGCGCAGTGGAGGCCCCTTTGCAAAGGTTTACTAGTTATCTTAGTCACTGCTGCATTCATTTGTATGTTACTCTGAAACTAATGAGGCAAAATCTTTGCAGAGACTGTAAAAATTTCAAAATAATAAAGTATCAGAACAAGTAACGCATTACGCTGCAGCCTTTTTTTGCTGTGTAATTTAGTCGACACTGCAACATAATTTTGTCCTCCATTGCTGCATAATTCCACTGCCCCCAAAGCTGGCAGCACATGTTAAAAGTCCTGGTGCAAGAAGCGAAGAGACTGAAGTTTGCGAACTTAAGGGCATATGTACAAGTCCCTATCACCACGGGAATGTCACTTTCTGTGATGTTTCCGAGGCGATAGGGGCTTAGCCTTATTTACAAGGCAGCGTTAAGCCACTTAACGTGGCTTTACGCTGCCTTGTAAATAAGGCCCCCTTTCACACTATGCTTAGCATGAAAGGGGTGGGCAATGGGTGATGCGGTGGGCATTCCACTCCAACACCCATTGATTTTGACTCTACCCCTATTTATAAGGGCAGCGTAAATAGGAGGCATCGCCAAAATTGAGACCATGGAAAACCTGGTCTTAACTTGGCGAGACGAGGAGAAATGCTTTATTTCTCCTCGTTTTTGCTTTTTCCATGTGTGCTGCCTTGTGCAGCACACATGGGAAACGAAAACGCCTTCGATTATTTATGTTCAGGAAGGTGACCCTTCCTGCACATAAACAATCCTTAAAAAAAATGACAATTTGTAACTTCCATGTGTGCTGCATTAAGCAGCACACATAGAGGTGACAAAATGGCATTTCAATATTGTTTATGTGCAGCAAGGGGGACCTTCTTATACATAAACAATCTTCCCCTGCACGCAGAGACCCTTGCACTATGGTGTAAGGGTGCCTGCGTTGGCGCTACACTGCTAAGTGTAGTGCCAGCGCAGGGGAAAATGCAAGGCTGCACCATATCCTTGTAAATATGATGCAGCCTTGCGTTTCTGAAGAGGCGGAGTGAGGCGTTAAGCCAGGACGGCTGACGCCTCACTCCGTCACTTCTTTGTAAATATCCCCCTTATTTTGGTGTGCGTGCAAATCCTGCATTGCCGATCCCTGGTGAGTTGCACTACTACCGCTGAAACCAGGCCAATGGAACGTACCAATGGGTGAGGCGGACTGGCCTCAAGGGTCCTGTGACCTCAATGATAGAGTCACTTTGCTCTAGGGTGTCCTGCTTTGCAGGCCTGCCCGCAAGACTGGAGGTGAACTTCAGTGTGGATTGTGGTTGACAGGCCTTCAAGGTTAACCCACACTTGCCACCGCTAGGGTCCACAAACTGATGATAAGACACCAGGGCTTCTAAGGTCTAGCATAGGAATGTGCTCCCTCAGGAGAGTGGTCTGGGGGACTGGTCATGAAGGATGAAACCTATTCCCTAGTTCCAAATTGAGCATCTCTGGCCATAGTGTCACATCCTCTCCCCACTGAACACCACACTACCCTACAGAGAGAAACTCTCATTGCCTTCAGCAACAACCTAATTGTGCCCCGCTATAAACACCTGGATGCGACTCATTTCAAATTATGCACTAGACAAGAGTGATATGCTTCCTGAAAAAAATAAGCAACATCCTGGAAAAAGCAAACACTTATAGGGCATGCAAGAATAAGTAAAGCATGTGAAATATAAGCAAGAACAACATGGTTACCTTAACGCTTTTATGCTCATTATTCAGAAATCAATGAGTGTTACACATTTTATAAACTAAAATAAGGAAAACAGCTAATAAGGATCACATTACACGTTTTCCACTTCAGCATCAACCAGGTATTGAGGTACCTCCAGGAATGATGCACGTCCCCACTCCGGGAAAACAATGCTGTTCAAAGAAAGACGAGAAAACAAAAGTAGCGCTTCACTGGCAAACATTGTAAAGTGGCGCTAATGTGTTTAAGTGCGAATAAAACCAATCTGGCCAATTTGCAACCGCTCTGTCTTGCTTTATTTAGTTAGTTATCTTTCGCATTCTGAACTTTTTTTTCTCTTCGGCACGAGGCTGCACTTTGATATAGAAAAATATCAGAAAAAGACATTTCCAGAAAAAGTGTTTCTTCTTTTTGGATCCATTTCACAGGAGAATGAATGAATGGAGGAAAGAGAGAGAGAGAGAGTAAGAGCATTTTCCTGAAGTCACGGTTTTCAGCAAGTGAGGAGGAGCGAGAAAGAAAGATTGGATAAAAGGAGGAGGCAGCTGCCTGCGGCAGAGCAGAAGTGGATACTGTCCTTGTCGTCTCTGGACAAGAAGGAAAAGGACTGCCCACCCCGTCCGTCCCCAAACGGCCGAGCCTTATCTATTGGCCTTGGCTATTCCTGTCGTCGTGAGACACATTTTGAAACAAAAAGGTTGGGGCATGCCGTGCCCTGCCAATCCCGCCCACTTCGGCCACTGCGTATAATGTATTTACATCAGTGCTTTAAATGGGCCGGTACTCACCGGTACTCAGTGGCGGCTCACATAGGGCGTGCTGCGGGGGTGGTGAGGCGGGGGAGGGGCAGGGTAGGGGGTAGTAAACTCAGACATACGACGGAACGGAGGAAAGTAATTATTACGTTCCTCCGATCCGTCGTATGTCTGAGTTTACTACCCCCCCACCCTGCCCCCCCCCGCCCCACCGCCCCGCAGCACGCACTATGCGAGCCGCCACTGCCGGTACTGAGTACCGGCACTTCTTAGATTTATCACTCTGAGTACCGGCACTTCTCTACCGCCGAGGAGAGTACCAATACTCATGAAAGAGTAGGCTCATTGGATGTGAGTGCTGGTGAGCAGGATTGGAACGTGTCTCTGGCAGCCAATGCACTGCTTCAGTAGCCCCGATCTGTGCACCAGCTGAGCTATTTAGCAGGCCTCATTTGAATAATGTCCGGGTGCTCACCATCACGCTGTGTTTGACAGAGCAGGGTCCATTCAGGCCCTGTGCTGTCAATCACATTCACACTATCCTGTGCATTTGTGCAAACACAGGAATCATGGCAGTCCCCTGGCAGTCGCAATTAAAAAAGCCATGGTAGGTGAAGAGTATAAAAAGGCTTTTATCATACCGAGTCTTTTGTGTGTCTGCTTATGTTTGTGTGTTTGCCTGCATTTGTATGCCTGTTTTTTGTAAGAAAAAAGTGAGAGAAAGAGAGAGCGAGAGAGAGAGAGAATCAAGACATTCTCAGGAGGTATTTTAAAGAAAATGGGAGGCACTTTGTGTGTACATGTCTGCTTGGCGACAAAGATTCATAAATAACGTAAAAGGGAGGGTTGGTGGGTGAGTGAGTGGATGGATGAGTGAGCAAGGGTGGATGTATAGATGGATGGATTAGTGAAAGAATGGATGGATGGGTGAAAGAGGGTGGATGATTGGGTGAAAGAGGGTGGATGATGGGTGAATAAGTGAAAGATTGGATGGATGAATGAAAGGGAGGGAGGATGGGTGAAAGGGTGGATGATGGATGAGTGAAAGGAGGGATTGAGTAAAAGGGTGGATGGAATCAAAGGATGGATGGACTAAAGGAGTGAAATGGTTGATGGATAGATGAGCGAAAGGATTGCTGGATGGGTGAAAGGGTGGATAAAGTGATGGATGAGTGAAAGGATGAATGGATAGGTTTGGAGATGGATGGATAGGTTTGGATATGAAGGGCGGACAGACGGAATGGTGAAAAACTGAATGATGGATGAAAGACTGAGTAGACGACAGAATGTAAAGATTAAATGGTGGACATCAGCAGGTAAATGGTAGGATGAATGGATAGATCGCTGGAAGAGACGAGAGATATCTTCTGGGGAGGGTCATGATGATTTGCTTCATTTGCTTGGTGCCATAAGAGCTATGGTTCCAAGTGGGGGTATTTTCAGTTTCTTCCTACTCACATGCTCAAAAATATATAGTATTGCGGCAAACAACAGCAATTAACAGTATAGCTTTAAGGTGCAACTATTGCAAAAAAAGGAAATGTTAACATATTATGGCATTTCTCTTTCGTTTTGTGTAATGAGTTAACCTGCTTTGTTTATATAAACCCATTTCTTATATGTTTTGGTATGTGCTGCAACTAATATAGAAGTCTAAGTATCATCATGTTTTGCCCTTAGCCCCGCCCCCTCCGTCCACCTCTAGCTCATTTTAATGAGTACCTGCACTTATGTTTTCCCATTTAAAGCACCGATTTACATGATATGCCAGGGGCAGTTGTTGGAAAATGGGAAGGTCCCCTCACGCCCCTGGCCACTCCCGCATGAAAGCTTGAATACTCTGGTGAGTCCCATCCTCCGTGTCGGTTCACTAATGACAATCAATAACTGCTACTCAAGAACCCGCCTGACACACTAACCTTTATGCATGAAAAAGGAAGGGGGGCTCACCTGCAACAAGGCCTGGATTAAGGTCTTTCCACGGAGCTGCAAGATGTTCCCGACCAGTGGCAAGGGAGTGGGGCCAGGGGGCAGACTTAGAGCCTGCCGCCTTAGCTTCTGTCGCCAGGCCAGCAAGCAAGTCAAACCACCTAGAAGAAGGAGAGTTGCTGCTACCCCCAGCAGCTCCATTGCGCTTCTTTAGTTCACCCTTCCAGAAACAACCGTGGCTTGAATAGAATCGTGCGTGTCAGGCAAAGTTCACCTGGCGAGATACTGCTCTGTTTTGAAATCAACCGCACCTCAGCAGACGTGAAACAAACGCGGCAGAAAAATGCCCAAACTAAGCTGAACCCAAACAACAACGACATCTGAGTACAAAATTCGACAGTCCATTTAATAAATTGGTTGTTCTTCATTGTTCTCTCCCCTTACTCTTTTCTTCCCAGTACACTGATTTGCCCTCGTTAATGTTGCCATCATCTTTTCTTCCCTCTTCCTTGACAGCGCAAGGACTAGTAACCAAGATTACTGGAAGGTATATGCTTTGGGGTGATTGGTGATGTCGTAGTTGTCACTACGGTGCATTTTGTGGTATGTTTCTCTATAACTGTAATTCTGCAATCAAGATCACGTTGTCGATGCAAAGACGATAGGACTAAAACTGGGCATTCATTCCAAGTTAAATTTTGCAAAGATCTCTACAATGTAGGTGCATTAGCCTTCGGAATAACCTCCCTCGCATAATGACCTACAGGTTAAATATACATTTCTGGAGGATGTAAATTAACCAACTGTCATTTCGGTTACTCAAGGATTGGGCGGTTTTTACCCAGCATACTTTTTACATTGAGATTATTCGAACCTGTGACCTGGAAATTACAAATAATACTGTGCTGTATGCCTAACAACCCATTGATCTATCTCTCTTGTGTAAAGAAATGTGGTCTCTCCCTGTATTGAGATCTGCGGTTTGGTTTGCCAGTTCAAGGAGGGATAGAGAATGACCAGGGAAGGTAGATTTGGAGGGGGGGGTGGACCCCCTAAAAGTTATTTCTGGAGTAAATAGTTGGGTAAAAGTGCTTTCAGTTGGGTATGGTGAGGTGTCTGTCGGATTTCATCTGAGATTTTCACTTACTCACGGACAAAAACACAGAAACACTCGCCCCCATGTCTCTTTTGAAGTTCTTAAAAAATGATGGTTAGTTTGAAAAATATTGTGTTTATGTATATATCAGTCCTAGCTCAGAGTGGTTTCTTTCCTAATGCACTGCCCCTCAAGCCCCCCTCGTGCCCTGCTTCTCAGTTAATGTATTTTCACAAGATAAACCAGCGTGATTGTTGGGAAATCTGAAGTTCATCCTTACTGACCAAGCTAAGGCCCTGGTAATGACAGGAGAAAAAGCAGTGACGAGAGGTCTGCCACACGCTTGGAGCGCAATACATGTTGACACTGGCATTGTTCTCCTGGGCTCATTTGTTCTCTGGTAAGTTTGGTACAAATCGTACATTTTAGCAAAAGGACAATTTGGAGATGCAAATATTTTTCATCAAATGATTTTGTTTCTGTTACCACTGTTCATGACATGGTTTTGTAAAAATGTTCATTAATCATGCATTATAAAAATCCTAGATATTATTAGAAGCAGCATAGTTTTTTAAATGTTCTGTTAATGTAGCATATTGAAAAGGAAGGAGAGATGCACATGCATTGCGTAAATGGTAAGCAAAAGCAGTGTTATTTCGGAATTGAGATGTTATACAACAGCATTTTTACATTTTTTGTAGTAAAATAGTTATGTAAAAAGGCTGTATGGCAAGCACGCCTTATTAACTTGAACTGTAGCATATGCTGAGGTAGATTTAAAAAGAGGTTAATAAAGTCAGTAGTACGCAAGCTGCAGAAGTGCATGTGTAGCTGTAGACCATGTTTATTTTACTAAAACGTGGAGTGCATCTTCTGCTAGATGTACTATAGAAAAGCCAACTCTGTTGGCATTGTCAGTGCTGTTAAGACCCAGCTGAAATATATATGGCCAGAAGGTAATCGAGAGATTGCTTCAGAGCCCTGGTAGCCATCCAAAGGTGTAAAGTCTACCTGACACTGCTTGATATCTCGTACCTCTCTGCCTGCCAGAGGGGTGCCTGATATCTGACATGATCCAGCTCTACTACCTTGTCAGAGGTCACCTGCAAACATATGTGACTCCCAAGCTCTAATGATCTTTCACATGTGTGTATGAAATGTGATCCACTCTACCCATGTCCTTCCGGAGTGTCAGAGACGTGTCTAAGGTATTATGAATCTTCCTTAGACCATGCCAGCGTGATAAAGGTGCACATGACATGTGACTGTTACTTCTCCAGCGTACCTGGGGTTACAGAGGATTGTCTGACATGTGGCTGATTTTGTCCCAGTCATTCTGGCTCTTCTAGGGTTTGAGTATCTATGCCAACACTGTCAGCCTGTCAGGTGTGCGCCTGCTATGTAACTAACTCCGACCCAACTCCATGGCCATGTCAGATGTGTGCTTCACATGACTGATCCTGCCCAAGTCATAATGGGCAGTAGAGAGGTGTGTTTTACAGGTGACTAAATCTACCTTAACTCCACAGACTTGGCAGAGTTATACGTGACGTGTGAAGGATTCATCCTTACCTTTCTGGTTTTTAGAGGTACTGATCTGGTAGGAATTCTTCCACTTGCTTGGAGACAAGGCAACCACCCATCACAATTTGCCAGTAGTTTCCCGTTTGATCCTCGAGTACTCATGTGGCAACATCTCATATTAATAATATCATGGGACAGATAAAATGTTGCGCCACGAAGTGCAGCAAGCCAAGTTGCTGCACTGAGTTGCGCTAGGGACAAGGAACATCTCAGAATCATATCTACTGAGATATGGTGCTCCTGCTCTCTTCCCTAGAGCTGGCAAACAAAATGACTGCCAAGTGCCAACCACGCACCTTTGCACCGCAGAGAGTAAGTGTGGGTGTGATGTCTAGCATACATTTTCTACTGAAAAGATACCCTTCCTGTACAAAATACTATGCATAGACAAACTTTAACATGTTCCAACATTATATGTGTGCTGTATAGTGCAGCAAAGATCTAATGTGTGAATGTCACGAGAAATAGAAACATTCCTCCTTGCTTTCGCCTGCCTTGGTGAAAAGCCACTTTTACTAGATAGGGCCTTACGTCAAACAGCATGGGTGGTAGCATGGGAATGCCGATGTACCACCCCTTGATGCCACTTTGATGCAACTTTAAGGCTAACTTCCAGCACAAATAAAGTTACACATCACTTTGTGTGACCTTGTGGCAATGCAAAGTGTTGATACACCTGGCCCCAATCTGGATAGTTGATTCCTGAAAATGTTTTAACAATTCAGCAAACAAAAGAAAACAATAGTGATAACACCCATTTTGACCAACAGCAAGGTATGACGTACTTGTTCAAATTATACTTGTAAGTCTGTTTATGTAGACCCAAACAGACACAAGGTTTTGGGATAGTTCCAAATTAAGGGGCATCCCTTCTTAGGATACAGGGACCCTCACTCACCAAAGTGGCATGCTTCATCATTGTGTGCTGCTCCTCGTCAGCTGGGGGGGGTGCAATACCCGACGGGCATCCTTTATAGAGCTTATTGCAGAGATCTTTTCATCCACGCTTCCAAAAGACCTGGAGGTCAGTTGATCTGTAAGATGTTCTCTTCTGTTAAGAGGACTCTATGAATGTAGATTGTGCCAATGTGAAGTATGAAGTATTCAAATTACCTATGGAAATGCAAAATACTAATTTATGCACAAGTAGGTTCCATGCTAAGGTTGAAAACAGACAGCAGGACTCTCCGGAGATAATCATCCTTTTACTCTTGGATTAGCTGACATGTTTCCTGCCTTCAGTGGCCCCGTAGGGTTTGGCTTTCCTCAGGACCGGCGTAGAGCCCTAATCTATCAGAAGGAGGGAAGAACTATAGTAGTGACAAACCCACTATATGCTTCACTAATTAGTATTGGGGGTATGATATTGCAAGGATGCAACGGCCCTTAGTTTCCTGGGTGATTCACACCAATCAATACCCTGTGTGGACGGAGACACAAAAACAGGCACAACTTGTGCAGGAGTCACTATACGAGACCCTATAACATAAATGATAGACACATGGCAGGTAGCAGGAGTAGTTACGTCCCTCACACACACAAAGAACAGGCATTGAAGCGGCATTACCAGGAGGATGTTGGGGAGCACAGAGAAGGATATGGAAGGTAGAGGTCTAAAACACTTTCTAAGTTATGAAGGACCAGAATTATGGTAATCTTCTCTGATGAACTATTACTTTCATGGTCCCTATATCATTTTGCAATCCCTGGATGACAGATCAGTGATTTTTCTGCATTTCCCTGGAAACAAATTGGGACCAATCAGCTATTCTAGGGAATCGTCAATATACGCAGAAACAGTGGCGTGTGGAAGGTCCTCTGCACTTCTACCGTTTAGCCATGGGAAGATGGTGGAACAACCACACTGCTATTTAATTCTTGACCCCAATTGTGCACTCCTCACTCAGTGCTCCGCCAGAAAATGAAGTTCAGTTCTCATCTCTTTTTTACAGAAAGTATCAATAGAAGCCTGTGCTGGGAGTCAGGGCATTTTTCTTCTGCTCTCCTTCTTCATAGTGTCTTTGCTTCTTTTCAAAGTAACATAGACAACAAACAAAAATCCTAGCTGCAGAGGAAGAGGTACTGACACAGACATGCAGGAATGCAAAGGAAGAAGGAGAGAGTCTCAGGAGATTCATCCTTGGCCTCCTACTGGAGCACTCAGAAATCTAGAGTGTGTTTGTTTTGTAAGTGTGTCATAGAATAAAAAGCCTGACATGAACTTTTTGGTATATCTTGCAGTATAATGTGCTACTTGGCACCTCGCCAGCTCCCATTATGCACATACGTAGCTGGCCACTATTGTGTACCTTTCTTGAGTCGTATCAATACAAGGCGGTACCACAAGTGATGCAGATGAGCCCTTGGGGCACAGCGTGCCCACTTGTGCATGTGATCACATACTGGTTGTGGTTCTTTGACAGGAACTTATGTGCAGCATAGTCAATAATTGTATGAATATGTTTATACTATAGGAAAACAATATCTTGTCTTTCTATGTCCTTATATGGCCATAAATCTCCTTGGCTGAAATGCGTCCACCTTTCAAAAAGAGGAGTTCATTTTAAAAGAAAAATTGCTGCAAAAAGGCTTCTTGTACGATGAAAGGAAAAAGAAAAGTGCTCTTCTTCATTTTCCATTCTGCAAAAGCACACCAAACTACCACAAGATGTATTATGGACTAAATCTTTATATAGACACCTATTGCATTCAGAATGAATACTAGACAAGGAATGTAGTAACTCTTTTGGATTATAAACAAAACAAGCATTTGCAATACAATAGGTCTCGCATTAATGATAGTTTGAGCTATTGGCGATGCAAATGAAAAAGTTTGTTAGATGTATTTTTTTTTGTCAGCAGTAGCATAAGTAATCAAAGAAATTTCATGAAGCAAGGAAAGGTTGCAGTACCACAGGATGTTACTAGGTGTCCCTGTTGAGTTGTAAAAGGACCTCTATTGGCCACTTAAGGTTCTGCACCCTTAATGCAATTCAATTCAATTCAAATTGTTTTATTTGCGTAGTTAATTAAAACCATTGCAAAAACATTTTATTCAGTGGTATTGGTCCAATGATTTATATTTCTGAAAAAGAAAAAAGATATTCATCTTGCATTTTCTTAAAACGACCAGGGTTGTCTAAAAAAATATCATAACATTATAAAAGCATGTTGTAAGTAAATGCAGTTAAGACCGCTACTGGCTAAATAAAAGCATAGAGAGGATAAAAATCATTTTAAATGTTCATACAGCTGCTGACTTACTGCTTCCCAGCGTCTATGGCCTTAATCTTTTTCTCCACTCTACACACGAGTCTTACCAGGGCGCAGTTAAGTGTCAAGTTTATCAGGTTGAAGCACGGAATCACTGCTTCTCTGCATGTACTTATCTTTCTCCTACTGAACTCTTTTCGCAGTATAGACCGTTGTTCCTGCAAGAAAGCTTTGCAGAGACATAGCACGTGGATGATCTCTTCAGGAGCTTCTCCACAATGTCTGCATCGATCTCCATAGTCGCTTCTTTGACATGGCGGATAAAACTACAGTATTGCCATAACTCCTAACCTGATTTTTAGACATTTTTTTTTTGTCTGGATGCAGTAAGTTGTTGTTAAATAGCTTTGAGGGTATAGTTTCTTGTAGTTGAAAAGCATTATCCAGCCATGTCTCCTCTTTATCAGGGTCCTCTTGTCCTCTAGTGATGATATACGTTTGGCGTTTTAATAATTGTTTTCAGGACGTTTTTACTCAGATTCTGGTCTCAGATGGCTATAAGGTCCAGAGTCTCGAGTGATCTTTGTAAATATGCACTCGTGGGTGATCTTTCCCTCCCCTGAATTTCCAGCCAGATGTAATGACCTAGAAAGCCTTCTTTCGCGTGTCTAAAACTCTGACAATAGTTAAAAAACGTGCCTGTCTACCCAAAGTTTGCTTGACCAGGCCGAACTCTAGTCTAATTTGCGCTGGGGATACATATTTTGGTAGATAAAAAAATTGCTGTATATTGAGACTATGAGGTCTAATATCTTGATGTCCCGGTCCCTCTGAGCCTCCCTTCCTTAGGTCAATGTAGGCAAAATTCTGGCTTGAGCTACCTGCAGGACTGGGCTGAAGGACGAGCCTTTCATTTTCCTATAAACCAGTGGTTCCCAAACTGTGCACCGCGCACCCCGGTGTGCCGTTATGAGTAGCCAGGGGCGCCGCGCTCACGTTACGAAAATGAAGCTTATTGCAGCTGCAGCACAAAATACGTGCCACCTGCATAATCCGAGAACATGGTTTGGCCCAAGAGCGCACGTACGTACGCGTCATACGTGCTTTCACAGGCGTAGTAGTCTCCATTACTGGCATACACAGCTCGCCTCTGACCGTTTGAGGCGCGTTATTGCTGCCCGCCGTGGGATCCTCTTCACAAGTAAGGTAAGGAACTGGCATGGGAGGGATTCCCGTTCAGTAGAACAGGAGTACGGCAGTGATACACAAGCCAAGAAGCCCGACTGTAAAAAGGCGGGCTCCACGGAGCTCGTTAAAGCTGCCAGAGAGAAGGCCTTGGCTTGGCTTGGCTTCTTATGTCTGATTTCTTTAACGAGCTCCGTGGAGCCTGCCTTTTTACACTAAAACGAATGCAGGTGATACAGGTGTAAAACGGAGGTTGGGCAGAAGATCGGCATGGCATTTGATTATCATTAATTATTAATCAAATGCCATGCCGATCTTCTGCCCAACCTCCATTTAACACCCGTATCACCAGCATTATTTTTAGTGTAAAAAGGCGGGCTCCGTGGAGCTTGTTAAAGACTCAGAAAGCGGGCATGATGTTCCCCCCAGATCCAAACAGCTTACAGATGCACATTTGGCTCCCCTAGCATTTATTGGAAATGACCTGGTAGAAGAAGCTTTGGATGTTATGGTTGAGCAGCACGTATTGGTAAACATATTACTACCTGTGACTTAGATAACAGCACATTTAGGCCTAAAATTGGTATTTCCTTAGTATCCCCCTCAGCGAAAAAGTTGCAAACCTTTGGTAATGTTGGATGTGATAAATACAGTTTTCTTTCTGAAGACTCTTTATTGCCTTTCCTGATAGTCCTCGATTTAGGTTACTCTGCAAGATAATTCTAGGAACTAAAATAATTAGATGTTGCTTTGCCTTTTAAACACTCGAAATCCTAGATGGCTGGTGTCGAAAGAGGTAACATATGAGACAGAGCTCTGGGACTGCATGTATAAAGTGTTCTGTGATCCCAAGTTTTTTGACTGATAAATTTTAAAGGTAAAGGAGTTGCAGATTGGACAAAGTGTCCATCAGCACCAGTGTTACCAAAAGGATGCAACTATACTACTATGAATCAAATGCCATGCCAATCTTCTGCCCAACCTCCGTTTTTTACTTGAACTAGATTTTAAATACTGACAAGATCGTGTAAAACGTGGGTGTAAAATGTAGTTCAAGTAAAAAACGGAGGTTGGGCAGAAGATGGGCATGGCATTTGGGATTACTTGGTGCCTAACTGCGTATCGCCAGTGGTATGCCTGAAAACTTTCCACTGCCGCAGCTTTGCATGCCCTCTACTTGGAATGTTGGTGAATATGAAATCAACCTCAAAATACCTTCAGTCGGAGAAGTAAATCTCTGCCCATATTTTTATGTTTCCTTTCATGAATGGGACTCCATGTTTTCTTTCCAGCAATAGCAGCCTCTCTACTCACGCTTGGTTTGTACGTAGCCGTAGTTTCAAAGCGTGTGTGCGCTAAGATTTTTAAGTAATGACGCTGTTAACGGTAAGAAGCACAAGTTACTAACTTGTGTAACGATATATCTGTAAGAGACAGTAGTTAGTGACAGATTCCTTACCTTAGAATATCCCCAGGCGTGAGGCTGGATCCGGAAAGTTTTTGCGTAGCAGTACCCCTGCGCGTCGGTAGGCGGCGTCGTGCGGCTCCGCGTCCGTCGTCGGCATCGTGATCGCCGGGATGACGTCGCGGGCAGTACTTAGACGCCGCCCCTGCGCGCTGACGTCAGTTCTGTACACGACTTTCTACGCCAGGAACGCAGAGCCATGCAAGAAGCTGACATAGGTGTCTGAAAAATACTAGGGCCCTGAAAGGGATGTCCTTAACCCTAGAAATCAGTTCGCAGAACGGGGAGGATGGGTGGGCGGTAGGGAATCTGTCACTAACTACTGTCTCTTACAGATATATCGTTACACAAGTTAGTAACTTGTGCATCTGAAAGAGACACGTTAGTGACAGATTCCTTACCTTAGAATAGATACCCCAGCAATACCAACCCCGGTGGTGGGTCTGCGAACAAAGATCAGACAAGGAAGTCCCGGAGGACAGAACGGCCAAAGAAGCCGTCCCTCCGGACCTGACTGTCAAGGCAGTAATGCTTGGTAAACGTGTGCAGCGAGGCCCACGTAGCTGCCTGACAGATATCCTGCAGCGGAACACCGCGGCCTAAGGCCGTGGTAGCAGCCGTTGCCCTGGTGGAATGGGCACGCAGCCCAACAGGAGGCTCCTTCTTAGCCAAAGAATAGCAGGCTTTGATACACAAGGTTACCCAGCGGGAGATGGTTCTCTTGTGCACCGCCCGACCTTTTTTGGCGCCCACGTAGCCAACAAAGAGCTGGTCATCCACCCGGAATTGTTTTGTGCAGTCGATATAGAAGGAGAGCGCACGTTTTGGGTCCAGACGGTGGAGCCTCTCTTCCTCTCTGGAAGGATGCGGAGGCGGAAAGAAGGTAGGCAAAGTGATGGTCTGCCCAATGTGGAAGGCAGTAACCACCTTTGGCAAGAAGGACGGACGCGTCCTAAGAACAACCTTGTCTGGATGGACAGACAGAAAAGGAGGTTTGCATGATAGAGCCTGGAGCTCACTCACCCGCCGAGCGGAGGTGATGGCCACCAGAAAGGCTGTCTTCAGAGTCAGAAGACGAAGAGGACAGTTATGTAGAGGCTCAAAGGGAGCGCACATTAGAAAGGTAAGAACCAAGTTCAAGTCCCACTGAGGCATCACAAACGGAACAGGAGGTAAGAGGTGTGTAATGCCTTTTAAGAACCTGTTAACAACAGGGGACTTGAAAAGGGAGGGCTGATCAGGGACCCTGAGGAAGGCCGAGATAGCACAGAGATAACCCTTGATGGTACCCAGGGCAGAACCCTGTTGGGCCAGAGAAAGAAGGAACAGAAGGACCTCAGAAAGAGGGGCAGAAAGGGGGTTCACAGCCTTTGCTGTGCACCATGCCACAAATTTGTTCCACCTGCAGGTGTATACCACCTTAGTGGAGGGACGCCTGGCTGCCAGAATCACATCACAAACTTCGGGAGGCAAGTCGAAAGGAATCAACTGCCGCCGCTCAATCTCCACGCAAGCAGGTGGAGGCTGGACAGGTTCGGGTGGAGGACCGTCCCCTGCTGCTGCGACAGAAGATCCTCCCGAAGAGGCAGACGGATCGGGGGATCTACGCTCATACTGAGTAGCTCGGGATACCAAACTCTTCGAGCCCAGTCCGGAGCCACAAGAATGACTTGGGCCCGGTCGTGCCGAATCTTCTTCAACACTCTGGGTAGAAGTGGTATAGGCGGAAAGGCGTACAACAGACCGCAACTCCACTCGCGACGAAAGCGTCGCCGAGCGAGTGCCGCCTTGGAAATTCCAACGCGCAGAACTGATGACATTGCGCGGTCTCTTCGGTGGCGAATAGATCTAACCAAGGCTCTCCCCACTGTAGAAAGAGTCCTTGCGCCACTTCCGAGTGAAGACGCCATTCGTGATCCATCATGCACCTGCGGCTGAGTTCGTCCGCCCTGGCGTTCAGGGAACCTGCCAGGTGTTGAACCATCAGGAACATGCCCTGATGTTCCAGCCATGTCCAGAGGCGCAGAGCCTCCTGACAAAGGGTCCACGACCCCACCCCGCCTTGTTTGTTGCAGTACCACATGGCGGTGGTGTTGTCTGTGAACACCTGCACTACCTTCCCTTTGACAGAGGGAAGGAATGCCTTGAGTGCAAGTCGGATCGCCCGGAGCTCCAGAAGGTTGATATGGAGCCGGGACTCCGCCCGGAGACCAGAGGCCTCTGATCTCCGCCTCTCCCATGTGACCGCCCCATCCCAGAAGGGACGCGTCCGTCACAACTGTGTGCTCTGGCTGGGGAAGCGAGAGGGATCTGCCCATGACCCATTGCCGGTCCGTGAGCCACCACTGCAACTGTTTTGCAGTCCCCTCCGAGATCTGGACGTGATCGGACAGGTTGCCCTGGTGCTGCGCCCACTGGAACTTCAGGTCCCACTGCAGAGCCCGCATATGCCACCTGGCATGATTGACCAGCAGGATGCAGGAGGTCATGAGGCCCAGCAGCCTCAGGGTCATCCGTACCGAAACCCAGGATAAAGGCTGAAAGATCGGAATCATATCCTGAATATCCCGGACTCGCCGTTCGGGAGGATAGGCCCGAAACTGCGTCGTGTCCAGAACTGCTCCGATGAAAAGGAGCTGTGGAAAAGGAATCAGATGCGACTTCGGCACATTGATGGAGAACCCCAGCGAGTGCAGGAGTTCGGCCGTAGTCTGGAGGTGGGAGACGACTGCCTGGGACGAGCCCGCCTTCAGCAGCCAGTCGTCGAGGTAGGGGAAGACTGAAACCCCAGCTCGGCGCAGATGAGCTGCGACCACCGCCATCACTTTCGTGAACACCCGAGGGGCACTGGTAAGGCCAAAGGGGAGCACGGTGAACTGAAAATGCTCGAGGCCTACCGTGAACCGTAGGTAACGCCGGTGGGCCGGCAGGACGGGGATGTGGAAATAAGCGTCCTGCAAGTCCAAAGCTACCAACCAGTCTCCAGGGTCGAGGGCAGTCAAGACCTGAGCTAGGGTGAGCATCTTGAACTTCTCCTTCCGGAGGAAGCGATTGACGTTCCGGAGGTCCAAGATAGGACGCATGTCCTCCTTGTCCTCTTTGGGCACCAGAAAGTAGTGGGAGTAGCAACCACGTCCTACTTCTGGGGTCGGAACATGTTCGACGGCCCTCTTGGCCAAGAGGGCCGTGACTTCCTTCTGTAGAAGCACCAAATGATCCCCTGACATGCGGTGGAATTGAGGTGGCATGGCTGGGGGGGTGGTCTCGAAGGGGAGGGAGTAGCTCCTTCGGACAATGTCCAAGACCCACCTGTCCGAGGTGATGGGACGCCAGTGGTGAAGGTGATGGCGGACCCTGCCCCCTACTGGCGTGCCGTGCACCTGAAAGGAGGGACTAGGAGGGCTTGGAGGCCGCGGACGGGTTGGAGGTGGTGGCCTGACCCGCACGCTGGTTGCCCGAACCGCCACGGCGGTATCCACGTCCTCGCGAAGGCGCTTGCTGCGCGGGCCGTTGGCCGGGCTGCTGACGTGACTGGGCGCCCCTCCCGTGGCCACGAAAGGGGCGAAAAGCAGATGTGAGCGGAGGGCGCACAACAGCAAGGCCCAGGGACTTTGCAGTAGCCCGCGAGTCCTTGAAACGCTCCAGCGCATGGTCTGCTTTTGATCCAAAAAGACCGACTCCATCAAAGGGCATGTCCATGAGTGTATTCTGGACATCACCCGAAAAACCAGTGGTCCTCAGCCAGGCGTGGCGACGCAGCGCCACCGTCGTTGCAAGCGATCTGCCCAGCGAGTCGGCGGTATCAAGGCCACAACGTATGGTGTATTTAGCCGCATCTCGCCCTTCCGCAATGGCGCGGGTAAGCAGTGTCTGGACCTCCTCAGAACACTGCGGCAAAACAGTCGCCACCGAATCCCACAGGGAGTGGGTATATCGGCCCAAGAGGCAAGCGGTGTTAACGGACCGCAAGTCAGCACTGGAGGAAGAGAAAGCCTTCTTCCCAAAGTGATCCAGGCGCTTGGATTCCCTATCCGGAGGGGCGGTAGGGAAGGCGGTTTGGGAGGAAGAGGCTTGGACAACCAAGCTCTCAGGGGTGGGGTGTTGGGAGAGAAACAGGGGGTCGCCCGGAGCAGGGCGATGGCGTCGGGCCACGTTCCTATCCACAGGAGCCCCTGTGGTGGGCTTGGACCAGGCACCCAAAAGAACGTCAGTGAGTGCATCATTGAACGGTAGCACAGTCTCCGAAGAGGAGGCCGCCGGCTGAAGCACTTCTGTCAGGAGGTTAGTCCTGACGGCCACCGTAGGCAACTGGAGATTCAAGGCTCCAGGAGCTCTACGCAACACCGTTGCAAAATTAGCCCCCTCCTCCGTAGCCACGGGAGGAGACAGCATGCCAGAGTCAGGGGAGGTGTCCAGACCACTGGCATCCCCAAGTTCCTCAACCCAGTCCGGGTCAAACTCACACTGTTGTGTGAGAGGGTCCTCAGACCCCTCCCAGCTCTCCTGGTCCTCCTCAGGTTCATAATATGGAGGAGGAGGGACATTAGGGACCCAAGGTCTCATCGGCGCCGGAACCGGCGTCGGGCGACATCGGTCCGGCTCCATGTCCGGAGCCGGAGAAAGCCGGGGAACGACGCCGGAGCCCCGGACGGCGTCAGGAACGGCACCGGGGACATCGGTGTCGGCGGAGGCGTGGTTAGGTCAACCGGCGTCGATGGGGGTCGCGGCACCACCGGAGCCGGGATCGATGCCGGGGCCGGAGCCGAGGCCGGGATGAAGGCTGGTGGGACAGGCGATGCCGGGACCGGAGTCGACGGCGACGCCGGAGCAACCCCATCAGGGCCCGCGGGGCCCGAAGGCGCACCGGAGGGACCTTGAGGCCCGAAGAGGCGGGCCATGGCCGACAGGAACTCCTGTATTTGGGCCGGAGTCGCCCCCGAACCCGGGAAGAATGGGTAATGCGGGGGTAACTCGACAGGCACGTCCGGGGCCGCGGGGGCGGGGACGTTGCCGACAGGGACCTCAGCCGAGTCGCGAGACCGGCGAGGCGAAGTCTTAGAGCGATGATGCCGCTTAGACTTCTTGTGCTTCGACTTACCGGAGGAGCGCGAAGACTTGGATTCCGACGAACGGCGGGGACTCCGCGTCCGGCCCCTCGACCTCTCCCGGGACCGGGGCTTGGTGCGGCGCGGAGCTGACTGCCGGACCTCGAGGAGCTTTCGAGACCGCTCTCGCAAAGCCTTCGGATGAAGTTTCCGGCAGTCAGGGCACGACTTCGTGTCGTGGTCTCGGCCGAGACAGAAGAGACACTCGAGATGCGGGTCCGTGATCGACATCATGCGACCACATTCCTCGCAGTGCTTAAAGCCGGGCATCCCTATGACACCTTAGGAGTCGTGAAGACTCGTTGAAGAAACAGTGAAAAAATTCACAAAAAAGGATAGTTAAAAAGTGACTAGGGCACTGCTCTTCCCGGATCTGCGCTTACTGGCGCGGAAAAAGAAGAACTGACATCAGCGCGCAGGGGCGGCGTCTAAGTACTGCCCGCGACGTCATCCCGGCGATCACGACGCCGACGACGGACGCGGAGCCGCACGACGCCGCCTACCGATGCGCAGGGGTACTGCTACGCAAAAACTTTCCGGATCCAGCCTGACGCCTGGGGATATTCTAAGGTAAGGAATCTGTCACTAACGTGTCTCTTTCAGATATCTAATGTGCACGTAGAAGTATAGAAAAGGCCGTAAAATGAAATGGGTTAAAGAAGCTGATAGTCGTATGGAGAGCAAGTAGAAGGGCGAATCTGTATGAACTGTAAATCTACTGGAAGTGGCTCGAAGGAAAAAGGTGTTATGAAAATAAATGTGGCAAAAACACAGGGAACAGGGGAAACAGGCATTCTCATGGAGTGCTTTTAGATAAAGAAAAAAAAATCCTGAAAGCAGACATTTGTGGTACGATAAAAAGAGCCAAAGAGATGGTAAACAGGCTATGTTTGACTGGGATAAAGACTAGATGTGCAGCGCTGTATTTTCAGCATTTGCATGCGTTTATGTGTGAATGGTAGTGTATCTTTGTGTGCTCTCTTGTGTTTGCTTCGATGACTTGAATGTGCTACAGCTTGTCGCTGGTCTGCTGTATTTGCAGCATTGGTGCATGCAGGCATGTGTGAGCTCTGTTATATGTGCTGTATTGCCATGTTTGTGCTCCGTTTAAATTTGCTGCACATGCCCAGGGTTTGCTTCTGCACTAGCAGCAGCACTTTGCATGACAGTACTTACTTGAGTTATTACTGAGGTGGCATGGTGGGGGAAAAAACGTAGGATTGGAATGCAGCCAAAGTGATTGCCAATGGCTGAGATTAATAATTCAAGCATTCCAACCATCACGTTGTTCAATCTTTGTACTTCACTTTAGGAACGGATAATAATTAATGAGGCTCTGAATAAATGTAAAAGTAATTTCAAGTTATGTTTGCCATTTGAAGCATGTACAGATCATTATTTATTTAGATGGCATGCTGCATTAAAAAATTTGATAGCTTTGGTTGGTAAAAGAAAACTAGAGTAATAATACTAATAATTTGTCTCATTGCTTTTCAATCCTGGTTGTAGGGAAGTAGCGCGCTGCGGAGGAAAAGCCAATCTCACCGCCAGCTGAACCCAGTGAACCAGTTCCTCCAGGCAGAACAGCCATCGTTGAAGTACGAGCAGGTACGTGAAGTGGTTTCTACCCAGCTTATATGAACTAAGTGTTGTGTGGTTACAAAAAGTTAAGTCATGGAAACATATTTGGCTATTAATCTTGTATCGTTTCTCACTTAACGAGTTTTTATTAAACAACTGTTATATTTTTATTTTGTTACAAATATGATTATAATACCTTCATTCTTCATTGCATCCCAATTAATTTACGGAAGACAACAGGAAGTACTCCCGAGGTCGGGCTTACGTCCCCCCCACCCGCCCACCGGTAAAAAAATGGTGGGGGGCCACGGCCAACTGCCAATTAGTTCAAGGGAGCCACAGGTCAAAAAAGTTTGGGAACCACTGCTATAAACTATTCCTAGGCCGGCTCCAAGTGCCAACCCTTTCCTCTTAATTTCTTCGATTTGGGCTGCAAAACTCCCATTTGGAGAGAACAGAACTCCCAGGTACTTAGATGTGTCTGTATTTTCCACTTTTTCAGTGGCTGGACATCAGCTGTGTGTCCCCAATTTCTTCCTCTGAAACGTGAGTGTTTTGGTTTTGGTGAGATGAATGGTTAGCCCATTATTATTTGAGTATTCTGCAGTCAAGTCCAGGAGTCTCTGCAGTCCCACTATTGTTCTGCTTATCAGAACCAAATTGTCTGCATACAAAAGGTTTGATGTTATGAAACCACCCAATTTCGGTACATGACTAGTTACTGTGTTTTTTAGGGATAGGAGATTCATGAGAAACAAATTAAAGAGTGTTGGTGCAAGGACACATCCCTGTTTTAGGCTGTTTGCAGTTGTTATTCGCCTAGACATGCGAGAGCCATTTCCAAGTTTTATCCTGATCCATGTGTCGATATGGAGCATTTGAAGTACTTTTAGAAGACCATCTGGTATTTTCCAGCTTGCCAATTCTTGCCATAAGATGTTACGGTTCACCTTATCAAAGGCTGATTTGTAGTCTATGAAGCACAGGTGGACTGGTTGTTTATATTTTATTACAAAATCTTTTATTAGGGTAAGGGCAATGATGTTTGTTATGGATTCTGTTTCTTTAGTAAACCCTGTCTGATTTGGTGGAATGATGTGGTGTTCCTCTGCCCAGTGCTGTAACTCTTACAAAACAAGACCAGCAAAATATTTTGCTTTATTGACGATTAGGGCTACCAGACATAGTTCTCAGGTTTGTTTTTGTCTCCTCCCTTAAATATCGGCGAAATCACTGAACCATTCCATGATGCGGGTACTCTACCGCAGTTTAGGATAGATTTATAAAGAGGCTCTAGCCTCTTAGCCCAATAGATTTTTTCTTCTTTGAAGATTGTAGGTGAAATCCCATTTGGATCTGTTGCTCCCTCTCATCGGGCTTTTGAAATCTGCCTCTTGATATAATGTATGTTGATTGCAGGTGAGAGAACAGCTCGATTTCTGGAGTTGAGATCTGTGGCAGAAATTATGTAGTGAGATTTTAGTTGGAAAAGTTGATTTGAAATGTGGTCCTGTTGTCCTAGTGGTGTATACTCCTTTCTGTTTATGCGAGTTTTAGCCCTTGTATGGAAATTACTTTTTAAGAAGCTGACCCAAGTGCCTTCTGAGATGTTTGAGCTTGGTGCTTGTGGCATGGGTTTGTTGATGTTGTTTATTGTTCGCCAAAAGTTTGCTGAGTGATTTCTTTTGGCATCATAAAGTCATTTAGTTCAGAAGGTTTCTTTTTTGGTTTTCTGAATTTCCCATTTCAGCTTTTTAAAGATGTGTTTTTGCTTTCCTTAGTTCATGCCAGAGGTTCAAATTGTTTGGGGCTTTCTTCATTTGTCTCCACAATTGGTTTACCTGCCTTTTTTGCCGTGATGTGGTCACTTCTCTTTGAGGTCCTTTGGGGATAAGTGCTTACTCCTGGGCCTTTTCGCTGATTTACTACTGCGGTTGCAAAGAGTGCCGCATATTCTGCTGTAAACATCTCCCATCTTGTTACTGGGTCTAGCTTCTCTTCAATAGTGAGAAATTGTTTCTTTGCGCTCTGAACGAGAGTTGGCAGGGAATCTGTCGTCCATCTTATTCCCCTATTTAGAATTGTGTATATAGCTATCTCCCGGTCTTTTAACAACTCATGTTCTAGTGGTGCAATTGTTATGGCTAATTCCTGTGGGTGGTGGTCTCTGTCAATCCTCTCTCACAGTGCATACGAAGATACTTGTTGCATTAGTGATATGTCCATCAATGTATAATCAATTAAGGATGCTCCAATTTTTGAGTGATATGTTAGTCCCAGCGGTTGGTCTTCAGCAAAACGGCCATTTAGGG
Source organism: Calotriton arnoldi (assembly GCA_963921515.1). NCBI lineage: Eukaryota > Metazoa > Chordata > Amphibia > Caudata > Salamandridae > Calotriton > Calotriton arnoldi. The sequence goes on from CAWUFW010003460.1 coordinate 665,917, forward strand.
CCCTAAGCCCGAGATGTTCAAGGCTACCTATTAGCAGTCGCCCTTTCTTGTCTGTTCTGTGCTTTCTTTGGATTTCTTGATGCTGTACACCCCTAGCTTGATTTTGTGCGCTAAGGACTTCTTTTGATGAAGGGGCAACCATCAGATTCATATTGAAGTCCCCTGAGACTAGGAGGGAACTGGTCCCTCGTTCGACTCTTATATTCACAGGTTTTCTATCAGAGCTTTAGAGAGTTTTAGTCTTGATATCTTGTTAGGGGGGATGTATACATTTATTATTACTATTGTGAACAATTGACCATTTTATGTTTTTATGGCTACTTCCACAGTTTTCAGGCCTTCTTGTTTATTTTCTAGTTCTTTGCCCTCCATGTGGATTGAGGTTGATAGATAAATTGCTAGACCCACTTTTAGGTGGCCGTGCTTTTAAGCTTTGGTTGCTGGGTTGAAGAAGTTTGAAAAACCTTCCAGTGGCACTGATTTGTTTGCTCAGGTTTCTTGCAGTAGCACCACATGGAAATTACATAGGTATTGTCTAAAAAGGGGGTCGTCTTGCTTACTCGCTAACCCATTTATATTTCAAGAGTAGATTTTTAAAGTGTTTTCTTCCCTGGCATTTGTATGTTGTCTTTGTCATTTCAATTTTTTTGTTGTGTTAAGCATGCCAGCTACCCATCCCCATTGTGGGTCAATGATGTTACTTTATGAGGGTGGCAATTCATTGACCTCTCCCTGGTTTGGTTCGTGTTCCAGAGATTTACTTCTGGTGTGTCATAGCACTGAATATACCTTTGGCTTTCATGTGTTTATTCTGGGAGCTTCTTTATGGGTGTGCTCCAGCGGGTGGGGATACCCGGATGTCTTAGATTTGGATATCAAAATGCCCCAGCGTTGGAAGGTCTCTGCTTCCTTTATTACTTATTGGGCTAGTTCTACCGTGCTCCATGTAACTCGAGTATACTCACTATGATGTCCAGGGTCAGGTTTTATGAACTCTATAGATAGGATGTCCTTCGTTTTGACAAACCCTAAAGATGGGATTTGATGTATAAGCCTCAAGATGTTTCCTCTGTTTAGTATATCAGAGGAGCCTTTTGAAATATATTCCGGGCATAGAAGTGTAATTGTACCGGCTATTTCCTGTATGGCCCGGCCCACCATTCCCAGGGCAAAGAGCGTCTTGCTCAGAGCAGCTTCAGAGGGAGCCTTTTCTCTTTTGGTCATTGAGGTTTTATTTGAGCATGTGAGCTGTACTTCTAGTTTTCTGGGGTCTTGTTGTAGCGACAACAGTTGATTTGATTGGTTTAATATTGAATCTTTTATTTTATTTAAATTAGATTTTGGTGCTGATTCATTTCCTGCACTGTCAATGAATATATTATTATTGTTTATTAGTCAATTAAAACCATAAACATAACACAATACACAATCATAAAACAATAAAAAGAAGACACACAAAAACATCATAGGGCTACTTCAACCATAAAACCTCATGTTGTTGGGCCTTTACCTTTTCCTTTAGCCCTTCCTTTCAATTGTAAAAAAAGTGCCCAGTACAGAAAAATAAAAAGTCTTGCAGTGACTTGATCAAGCCAAAATGAGTTTGTAATACTGCTAATTAACTTTCTCCTAAAACACCACTATAGGTGCAAAAGTGCTTAAGTGCAAATTCAAGCAGCAGTAGTGGGAGCTATACTAAGTAGACAATGATTTTCAGTCAAATATAGTCCCAAGTACGAGACTGTACTTTTAATAAAGGCCAAAGTGCAAGACGAAAGTGCCAAGTTAAGTAAAATTATTGCCTTAACAAAACAAGATAGGGAACAGCCACTATAGGGAACTCTAGCAGCAACAATTTTATAGCACTGCTGTTTATCGTTCTCATAAAAACACTACTATGGTTGTTAAAGTGCTTGTGTGCAAATTCAAATAGCAAGAATAGGTACTATGCTAAGTGGTCAATGGTTTTCTGTCGAATATTGTACCTATAAACAAAACTATGATTTGATACTGAACCAATATGCAAGAATAAGCTGCCTAGTTGAACAAATTGCCTTAACATGATGGGATAGTGACTAAAGAGAACCGTAGCAGCCCGACCGTGCTATTCACCCGCTCGTAAACCATTGCCCCAAAAAAATAAATACCTGAATTAACACGGCCTAGAATCAGGTGTCGAGATCCTCTCCCCCCAATATCACTCATTGCATTATATTAAGCAGTTTCGAGATTTTTAAAAATAGCCTAAAACTGCACTAGTCTAATGTTCAACTTTGTGTTAATTGGGTCCATTGACTCCACGCATGCAGTCCTACAGGATCTGATTCCCCGGTCAAGAAATTCATGCCTTAGTAGACTTCTACATTGGTCAATCAACATTGGGCAGATGCATATGATATGGAGCAGAGTCTCTATTTCCTGCTGGCACAGACGACAGGTCCGGGCTTCGGAGGAACCACCCATCCTTCATTTTGGAATAAGGTCTAAAGTGGGAATCTCTCCAAATCTGAGGGTCAGAAATGACTGTTTAACCTTCCGATCTTATGATTCTACCAACAGCAGCGATTCTCTTTGAGATGAATAGGATTTCAACACCAGTCACCCATGACGACGTTTGGACAGTGTTACCTTATCTGCGGTCCAGCTTTGCAGTCTGATTGTCTTATTTACTGCTTTCTTAAAGGTTTGACCGGTGATCTTCAAATTCCAAAGGTCGCCCAACTCCAATAACCTGATGCTGTTGTTAAGATGTTTTTCTATGGGAGCTGTTTCCCCATTGTAGATTGATCTCGTACCAGACTAGATTTGCCAAGGTGTTCTCAGCTGCTACACACAGTTTATGACAAAGCTTTACAAATGCCCTGGCCTGGCAAGTGACTGTTTTGTGAGTAAAAATTCTAACCAGAGTTGAGCAGCCGAGGCCGACCTGGGTAGCCTAAAGATTTGTTTATAGGCTCTAATTACTAGTTTATCAAGCAGAGGAGTCTCATCACCTAACATTATCTCCGGTCCAAAGGCGAGGGTTGGCAGCAATTTGGCTTTCAGAACTGCTCCCATATATTTCTATTCATGGCCTTTTATGGATCTTAGATAAACAATGAAAGAGTGAATCCAAATGATAAGCAATACCTGAGGAGTCACAGAGTGTTTTAAGAAGAACCCTCACTCACCAACCTAGCTGGTGACATGCTTTATCATAGGGTTCCCACCCGAGGGGCCGAATGCCTCTCGGGTGTGCTACGACGCCTGGTTACAGCGGAGCGGGTTTTGTTTGGGATGTGCAACGAGTGACAAAGTAACACCGTGATGATTAAAATTACCTTTACTTATCCTGAAAAGTTTTAATGGTGGAGAAGTAAGGTAAGATTAAAAGGTGATAAAGGTGGATGTCTTAACTGGTTAAATTGGCCAGAGACAACCTTAGTGAGAAAGTGATAGCCGGTCTACATGTTTCAGCCTCCTTAGACAATTTGCGAGGCTTTCTTCAGGACCAGATATGCCACGGGGGTATGCACACGCTAAGGTGCACCCTTACCAGTGGCACTGAGTACCGTTAACTTACGGTTTTAGACCTTCCACCAGAACACATATAGACCGCCTTTTTTAGGGAGAGGCAGGAGAGGAAGAGGAAGGAGGAGAGGAATGAACCAAGTTCATTGGGAAGAAGACGATCCAGTAGGGAGCAACACCCGCAGCAAGTCGCGGGAACAACAGGCAGGGACAAGCAACCAGAGAGTCTGATTACAAACTTATCGTCAGTCACCCTAACACCTATAGAAGAGAAAGTACTCAACCGTGGACTGGGCTTTGTACCTACGGCCCGTCTCGATAAATTCAATTTGCACTGCGAATTGTCTGAATTCTTCAGAAAAGTTGAGATTAAAAGCCTACTTCGAAAAACATGAAGCTAGGGAGGACACTACTCCTACAGGGGAAACCGGAATACTACTTAAATCTACATTTTGCCCACCACCACACACCACCCCTGTAGAGATTCTCACATTTGAGCAGGCAGTGTTCAATGACGTAGAGGCAGCAGAAGACAAAGGGAGCTTTAAGAACTTAAGCAAGGAAGAGACCACAGCCCTCCAACATTTACGGACTAACGAGACTATCGTAATCAAGCCAGCGGACAAAGGAGGGGGGGTGGTCATACAGGACAAATCGGAGTACCAAAAAGAGTGCAGGCCCCTCCTGAATGATCGCACTAATTACACTCCTTTGACTATCTACCCTACCCCCAAACTAAAAAATAAGATCAGAATCCTGGTGGACCATGCTAAAGCAAGTGGGTATATTTCAAAACAGGAGGCAGACTTTCTCACTACAGGGGATAACAAAACCCCGTACTTTTACACTCTGCCTAAAACACACAAAAACAGAACCCCTCCGCCTGGCCACCCCATCGCCTCAAGGATTGGGTCCCTGTTGGAACCGTTATCTCGCTTTTGCGATTTCTTTCTGAAACCCCACATACAACAAACTCCTACCTACCTGAAGGACACTAAGAGCCTACTGAACTTGCTACATGACATGACAGTGGATGAGGACACCACCATTCTGGTGACCCTCGACATCTACACCAGTATCCCACAAGATGACACAGTAAACGTCATTAGTAATGTCCTAGCGGAGGCCAACTGGAACTTCCGTACACCCAGACAATTCATTATTGAATGTGCTACATTGGCACTCAAAGAAAACATTTTTGAGTACGAGGGGGATTTGTTCCTCCAAACAACAGGAACTTCGATGGGCAGCACTTTTGCCCCCAGTGTGGCAGGGCTGTGTGTCCATGATTTCAAACAGAAATATATCCTGGACACCAGTAACCCGTTTGGCACGTGTATCTCTTTCTGGAAGAGATACATAGATGATGTCCTTGTCATTTGGCAAGGACCAGAAAAAACATTGACAGAATTCCTGGAATGGATTAATAATCGTGACATCAACCTGAAGTTTACCCATTCCTTTGATAGAAAAGAAATGGTTTTCTTGGATGTCACCATCACCAAAGAAAACAACAAACTAGAGACCAGAACCTACTACAAGCCAACTGCAAAGAACAACTTGCTAGAATTCTCTAGCTTTCACCCGAGGGCCCTCAGAGAGAACTTGCCCTACGGACAATATCTTCTCATAAGAAGAAATTGCAGCAAACTTGAGGACTACCGTACACAAGCAACTGATCTTACCAACAAACTGAGAACCAGTGGATACCCTGAACGTATCCTTAACAGAAGCCAGAAACGAGCTAGAAACCAACCCCGGGATGCTTTCCTAGAGGACATTCCTAAACACCCTAAGGAGATCCCCTTGACCTGTGTGACCACCTATAGCACAGTGTCCACCGCTGTAACAAAATCAATCAACAAGCACTGGAGCATCTTACAAACCAATAACAGGAATTGGGAAAAACCACTCTTCTCATTCAAAAGAGCTAGAAGTCTGAGGGACTCCTTTGTGCCCACCCGCCCTAGAAGAACGGAATGTGACCACAATCCCTCAGTCCTAAATGCCTGGGGACTCCCCGTGGTAACAGGACATTATCCCTGTGGGAATTGTAGCATCTGTCATTTGACATCCCCCACAAAAACCTTAGACCTGGAGCCCAACAAAATCTGGACACTGAGATCTCACACTAACTGTAATTCCATGAACGTGGTATATTTAATCACATGCCCGTGTGGTCTCAGATATTTGGGCATGACCAGCAGGAAAGTGAAACACGTATCTGTGGGCACAGAAGTAACATCCGCTGTAAAAAAAAACACGACACGCATGACGGAACATTTCCTGCAACAAAACCACACTACCAATGACCTCAAATGGACTATTATTGAACAGATCAAATCCAGCACTGACACCAATAAACTCCTGTTTGAAAAAGAACAGCGTTGGATTTACAGACTTTCCACGCACAAACTGGGGCTAAACGACAATATCCCCTGGAATTCTGTTATGCGGAAGTAATCTGCACTATATGACTTTTCTCACAGTCCCTCAGAACACAACGTTTCTGTCAACTGTTCAAAACATTGTGTCCACCCACTGGGACTAGGTTCTGACGGATACCATCATTGCTTCCCCTAGTTAACACACATAAACCCCGCTGACACTGTATCTGACCAAGTCCTTCCAGTTGGGTTTTGACTACATAACTAACCTACTAAGGAGGATCAGGGCGCTATTTATTTGGTCACGTATCGTCCTACCATTCACATTATACCTCCCTGTTTGTATTAGGTCCCCTAGTAAGGTGTACATTCATATCGTAAATCAAATAGTCAGTCATATTTACAATTTCTTTATTCAAGCCTTAGTTGTCCAGCCTTACTGTATTTTATCGACACCAAGTTAGACACGATTTGAGTGTCCACATCATTACCACGGTAACGTCTCCCTCGACTGCCTAAATAAGAACAATAAAGCTTTACAACAGACACGACGTTTAGTGGGTTAGCATTCTATTCCCCCTAAGTCCGATCCGACCAATCAGGAAAGGTCGTGTTGTCACGCAGACGCGTTTACTCGTATGCTCCGTGCGATCGCGCCTGACGTGATGATGAGGCACGCCTCCCAATGCATTGATGGTGGTTTTAAATACGCCCGACAGGGACCCTTCGGCATCCACGGGGTCCCTGTTTGGGCTTGTACCAGGTGCCGAGCGGGCGCTTGGTCTTGGCGTTGTGAGTACGAATATGAATTTTCCAGCCATGAGGTATTTTTCTTCCATGCCGCTTCTGCGTTTTAACTCAATTCATTTCCTTGCCTCCTATCCTAGTGTGTGACAATAGATCAGCACCCCCAGCTTGGATCCATGGGGTAGGAATCATCTACAACCCATGTGAGCCTTGATTACTTTTTCTCCCCTGATTTAGAGTGCCTACAAGTTTTACCATACGGATTCTGTTATGATTTTGTGTCTTCCAGCCTCATCTAAATGAGACTGTTAAAACCGGCAGCACATATTTTACGAGCTGCCGATGTACTCTAAAGATAGCACAGTGCACTGAGCAATTGCCGAATTTCAAGCAATGTTTTTGATATACATAGTCTCTTAATCACAGATACGGATAGTGCTAATACGGATGCACTTCACAATAATCATGATAGGCACAATAGCCTGTTGCATACACGTTTGAACATCACGTATGGCAGTATGAGGGTCATTGCACTCACTATGTTACAGCGTCACAGTGGACAACCTACGAGATGCCATAATTATCATGATATGTGTTTTCTCTTTCAGAACTCATTTCCTTTCATATAAAACGGAGGGTCTAAAACCGTAAGTTAACGGTACTCAGTGCCACTGGTAAGGGTGCACCTTAGCGTGTGCATACTCCCGTGGCATATCTGGTCCTGAAGAAAGCCTCACAAAATGCCTAAGGAGGCTGAAACATGTAGACCGGCTATCACTTTCTCACTAAAGATGTCTCTGGGCAATTTAACCAGTTAATACATCCATCTTTATCACCTTTTAATCTTACCTTACTTCTCCACCATTAAAACTTTTCAAGATAAGTAAATGTAATTTTAATCATCACGGTGTTACTTTGTCACTCGTTGCACATCCCAAACAAAACCCGCTCCGCTGTAATCAGGCATCATAGCACACCCGAGAGGCATTCGGCCCCTCGGGTGGAAACCCTATGATGAAGCATGTCACCAACTAGGTTGGTGAGTGAGGGTTCTTCTTAAAACTCTCTGTGACTCCTCAGGTATTGCTTATCATTTGGATTCACTCTTTCATTGTTTTTCTATCTCGTACTAGGGGACTAAGAGTGGCTCCACTAAAATTCCCTTTCTCTCTTTTTGTTTCTACTTTTATGGCTCTTGCCAGTGTTGAAAATCCATAATTGCTGGCCTGGGCTTTTGCCTGAATTACCTTGTACTGAGATGCGAAGGTACCATTTGCATCTATTTTGACCCACAAATAAACATAGGTGGCAACTTCCTCATTTGTATTTCCATTAAGATGCCATTTTCGACTTTTGTTAGGGCCTCGATTACAAGCCATCACGCTAGTCTTGTTGTAGTTTACTTCCAGGCCATTCTTATCTGCATAAGTGCCAAGGGAATTAAGCAGCCTTTGAAGGCCTATTCGAGTATTGCTGAACAGCAGAAGGTCATCTGCATATAGAATGTGCGACATTGGTCGTCCTCCAATGCTCGGGGCATGAGATATCTGCCCCTCCAATTCAGCTGAGAGATCCGCCAGATACAAGTTAAAAAGAAGGGGGGCAAACACACAGCCCTGTTTTACACCAGATGTTGTTTGCACTTTCCTTGATACGGGGTGCCATCACCAATTTTTATCTTGACCCATGTGCCCGTCTAAACTAGCCTAATTGCACGAAGGATGTTGGGAGGAATGGCCCATCGCTGAAGTTTGACCCATAACCTGTTCCGGGGCACACAGTCAAAAGCTGCCTTAAAATCTACAAAACACATGCAGAAAGGTGTCCCTGTAGCCTTTGCTCTATTTGTGATTAGGCTTAGGGCCATGAGGTTGGTTACAGTGCCTTGACCCCTTAAGAAGCCTGTTTGATTTACGGGGAGTATTCCATTTTCATAGGACCAGAATTCCAAGTCATGAAGTAGTAGCATGGAGAAGTATTTCAATTCCTCGTCCATCAAAGCGATTAATCAGTAGTTACTAGGTGAACTTGCCTGACGCTGTTTAAAAATGGGGTGAAGTATTGAGCCACTCCAGCTGTCAGGTATAACATCATTTTCCAGGATGTAGTTGAACATTGATGCCAGGAAGCCAGCTCATTGTGAAATAAAAAAGTGCTTAAACAGTGCTTGGGGAAGTCCATTTGGGCCACCGGCACAGTCAGCCCGAGATATTTTAATGATACTTTCGCCCTCCGCCAATGTTGTTTTCAAAAAGGCAGCTTTATCTTTTTCGAGACTAAGACGGCAAGTTCTAACCACCAAATCTTCCTTGAAATGTAATTTCAGGTATTGTACCCATTCCATCTCGCTGATGTTTGCATTATATGCCGCTGCGGGGCCTTTCTCCCTCTTATTGATAATTTGGCAGAATCTTTTCAAATAATTTCTTTTGGTAGTATGCAGCAGCGGGGCCTATAATATTTCTTGTTTAGCTTGTTTATGCACCCAGATTTCTTTTTTTAGGGGCCGTCTCTCGTTACCGAATTGTTGCAGAAGTTCTAAGTATCCTTGGTTTTGGCGTGATTGTCAGAAGAGTTTACCTCCTTTCCTTCTTATTTTTCGAACATGGACAGGCATAGTCATCATTTTACAGTAGACAAGTTGAGATCCCTTGTTGTAGCTGTTCTCTTTCTGGTTTTTGGTCATGTTATCTGAGAATATTTCCCACACTGTGAGTGGATTTTGGCCTGTTAGGGCTAGGTCCTGCAAGCTTGCGACCACCTCCTCAGCTATGCAGTTAACAGAGCATGATGTCCATTTCAATCGCTTGAGATTTTCTGTACGAGTCTCCCCCTGCAATATACGAACTGCCTCGTGATTACCCATAGTTGCAGTCATAGTGATAGCCTGAGGATAATGGTCACTCGCAATACGATGAACTATGGTATAGTTACAGACCATGTTGTGTAAAGACATTGAGACTAGTGTGTAGTCTAGAATTGAGGCCACGTTGCCCCTGACTCTTGTCCAAACAGGAGGGATATCTGCTGGTTTCCGACCATTCAGAGCCAGCAGGCCCATTAGCTCACAGGCTTTTATAAATTCTTCTCCAAGTGTAGCCTTCCGGATATTCAATGGCATTGCCTGCTCAGGGAGGGAACCCACTGCTTCAATGTGTTCCTCCGATGGCTGATGGAATAGATTAACATTGAAATCTCCTGTGACAAGTCAGTGCAACGAGTGATGGCTTTCTTTCAGATGGAGTAACTGGGCGGCCATTCTTCTAGACGAAACAGCTCTTTTCTTTGGATTAATGTATACGTTTGTAAGAAGGACCGATTGATTATTAGCTCGACTTTCCATTTTTACCACCAGCATATTTGGGTCATCCACATACACCTCTTCGATTTTACTTGCTAGATTAGTGCTAATGTAGGTTGCCAGGCCACCTTTCGCTCTTCCATAGGTGCACCTTCTTTCTGCCGGTTTTGTGTATTCTTTGTATCCGATAAGGGGGATACTGGTTTGTGCCCAAGTCTCTTGAAACATTAGGATGTCAAATGAACCCAGAAATCCTGTAAACTCTGGATCCATGGCTTTTGTCTGTAGGCCACTAATGTTCCAAGAGCAGACAGAAAGGCCACCATGATCCGTTACTGGTGGCCGCTCCTCCACTCAATCCTGATTATTCCCAGTTCGGGACAGAGCTCTCGGAAGTCATCCCCAAGGGTCTTGATGCGCGTTATTTGTAACCAGTCTTTGCTGAAGGCCTGAGTCAGCTTCTTTGGTTACCTTTGTAAGATACAAGTTGTTTTTATGATGAACCAAAAGGGAGGGTCCACCACTTGCACCTCTTAATACTGACAAGTTGGTCGCTGATTGATCACCTAGTATTGGCCCTGTTATGAGCACATGAGGGTAACGATCCCCCTGGAAGTTGATTACCTCAATACCCCAGGCTTTTAAGTGCTTTTCCTTTTCCATGATCTGGGACGAAAGCACCGAGGAAAAAAAGGTAACCACGGTAAGATCTGTAAACTGCAGCCCCCTAGCCTGCATGAACTAAATTGATGAAATGCCTTCAAACTTGACATACTCCATGCCTGGCAAGGCTTTGATCAATTTTAGGATACTTGAACGATTTAAAATGTCTTGGAGACCTCTTGATTTAAATTCCGAGATCCATAGCAGCTTCTGACTGGTGCTGCTCAGTCCACTGTGATGGCTGCTGACACTAAAAAGATCTCCTGGCGCCATTATATTAGAGGTAGTGGTTGCTTCATTTGATACCAGCACTTGAGGGACAGGGAGGCTCTGATCATCTATAGATTGTGTTTGGGTTTCTTCCTCCTTGAGTGCTTTGACTTGCAAGTTCTCAGGCCTTGGTGTGAAGGTCTGTCTCATAGTTTGTTGTGCACCAAATTATCTCTCAATCCGGAGGCTATCTGACCCAGGAGGTGCACTGTATTTGGTAAGAGTTGCCTTCAATTTTACTGGAGCTGTTGGTTTGTCATGCGCAATATCATGACTGCATGTCGAGGTCGTGCCATGAGGACTCAAATCCACTGGGACCTTCCCAGCACAGACCAAAACTTCCTGTTGGATTGTAGACGAAGGAAGAATAAACTCTGTATGGCCAGGATAAAGTTTGTTCCTTCCTTTCCTTGCACGCTTCTGTTCCCTTTTAGTTAATCATAGAGGCATGGGGTTTTTATTCTTCAAACAGTCGCCATCTGGAGAGGTGTTTTGGGACCTACTTTGGATTTTTATATTTTGCTCGTTGCAGATGCTTTATTAGGGTCTTGTGACCCCCAGGGGACACTATCCTCCATCTGTTTGGCTCTTCAATTATATTAGACCCAGTAGGCCCAGACTGGGCTTCAGAATTTGGACTATTTTTAACTACACCCAGGATTCCTTCCATAATTACCAGAAGCTGCGCTAATTTGTCTATTACCTCTTTGCAGGAACATATTTTATACTCATTAAGATGGTTTAGTTGGGCCCTTGTAATAAGAGCATTAAGCTTTTCCAGTTTCTCGTCAATTCCTGACACAAAGATTGCCATGGTGTTAAGCAAGTCCAACTGAATATCCATTTTATTAGTGTGGTGAGTTAGGGCCAATACTGTTGCTTGCATTGAGTTCAGAATGGCGGACAACAACTTTGGCGCGTTGTCACCAGGATCAATTGTCTGCGCCTTCTTTACTAGCTCTTCATCCACAATAGCTTCCTCAGTGACCGTAATAGGCGGGTCAGGCAATGTAGGAACCGCATCAGCATTTGATACAAATTCGGAAAATGCTAAAAGCTTAGGTGCACCTTCCTGTACCCATCCCCCCCCCCGAACCCCCCTGGGTCTGCAGCTATCATGCTGACCAGCTCCATATCTCTGGGCTCATGACCAGATAACCAGTCATGTAATATTACATTTTGGGATGTCAATACTCACTATGATATCCAGGGTCAGGTTTTATGAACTCTTTAGCTAGTATGTCCTTCGTTCTGACAAACCCTAAAGATTGGATGTGATGTATAAGCCTCAAGATGTTTCCTCTATTTAGTATATCAAATGGACCTTTTAAAATACATTCCAGGCAGAGAAGTGTAATTGTACCGGCTATTTCCTGTATGGACGCTCAGAGCAGCTTCAGAGGGAGCCTTTTCTCTTTTGGTCATTGAGGTTTTATTTGAGCATGTGATCTGTACTTCTAGTATTCTCGTGTCTTGTTGTAGCCACAACAGTTGATTTGATTGGTTTAATATTGAAACTTTTATTTTATTTTATTTAAATTAGATTTTGGTGCTGATTCATTTCCTGCACTGTCAATGACTTCCCTATAGTTTCTCTTTTCCTCAAGTGCTCTTGCAGTTCCTGCAATTTTTAGGTCGGCTTTTTGAGAAACCTGTGGCGAGAGATTTCTGTTTGATCATCTATGTGGGAGCGTAGAATCAGAAAGATGCGGCTGTGTGCTTACTGCCGCTGTTCCACACTCAATCTGTATAATTTCCTTATGGTTTTGCTGTTGGTACCAGGGTTGATTGCCCTCTAAAGTAGAGGGGAGATGATTTTGCCCCTTTTGCTCTTCCTCATATGATGTTTCCAGAGCTATATATCTTTTGGAATATTTGTCAAAGCTCAGTATTGAGGCTCCCATGGGAGCTGACTTTTGATTTGTAGTTTTAGCCCTAATTTCTGAAGGATATTTTTGGATCAGCTCCGGTTTTTGCCTTCAATCTATAGATTATTTTGTCGTACCTCCATTGTATTTTCCTATTTTTTTAGTAGCTCTAGTCTCAGGAGTCAGGGAAAGCCCATCTTCTGGGTTTAGCTTTCTTTGTAAAAACTGTGCGTGTTGTCTAAATATGGGATATTTAATCAACATAGTTGCTTGTCGGATTTTCTTGTTTCGTCCTTTCCTCTTTTTTGCTCTGTTCATTTTCTCCCTGTTTCCCACTGAGCTAGAGGTACTTTCACGGTAGGCGTCGACTGAATATTCTTTTTCTTCCCTACAAACCCGATCAATCAGTTGGTTTCTACCCTGAGATTGAATTCACGTGAACTTCAATTTCATGGGCTTCCCCAGTTTTGATTTTGTTTGTAGCTGTTGTTTGCAGTCGTTTTTTATCCTCCTCTCTCGGGGACATAGAGCGTAGTTTGCAGATTTTCCAAGCTCCTTGTTTGTTTAGATCATTCTGTGCCAGGTTTGCTTTTTTCTCCCCCACGAGCTGAGTCATTGTGTCCGGAAGGTTTGCCAGTTTATCTAAAATAGGTGAGCAATTTCAGGTTGGCTCTGCCCTTAGTGTATCCACTTGTGCCCTTCTGTTTAGAATATTTAAATTTGCGATTTTCTCGTCGATCCCCTCAGTGTACGTCGCCAGGGTATTTAAGAGACTAATCTGAATATTCATTTTGTTAGCCTGGTAATTTAAAGCCTCCACCAAGCTTTGTAATACTCTAAGGAGAAGTACCCAGTGTCCCCCAGTTTCAGACGGGCCGTTGCTAACATTTGATGGTGGTTCTTTTGCATATGCATTGAACACTTTTTCCCATTCCTTATTGTAGGTACGGTCTTTGGCCAAGTCCGGGATGCCGTTGGTTGTATCCGCTTTTACTTTGTCTAAGTGGATCATTTAAGTCTTGAGTGATCTTTTTATCTTCCATATTCATAATGGCCCTTTGACGGTCTGTGATTCTTCCTGAGTTTGTTTTTTAATTTGTCGCAGTCCGTTCATGCTTTCTTGAGTCTGTCCCCTTATTTCTTCCTCTTCTAGATAGTTTATTAAGTGGGATAATTCCTCCACTCCCAAGGATGAGCTCAGTGAATCATTATGTGTAACTTTATCAGATTTCCACTTTTCCTGTCATGCCCTGCTGTCATTTCCTGCATTTATGATCTTTGGTTCCGTGCCTTCGATCCAAGAGGTAGCATGTTTGTAGTTGGTTTTCGCTTTTCCTCTAATAGAGGTGCTGAGAGTTGTTGTTTGCATTATTATTACTGACTCGTTGAGGGGGCTTTGATTTTCCTTTTGTGCCTTAGTTTCTAGTTCTTTGATTTGGTAGTGCTCTTCCCATTGGCCTTTATCTTGCCCTGTTTCTCTGACAGGGTAGTTTTGTATCTCTGTCGGTTTCCCACGTCGTTTTATTGTTACAGCAGAACTTAGTGGTTGAGGGAGTCCAGTAATACTCCCATTGCTAGAATATATTACTGTTCCCGCATCTTTCAGATATTAAAATATTGCCGTTATTTTTGGTTGCGTTGAACTTGACTCCATATTAGGTAGCAGTGGTTCTGATGATTTTCGTAATGGGCTTCTTTGCCGGTTTGTTATGGCCTTTGTGTCCCAGACTTGTTGAGTTCAGACTCCATTGGTCTTCCCTTTTTCTGCAAATTTTGCGTTGTTAAAGGGTCTCAAGTGTTTCCTGAGCGCATTTTTCTCCTTAATATTCCTTTGTCCAAATCCAATGTGATCAGGTTTTGTATATTTAATAGGTTTATGGTTCCTAAAAACCAAATGTAGTTCCCTCAAGAACTGTGTTTTTTTTCCGTCTCTTATTTATGTTCTTGTTGATTTTACGACCTTATTTTTGAGAGAAGACTATTTGTTGAGCTTTTTGTTCGTGAAGGTGAAGCTAGGGCAGAGGGCTGAGGAAAGAGGGGCGAGAGAACTCCCCTAATTGCAAGTCGCACCCGGACCTAGCCGGACCGCTTCCGCAAGTGGGGGGCTCGACCTAATTGGGTGCAACGAAACGGCGGCAGTTACCAGCCATTTATTTAATCTCCTATAACAGTGGTTCCCAAACTTTTTTGACCTGTGGCTCCCTTGACCTAATTGGCAGTTGGCCATGGCTCCCCACCATTTTTTTACCGGTGGGCGGGTGGATGTAAGCCCGACCTCGGGAGTACTTCCTGTTGTCTTCCGTAAATTAATTGGGATGCAATGAAGAATGAAGGTATTATAATCATATTTGTAACAAAATAAAAATATAACAGTTGTTTAATAAAAACTCGTTAAGTGAGAAATGATACAAGATTAATAGCCAAATATGTTTGCATGACTTAACTTTTTGTAACCACACAACACTTAGTTCATATAAGCTGGGTAGAAACCACTTCACGTACCTGCTCGTACTTCAACGATGGCTGTTCTGCCTGGAGGAACTGGGTTCAGCTGGCGGTGAGATTGGCTTTTCCTCCGCAGCGCGCTTCTTCCCTACAACCAGGATTGAAAAGCAATGAGACAAATTATTAGTATTATTACTCTAGTTTTCTTTTACCAACCAAAGCTATCAAATTTTTTAATGCAGCATGCCATCTAAATAAATAATGATCTGTACATGCTTCAAATGGCAAATATAACTTGAAATTACTTTTACATTTTTTCAGAGCCTCATTAATTATTATCCGTTCCTAAAGTGAAGTACAAAGATTGAACAACGTGATGGTTGGAATGCTTGAATTATTAATCTCAGCCACTGGCAATCACTTTGGCTGCATCCCAATCCATCGTTTTTTCCCCACCATGCCACCTCAGTAATAACTCAAGTAAGTACTGTCATGCAAAGTGCTGCTGCTAGTGCAGAAGCAAACCCTGGGCATGTGCAGCAAATTTAAACGGAGCACAAACATGCCAATACAGCACATATAACAGAGCTCACACATGCCTGCATGCACCAATGCTGCAAATACAGCAGACCAGCGACAAGTTGTAGCACATTCAAGTCATCGAAGCAAACACAAGAGAGCACACACAGATACACTACCATTCACACATAAACGCATGCAAATGCTGAAACTACAGCGCTGCACATCTAGTCTTTGTCCCAGTCAAACATAGCCTGTTTACCATCTCTTTGGCTCTTTTTATCGTACCACAAGTGTCTGCTTTCAGGATTTTTTTTTCTTTATCTAAAAGCACTCCATGAGAATGCCTGTTTCCCCTGTTCCCTGTGTTTTTGCCACATTTATTTTCATAACACCTTTTTCCTTCGAGCCACTTCTAGTAGATTTACAGTTCAAACAGATTCGCCCTTCTACTTGCTCTCCATACGACTATCAGCTTCTTTAACCCATTTCATTTTACAGCCTTTTCTATACTTCTACGTGCACATTAGATTTCTTACCGTTAACAGCGTCATTACTTAAAAATCTTAGCGCACACATGCTTTGAAACTACGGCTACGTACAAACCAAGCGCGAGTAGAGAGGCTGCTATTGCTGGAAAGAAAACATGGAGTCCCATTCATGAAAGGAAACATAAAAATATGGGCAGAGATTTACTTCTCCGACTGAAAGTATTTTTAGGCTGATTTCATATTCACCAACATTCCAAGTAGAGGGCATGCAAAGCTGCGGCAGTGGAAAGTTTTCAGGCATACCACTGGCGATACGTATTAGGCACCAAGCAATCCCAATCAAATGCCATGCCCATCTTCTGGCCAACCTCCGTTTTTTACTGGAACTACATTTTACACCCGTGTTTTACACGATCTTGTCAGTATTTAAAATCTAGTTCAAGTAAAAAACGGAGGTTGGGCAGAAGATTGGCATGGCATTTGATTCATAGTAGTATAGTTGCATCCTTTTGGTAACACTGGTGCTGATGGACACTTTGTCCAATCTGCAACTCCTTTACCTTTAAAATTTATCAGTCAAAAAACTTGGGATCACAGAACACTTTATACATGCAGTCCCAGAGCTCTGTCTCATATGTTACCTCTTTCGACACCAGCCATCTAGGATTTCGAGTGTTTAAAAGGCAAAGCAACATCTAATTATTTTAGTTCCTAGAATTATCTTGCAGAGTAACCTAAATCGAGGACTGTCAGGAAAGGCAATAAAGAGTCTGCAGAAAGAAAACCGTATCCATCACATCCAACATTACCAATGGTTTGCAACTTTTTCGCTGAGGGGGATACTAAGGAAATACCAATTTTAGGCCTAAATGTGCTGTTATCTAAGTCACAGGTAGTAATATGTTTACCAATATTTGCTGCTCAACCATAACATCCAAAGCTTCTTCTACCAGGTCATTTCCAATAAATGCTAGGGGAGCCAAATGTGCATCTGTAAGCTGTTTGGATCTGGGGGGAACATCATGCCCGCTTTCTGAATCTTTAACGAGCTCCATGGAGCCCGCCTTTTTACACTAAAAATAATGCTGGTGATACGGGTGTAAAACGGAGGTTGGGCAGAAGATCGGCATGGCATTTGATTAATAATTAATGATAATCAAATGCCATGCCAATCTTCTGCCCAACCTCCGTTTTACACCTGTATCACCTGCATTCGTTTTAGTGTAAAAAGGCGGGCTCCACGGAGCTCGTTAAAAGAAATCAGACATAAGAAGCCAAGCCAAGCCAAGGCCTTCTCTCTGGCAGCTTTAACGAGCTCCGTGGAGCCCGCATTTTTACATTCGGGCTTCTTTGCTTGTGTATCATGTGAGAAGTTGGCCTGGTATATGCTGTCCACTAATTATAGTGGGCACCTTGCACCAGTCCAAACAACCCCTTATTGGAGATAGGTTAAAGACAACCTTTATTGAAAGCTATCCTAGTGGTAGCTATGGAGAGCAGCCTTCAGGCTAAGTCTTGAAGGAATGTAAAGCAGCTTGTTTTACCAGTCTATAATCTCTTGAGTGACCAAATGAAAGAGGACCACACCAGGTATATATATAAAATATATGTATTTAGTCGTAAACACACCCCTCTAGTCGTTTTATGAGGCTAGAGTTCGAAGTACATAAGTTACAAGTCAGTTATCAACAGTAATAGCACAAATACACGTTTGAGCCCTAGGGGCGTACCAAACCATATACCAATAAAGTGGTATAAGAACCACGACTGAGCTAGACACAAGGCCTAGAGCTTGTAGAAATGCTTGGACCACAAGGAACCACCCAAGGTAGTGACACAGGGGACCCACGGGGGACGCGTGCAGTATGAGAACACAGCCGCGAGCCGCCGTTGACTTCTATGGGTAATGTCGCGGTTTGAATTTTAAAGAAAAAGGACACTTAGAGGAGGACTTGGAGCAAACCCCTTTAGAACTAGGTGGGTCTAGAGTCTATACCCACGGGAGCATCGGAGTACTCGAGTTACCTCACCCAGGGGAGCCGGGTGCATAGGTGTCTTTCGGGGTCGGGTTTCGTCGTCGTTTTCAATGGCGATCTGCTGCAAAGTGCTGCTGGCGACCAAGTCGAAAGTGTTCGGGTGGATCCAAAGGTGGATCGAAGATGTGAGGAACCTGAAAGAAGAGGGGACAGAGTCTGGGTCACTAGCCAGTGACCAGGAAGGCGATGAGCGGATGCCCACCGATGTCGGGTGCTTCAGATAGGTTGACGGTCGTCTTCTCTCTTCAGCCACGAGGTCCAGGAGGCGTCGCCAACAACCAGGAGCTGGATTCGAGCTGTCCCATGACGTCTGTCGATTGCTGCAGTGTCGGCGACTGGATTGGACCCAACAAGCCTTGGCAACGGCAAGTCTCGAAGAAACAAAGAAAGGACGATGTTGCAGACCAGCAAGGTCTGGGGGACTCACCTAGTGAGGGTATGTCAGGGCACCTCTGGAGCAACCAGGAAAGCCCAAACAGAAGAAGAGTTGCCTTCGGGAGGGCCCACTAGCCAACAGACTAGCAACCACAAAGGAGCCTCGAGTGGACACACTTGGAGCTGGCTTGCAGGACACTCGTGGAGTGGAGGCCAGTGATCTTCGGTGCAGTCGGTGCTGGAGGTTGGGGCTACTTGGAGCCCAAAGCACAACTTCGTGGGAGACCAGAAAGAGGATACACTTGCAAATGTGCTCGGTGTCCAGGGGTCACGGTTCCACATTACCCACAACAGCTACGGGCCTCAGCTTTGCTGGGGACTCAGGGCAGCCTCGGGGAAGTCTGGAAATCCACCTCTGGTGATGCAAAGACTTCGGCGTCTGGCGGGAGCTTCAGTGATTCAGACCGGACAATTGCTTCTTAGGTGCCTGCCAAGCAGGGGAGTCACTCCTTCACCCCAAGGGAGATTCTTCAGTCCTCTAATCTTGAAGTAGAGCATCGAAGGTCCAGGATTCGGCGTCAGAGTTTTGTCCAGGGTAATCTAAAGTCCTAAGGACTGGGGTCCCATACATATACTAAGTTAGGGGGTTGGACATACTCTGGGGACTCACCTATGGGAGGGTCAGGGAAGAGGGGTGGTTACACCCACTCCCTTTGTCCAGTTTCACGCCAGAGCAGGGGCAGGTAGCCCCTGCAACCGGTTTGAACTGGCATATGCACAGGGACACCAAATGTGCCCCCAGTGCAGGACTTCAAAGCACCAGAGGATGCTCCCGCCCAGCCCCAATACACACTATCCTGTCTGGGGAGGTGGTTACACCTCCCTGTGACAGGAAACCTATTGTCCAGGCCTCCCCTGCCGGTGTTCCAGTCAGCAGCAGGAGGCCAGACCCGTGTCTGTGGCAGCGGCATCCATTTTGTGATGCCAGGGCTCTGGAAAGAAGTTACCGGGTAACCCGGTGTGTACATGTCTCTCCCTCTAGAAGGGTGGAATGCTACCCCCACCGCCAGAATTGGCGGGGGGCTAGTATTCCAAGATGTTTGACACCAAACACGACATGTTTCTGTGCAGCCATCCCAAAGTTAGCATTTACCGCGAGGATATAATGTACTTAAGAGTATATGGTCAGGCTGCACCACGAACAGCATCAGAGGATTGACTCCGAACGCTGCAGAGGGGCCCTGCTCATGCAGGGGCACCCTCTCACATAAAAACCAAGCACTCTGCCTTCAGGATTGTAAAGGCCTGCCATAGGAGTGACTTATAGGTTTATATGTGTGTGCAATTGTAGTGATATAGGTAGCCTATATCACAGTAAGGGGTGCATGCACCACCTTACCCAGGCTGCAGTAGCAGACCTGTGGTGTAATTTTGGATGGCCTTCCAGGGGTGGCACAATACATGCTGCAGCCCCTGGTAGGCCTCTGAGGTACCTATGCCCTGGGTACATAGTATACCATATACTAGGGACTTATAAAGGCACTCCAGATTCCAATCAGAGATGTGCCTAGGGCACATGGAAACCATTTTAGAGGAAGCAGCTAGGCTGGGGTTCTGATTAGCAGGGCCCCAGCCAGACTAAAGTCGAAAAACAGTGAAGCATCAGCAAAAAGTGGGGGTACCCATGTGAAGCAGATCCTACTCTCCTACATATCACTGCCGTACTCCTGTTCTACTGAACGGGAATCCCTCCCATGTCAGTTCCTTACCTTACTTGTGAAGAGGATCCCACCGCGGGCAGCAATAATGCGCCTCAAACGGTCAGAGGCGAGCTGCGTATGCCAGTAATGGAGACTACTACGCCTGTGAAAGCACATACGACGCATACGTACGTGCGCTCTTGGGCCAAACCATGTTCCCGGATTATGCAGGTGGCACGTATTTTGCGCTGCAGCTGCAATAAGCTTCATTTTCCTAACGTGAGCGCGGCCCTCCTGGCTACTCATGACGGCGCACCGGGGTGCCGCGGCGCACAGTTTGGGAACCACTGTTTTAACTGAAGAGGAAAATAAGGGTACAATTAAAAACATTCTTCCAGCCCAAGCAGGACCTAAGATGGAAATCGGCAGTTGTTTAGTGGGATGCACCTTGCATTATGCTCAGGTATATCTATATCATTTACTCCAGCTTTGAAAGCACAGGGCCATATTTATGAAAAAGTGGCGCAGTGCAGGAAGTCACCTTGCTGTGCTGCGTCACTGGGAAAGTTGTATGTGACAGAAACAGCGGTTCCTGCAGAAAAGTATTTATCTATATTGAGAATTATATGCACAATCGCAATGGTTACGGGTTACATCGATGTCAGAAGGAAAGGAGACCGATAACACTTGCGGCTGTATTTCCAATGTTTCTTTTATATTTCAAAGAGTGTATGAATATATACATAAAGGAAAAAACACAATAATGCTTGGTGTCCCCAGTGTAAATGGAACCAAAAAAAACAAAGACTTGTGAGTTTGTGACATATATAACTTGGTTTCCACAATTTTCAAAGACGACCATCAATATTTTTACAATGATCACAGCCACTGTGTACAATAATCAGAGCTGATCAAATGGTTCGCTTAAATTGGTTGTCGGCGACGTTTCGACCCTTCATACGATATCGGGTTTCTTCAGGACTTATGGATGTAGGGACATCTGAAAGGAGATTGCGCAGCCACGTGAAGAGTGTGAAACACCGGTCAAGTGAAAGAAGAAATAAAAAGAATACTCACAGCGGACCCAGCCGGGTACCCTGTGTGGGAAACGGGGTAAGGGGCTGCCAACCACAAGGATGCGCAGCGCGGCGAATGCCGATGTGTAGGACGTTGAACTTCCTGTGGTCTCGGCCTGTATTAGGTATGAGGAGATCTCAGGGCAAGTGCCAAATGCACAGGCGGTGTGGTTGCTACAGCCTATGTAGGGTGAGTGCTGACGCCGGTACTCGGTCGTGCCGACGTGTCAAGGTGCACTCTTGGGAGTGAATCTGGAGATCCGTCTGAGCCCAGGTAGACGGATTGCACGGATCTACCCCGCCGCGTAGCTTAGGCACGCGTTACAGATCTCCAGATTCATTCCCAAGAGTGCACCTTGACACGTCGGCATGACCGAGTACCGGCGTCAGCACTCACCCTACATAGGCTGTAACAACCACACCGCCTGTGCATTTGGCACTTGCCCTGAGATCTCCTCGTACCTAATACAGGCCGAGTCCACAGGAAGTACAACGTCCTACACATCGGCATTCGCCGCGCTGCGCATCCTTGTGGATGGCAGCCCCTCACCCTGTTTCCCACACAGGGTACCTGGCTGGGTCCCCTGTGAGTATTCTTTTTATTTCTTCTTTCACTTGACCGGTGTTTCACACTCTTCACGTGGCTGCGCAATCTTTTTTCAGATGTCCCTACATCCATAGGTCCTGAAGAGACCCTATATCGTATGAAGGGTCGAAACGTCGTCGACAACCAATTTAAGCGAACCATTTCATCAGCTCTGATTATTGTACACAGTGGCTGTGATCATTGTAAAAATATTGATGGTCGTCTTTGAAAATTGTGGAAACCAAGTTATATATGTCACAAACTCACAAGTCTTTGTTTTTTTTGGTTCCATTTACACTGGGGACACCAAGCACTATTGTGTTTTTTCCTTTATGTATATATTCATACACTCTTTGAAATATAAAAGAAACATTGGAAATACAGCCGGAAGTGTTCTCGGTCTCCTTTCCTTCTGACATCGATGTAACCCGTAACCATTGCGATTGTGCATATAATTATCAATATAGATAAATACTTTTCCACAGGAACCGCTGTTTCTGTCACATACAATTTACCCTGGTTCCTAGCGAGTAGGGTGGCCCTTGTTTTTGTTCTCGGCGTCACTGGGAAAGGGCAGGAATGTGCTGTATTAAAGGCAATACAGTGCATTCCTGTCCTTTCCCCTGCGCTGGCACACAATAGGCTTCCTAGCGTCAATGCAGGCACCCTTGTACATGGTGGTGCCTGCTTTGCATACAGGATTGTTTTTGTGCAGTAAGGGGCAGAATGCAGCACACATAGAAAGAGGAAACAACGAGGAGAAATAAAGAGATTTCTCCTCATTACGGCTCTCCTGTGGAAAGGTATCTTTTTGGTGCTTTCCCAGGTTTACCTGCTCTCATAAATCTGGTAATGCGCCAAAATCCATTGATGTTGCATCTCAACACCCATGGAAACGCCTCCCTATCGCAGAGTATTGCAGTGCAGCTATTTTCTGTGTGTTACATTACTCAGGATTTCTGAAGCCATTAGGGTAGCCTTGCTCGCTTCATAAATCTCATTTTTCATTTACGTTGCTCTTGCACCATGTTGCATGCAAAGGGACTCATAAATATGCCCCACAGTTTTGATCAGTATGACTCGAACCTTGTTCTCCACTTTCAAAGTTGAAAACTGTAAGTGTTGGGCAACGTCTCCTCAAACATCACGAGCATCCAAAGAAACAACTTCATTAGAGAGCTTTGTTCTCCAAGTTCGACTCACGGGGTCATTTAGAATTCTTTGAAATCTTAAATAGTTACTGAGGTGCCTGTCTTCAGCAGGGGAATTTTTAGATTATTTTTCAGTCATGTTCCCTTATGAAGTCAAGCTCCAGATTCATATTCCTGAAGATCCAACACAGATTACAATTTACAAAGGTGGTGCTTGATACTCCTACTGAAACTGCCAATAGAGAAGTGTATTTCAAGCTGGTAAATTGTCATCTAAACCCAACTACAACTGTTATGATATGATACATTTATTTCTGAAGCGTACGTATACCTGGAGGTGACTACTGAACAGATTGAAATAAAAAGCTTACTGAGCACCAAATAGTCATGTTTTTAAAGCTTTTCTAAATAAGAGCAGAGTGATCATGGATTTGATATAGAGAGGAAGGGTATTCCATATATTGGATGTGCTGATCACAAAGCTTCTTCTGCCCCAAGAGGAGCGCTTCAATTTGGGAACTATAGCATGTTTGGCCATGGAGGACCGTAGTCTCTTTACTGGTAAGTACCATTTGAAACTATTTTTCAAATAGTCTGGTCCAATACCATGCAGAGCTTTGTAGGCAATGCAGAGCGCCTTAAAGACAATTCTTTGTCTAACTGTAAGCCAATTTAGTTTTTTGATAGTGTTGTAAACTGTGCCGCCGCATTTTGCAGAGTTTGCCGTTTGTTCATGAAATGTGAGAGCATGTTTATGTAAAGGCCATTACAGTAGTCTATTTTAGAGAATACCAGGGATGTGACTACTGTTTTCTGTAAGTCCGGGGGGATGTAAGGAAAAATCTTTTTATCACCCTTAGTGTATGAAAGGAGGGGGATGTGACTGCTTTGACCTGGGTACCAAATGTTAGATTGTCATCAACTAGCTCTCCTAGATTTTGGGCTTTCATGACTTGTGTTGGTAGGGTACCCAACTCTTGTGGCCAAACAGAAACGTGGTTTCCAAACAGAATAACATCCGTTTTACCAGAGTTTAATTTCCAACAGTTGTTAGTCATCCAGTTGCTGACTGCGCACATACAGTCATGGAATCTAATAACAGTGCCCAGATCGCTATAAGAATGGGAGACGACAATCTGCATATCATCAGTATACGATGCGATTGCGAAGACAAAAGATCTGATTATATCATCCAGGGTTGTAACATACACGGTAAACAGTGTGGGGCTCAGCGAGGACCCCTGAAGGACACCGCAAGGTAGTGAAAAAGGTACAGACAAAAATTCATTGAGCTCCACTGATTCTTCTTGCCCAAGAAGAATTTCAGAAGGGTCAAAGCAGCCCCTCTGATTCCGATGTTGAAGAGGGCATCTGTCAGCAGCCCTCTGGTTGACCGTATTGAATGCTGCTGATAGGTTTAGTAGGATGAGGGGAACTCTCCCTCCCTGATCTACTGTTGTCCTAATTCCCTCAGTTGCCATGACAGTTATCACAGTTATCCATTATTGGTCCATAGGATATGCATCCATGTCAGAAGTGCATGACTGTCACTTCTTGTGGTATTTCTTCATTCCCAGACCAGGATTCTGAGTTCTGGAATGACCTATGTGCTCCAATTCCAGTTTTGGTCCCAATTAACGAAATCATTTACACTCATAATTCTGATTTCCAAGCTCAAATGGTTAGATTTCTTAATACAAGGAGTACAAAAAGTTGATCAGGCATCCGTAAATCCTTTCACTTCCAAGTAATTTTCACGGTGGTTTGTAGCATGCTTGGGCCTCTCCTCTGCCTCATCTTCATCGGTTCCACCTATCTTCATCAGCTATGAGTCTGAATTGCACAGTAAGCCAGGTTGATGAGTAAGTGCATCAGCTTCGTCTGTTCCATCTCGTTATTTTCTTTCAGTCTGTTTTCACCCTGTTTGTGGGCAGTATTGGAAACAATTGTGTGCAGAGAAGAACAGAAGTCTCATGGAGCTCTGTTGAGTCTGGGTGAGTAGCTCCTTCAAGTGGGGGTGTCTGACTGGCTCGCTCACCTCTATGCTGGGCACCGCTTGTGTGGCTCTAGTGCACAGGGCTGTTGTAGCCCTAACTAAGGTGATGGGGGTTTGCAGCAAACAGAGAACTTGTTTTGCAGACAGTTACTTGGACTCCCCCATAGCTCTTCACACTTTATTTGGCATGAGAAATTAGGGCTCTTATATTTGGAGGATCAAATTTAATTAGTCTCAAGACACTTATGGAGCTGTACATGGAATAACCCTAAAACATTTTAAATCAATAAATTAGTTTTGGCTGTTAACAATCAGAGGCCAGTCACATAATACCTAGGCTGAGTTGTAGTAAAAAAGATAGTACTGAGTAGGATGCCAGGACATTTTCACTTTCCCTCAAAATATAAGGAAAGTGGAAAACTATGGATTAAGAAGAGTTTTCTCAAGAAGAGATAACACTATCTTAGGGAATGCATTTAGCTGGGGAAAACTGCTGTTAGGCCACGTATTCATTTAAAAACCTTATCAGCCTTGGAGCAATACCTGGATTTAGTATCCAATCTTCATGTGAGAAATCTGCTGACAAGCTTTAGATTAGGACTAATAAATCAGCCTTTTCACTGGGGTGAGCTTCTCAGCAAAACACACTTTTGTGGCCATTTCTCAGTGCAGACTGCATTATATTTTCAGTTTTTTGTAGGTTCTATAAGTGTCCTTATATGAGAGTCTTTGTTAGAAGAAAAAGGGTAGCTTTTTTGTATTTACGAATATTATCTCATTGAAGCCCATTGTAAGGTTGCTGGCCATACATGCGTTGTAACACATACATACGTATGTGAATAACAACAAGAAAGCATTCGCAAAGTCAGTAGCTCAACCTTTTGAAACCAATACCTTTTGGCTTTGCCAATTCTTAGATAACTAGACCTCAGCTCCATGACTCCTTTTGTTTTCAAGCAGTGTGTAAGCAGGAACACTTTTTGTACAGTTCTAGGATTCTAGTATTTACTCTTTTCCCCAACAGGCATCTGACACAATCACATCACTCCTAACCCTAACTAATCCGAAACCTTTTTGACTACTATGATCTCACAAACTTTCTTCTCAGACGTCCCCCTACTTTTTTAGCCATGTTCTCCCAACTAACAGGCACACACAACCACTACTTCCAACAAAAACTTACTCCCCCTTTCAAATACACTCCTATCATTCTATCCCTAATCAAACCTACTAACCACACAAGAAATCAAGATCACAAACCTATCATAACTAATGCAAAAGTCAAGAAAACACTTATTGCTAATTTACTAGCTTTAAACTCTAATCTTGAGTTCCGGAGTAGCGTGCGACTGGCCACAAAGCGCTTCAACACCTTACCACAGGTAGCAAGCGTTATATAAATACAATTTACATTTACCTAAACCACACATCCGTTGCACCGGCGGTCATTTTTTTATTGCAGCTGTTAGATTAGGAAAGTCTATTTGCACTTAATGTCTGATTCAGTAATTTTGTGTCATCTTTTAAACATGATTTTTCATATTTCATATGGATATTTTAACTGAAACAAACTATGTTATTGGAAAAGCCCTTAAATGAAGCAAAAAATGGCTCTCTTAAAATGAAGGGAGAAGTATTTCCAAGCTTCAAAAAGAAATTCTACATTATAGGAGAACTTTAGTTTGCTAGGAGCTGAGAAAAAATGTCTGGGAGCAAGAGAATTTCAAAGAAATGGCTCTTACACAAAATGCATTCTTCTTTGAATAATAACCCTACCAATAGTTTTAACTCACATGAGGAAACGGTCTCAACAGATTGTAGCACGCATATTTTCCAGACATTCTTGAGTCTACCCTCAACCCAGGATTTCCATGCCTCCACGGCCAAGGAAGCGCCTGTTTTTTCAGCAACGACTCCGTGATGCATGTTGATTGTATCACAACTTTGTCCCAAAGGTCTACATGTCATATTAACATTGATGGTGTAGCGAGGGACTCAGAGCACAGTGAGTTATTAAACCGAGGTCAATTGATTTTATAAATACCTTGCCTGAGACAAATATATTTTTAAATAGTGCTCATCTGCTCGGCCTATGCTACACTACCCCGACACAAGAGTCAAATCTTCGACTAAAGCAGCATCCAATTTGATCCTCTCAGACCTCAAATTGTTTTACATGGAGGGCATAGATGTAATTCCTTTCCATGCTAAAGCTGTATGCATCTTCAAGAGCTGTAGAGACTAAAATCTAATAATGTTCAGTAGGTAAAAAAAAAAGTTTTTCTCTCCTCTCGCCAAGCTCACTATACAACTCCCTGATTTAGGAAGAGTTCTTCATGGACTCTAAGATAAATCCTGAGTACAGGAGAAATCTCCTGAGACGCTTTTCAATGTCTTTTACCATCAATATAAGGTTCCTGAGTCTTGGAAGGCAGCAATTATTATGCATATACATAAGAAAGGATCCCACATGAATCCTCAAAATTACAGCCACATAGCACTTCTGGATGCAATTGGCAAAGCATTTACAGCTTATGTTCTATAACACCTCCAAGCTTGGGTGGAAGAAGAAGCGACCCTTACCCTGGAGCAAATTGGCTTCCGCCAAAACTTGTCTATGTTATATGGGATAATGACATTGCTGTTAATGGTAGTGAAATACGAGCAAAAGAAGAGTCAACAAGTCTTCTCCACATTTATAAACTTTTCAACAGCTTCTGATAAAATGTGTAGGGCCACATTGCAATGACTACTAGTTTCCCTGGATATTCCTTCCAACGTCTTGCGAATTTCAATGGCACTGTAGTAACACTCAAACTTGTGGGGTATTCAGCAGGTATTACTGAGAACATACCTATAAAAATTGGTTGAAACAAATTTGTCTATTGGCATTCTTCCCTTTTCCTCTATGTACTGATGACCTCTAAACTGTGTTCAATCTGCTGCATAAGGACCCCTCTCCATTTTAGGTCACACAAGATTGAATGTTCTCTTCAAAACAGATGGAGCCATCAACTTATTTGTGACTAAAATAATGATACAAAGGGTCTTCACCACTTAATATAACTTATCCCAGACATAGGGGCTTATTTACAAGCCCCTTGCGCCGCCAGTACGTCAGTTTTTCCCATTTTAAAAGTGACGCACCGATTCTGCAAGGGACTTGTAAATAAGCCCCATACTTTCTAAATATGAACATGGGAAAATCAAAGACTAGTTTCCAGCAGGTCGCAGAGGAAGATTAATAGTTTTTCCTCATATTTGGGCAACACAAAATTAGAATGTTTTCCCATACAGAAATGTAGGATTTATAATTTCCCCAAACTAAGCCATTTGACACATATATGCATCCCTAAGTAGGTAAATATATATCAGCTTCTGTGGGCATCTCCTCTGAGTAAAATGCTTATGGTTAAACAAATCTACAGTATGGCATGTCAGTATAAATTCTGCAAAAATTGTATATGGTATTGAAGGCATATTTTAAAAGTACTTCCCATTTACGGAAAGGGTGGAAGGAAGGTTTTTAAAAAAAACCTGCAGGGGTATATTAAGGTCTCCCAATACAACCCTTATGCTTAGAGCTTGGATAGAAGGACAGTACCTTTAATGCTTATAAGGCGATAGCAATATGGGCTCATAAAATTGCTAATGCACCACGTAGTTCTTTGTGAAGCTTAACTAAAGAGGAGCTTTAGCAGGATAATTATAAAAATTGTACTATAGTAATAATAATTTGCCATTAGCAAATTAGAATTAAAATCTGGTGTGAATTGCTCCTCTATCATCAAAAGCAGTTGCATGACTATCAAAAAAAATATTAGAAAAAGCAAATCATGAACATGATAAGTGTTATTGCACTATGGAAGTGTATTTTTTGACAGGGTATGTATAAATGCAAAACTTAAGACAATGCAGTCTTATATGCTATTATTCAACAACTATATTTTGCGCAGATTAATTTCAAGTCAAAGAATTAATGTTCTGCAAATAAATGTAAGTGTGGCAAAACAGTATCTTAATAGAGGCTATATTTCATTCTGATCACTATACTAAGCTAGCTCTATAAGATTTAAATCACATATTATTTGTGTGTTCAGCGTTAGTTACTTTGAGATGTCAGTTTCTACATAGCATATTTACTTCTAATACAATTTTAAATGCTCAACAAACATTACACTTTATAAGTAATCCGATCACTATAACAGAAATATGTATAATACATAAATTGGTACAACGTTTTATAACACTAAAAGTGATATTATAGGTGCGCAGTCAAAATATCGATTTTTTTATATCGACCTACACTAATATCGAGTTTTTAATATCGTAGGGACAGAATATCGATGTCAAGAATATCGGTGACCAGAATATCGACCTTAAGGTAAGTAATATCGTTTTTATATCGAAGTAAGTAATATCGAAGTAAGTAATATCGTTAGCAAAAATATCATTGTTATTAATATCGATATTTATATTGTTGTGGGGATTCTGCACATATACAGAGCTATGCACAGGAAAATAGGACCTCGGTGTATAGTGGTGTACCAACCATGCACCTTAGTACCCACAATCCCAATCCGACTAGCTTTAGCATCTCATTCGTTCTCCGTACTACAGCGAAGCTACCAATGATTAGACATCCCAGAACACAGACTCTCTCAGGAATCGCGGGAGCAAGAACACTCTTTCATTACTCACTCATACTTGTCCACAATGTGCGTAATAAGAGACACAGTATAGTTTAAAATGTTTATTTCAACTATCGTGCTCTAAGATAAAGTACACGTGCCAGTACTATCAGCATAATGCATAACGATAAAATAGTAAACATGGTTACAATTCCATAGAATACAAACGGGGACAGCATTTTATAAAGACAGTGGATATAGGGCTAAATTGCCTTACCACCCTCCCCGTGCTAGTAACTAGTTTATTATAAAAATAGAAGACCTCTGGGCTTTGTTAGGCAGACCCCCATACCTCAATATCTAGATGCAAGGTTTACATCATCAGACAAGCACAGCTCTTCTCCCTGGAAAGGTTTTTCTCCAAGTGCCACCAAGAGGGAGATCACAATATTAAAAGCACACGAATTTCTCCAATGCAGCTGTATTTCGTGTTATGTGTAAGTGCGAGGGGCTGACCAGATCAGCAATAACAAGGGATGTTGTTTTTCGACCTTGTACATGGTGTGCAGATGAAACTCACAGGGAACATGAGAAAAGGTGAAAGGCAAAAAGGCAGACAGTTCTAATATAAACGGGCACAAGCAGAGTCTGGAAAAACAAAGTCACAGAGTAACGTGTGCAAAAAAGGCATCATGGCAGCCAGGCCTAAGCTAACTTAGCAATGTAGACAATGAGGCCACAACCCACACTACACCCTCTCCTGGTCAGTCCATAGGCCAAGACATAGGACGAAAACAGAGTTCAAATAGATGGATCAGAATGGAAACGTGTATTTATAAAAAGTCTCCATGAAGGACAGTGAATGGAAAAAAAGTTCAGGATAAAAAAAATTCCAGATAGGTCTAGAAATTAGGGCTCTAAAAGATTAAAAAAATCCAGAAATGCAGTTTGTTGAAAGCGAAGGCACCTAATCCATTAGAGTGTATGCGCAGAAAACCGCCACACCTTCCAAGAAGTTATCATTGGTGTTGTCTGAAAAAAGAGATGCCATCCAGTTCAACAAATGAAAACTGCATTCATGTTCCTCATAATAGGGAGCAGTGATCAGCATTGTGGGACAACTTGCGTGATACTCAATATAACTTAGTTGTAGGAGATTCTGAGCAGCCGCCCAGATATCCCATTGTGCCAAAACTCCAAGTGCAGCCGCACACGCCATCAATCCAGTGCCGGAACATTCCTGTTCATGGGCCACTAAGGGGCCCATCAACCGGTCAAAATCCGGGTCCGACTGAGACGTATTGGAGAGGCAAACATCCAAGGACCATGAAAAAGGACACCGCAAACACGATATCACAGGTTGCACGCAAGTGAAATACGCAAAGCGAAAAGAAAGTTTTTAAGACACACTGAGTGTCGCCAATGGTAGGATGCCGAACGGTCGATCATGCGTTCATGGAGCATCCGGAGTCGACCTGGGTCGAGTAGCCCCCCAGGAAGTGCAGTCATAGCGCAAAAGGCAAATTAAAAGCAATATTCCAGCCGCTAACTCTAGGATCAATGGGTAGCCGCCAAAGACGCTGGAACAAAATAGAATGAATAAAAGCCGGAATTACACCAAATGTAGTCTGAAAGGAGGATAAAAGGCCAGAGCCCACAACTTTAAAAAAGTGCACAAGACCTTCCGTATTAGAAGCATTGAATACGCGGTGAATCAGTTCACCGAAATGTTGGGGGAGGTTTGTGTTCAAAAGAGCCTGTATCTCACTGTGGGTACTAGCCACCTGGAGGACGAAGGTCTCCCATGCGGAAGTGAGCATAACCTCCTGGTTTAATAATAGTGCCTTTATTCTGCTCAATTTATTGAAATCTGCCTTCAAAGTGGGTATGGAAGGCCAAATGGAACTATCCACCATCCCATGCGGGGGTGGAAAAAGCACATTTTTGCAGCACACACCGCAGTGTGAAACCGTTACAATGTAGGGAATGCCTGCCTGCATTCCACAGTAGTCTTGATTATTTAGAAGCAGATAGCTACCATTTGCAAGCACAGTGAAAGTAGGTGAAATAACAGGTGCAGGAATGCCCTTTAAAATACAAGCAAGATTCGGATCAGAAACATTACAAGCCCCGTGTAATTTAATGTTTTTACAAATTAGGAAATGACCCACTGTAGAATCACAAGACACCCCTGTGAGAAAGACCTCCTTGTCATCCCTAAGGCATCTGTATGTGAAAGGTAGGGACCAAAGTTCATGCAAAAAGGCACTGCCTAAAGGCTGAAAACGGCAACAGGATAATGTTTCATGCATGAACTGAATTCAAATAAAGAAAAAGGCAAAGCGATAACCCGTGAACTAGCCATACTGCAGAGTCAGTCTCCGCCACAGAGAATGGTAATGGCTCTATCTTTTCGATATGCAGGAGAGTGTATGTTGCATCTTTCATGGACATGAATTGCTGTTTTTCAGTTAAATTAAACGGCAAGAACAAGGCAGACGTGTTTAAAAAATGCCAAGGAACTTTACCCATTTTCAGTCCATTTGCAAAGTCCATGCAAACTGCATTACTGAACGCAATTGATTCTGACCATGATATAACACAGATACATCATCTTGTACAATATCAACAACAGAGGAAACAATATTCTCTAATGTGTAAATGCGGGAAGACAGGGTATTAATAATATTGTCAACAACAGCGAGCACTTTTTCTAGATTTGCCTGATCAATTTCCCGTAAACGGGAAGCAGCTTCAATTTGCGAAAGCTTCCAGAGTTCATTGTAAGTCGCATAAACAAATCTTTTAGGTCTAGGACCTCTAGGCCCTAGAACAAAGTTGGACAGATCAATGTTGCCTGATAGGAGGGAGGGATAAATGTTGTTTTGCCGAATCTAATGAAGAGTGCTGCAACCACTGTGTACATAATTTACCAACGGAATAGGTTGTAACAGTACGAGAGTCAGAAAACCTTGGATCTGGCCTGTCCTGTTTGTAACCAGGAGCTGAGTCATGAAAACGTAGTTGGCAGGCATTTGATGCTATGGGCCAAGCCAACCAGGGTGACTGAACAATCGTAGAAATATTAAAGGAATTATTTTGAAACAAAGCTTGCAAATTTGCAAGGGAAATATTAAAGTGCAAGCTCTCATTGGGTCTGGAAGACAATACGGGAATGGAGGGTGCATTCAATTGTTTGGAAGTAGCCAAACCCCAACATGTTGTTTGATATATAGTAGTATTTAAAAATAAAATTTGTGCGGGGATGAGGCAAGCACGGTGTAAAGCTTCCGCACCGCGTACCTGCCATGATTTAGTGCCCCAAATAGACTTCAAGTCAATTGTGTCCTTCGAGTGCTCATAACCACCCACAGCTAATGCGTCCAGAAAGGAACCGGAATATAGCAATTTGGTGTGTGTCAACATGACCTTTTGATTTGACGAAATGTTCAATTTAAAATAATAGGACCCAGGGTTTGATCTATCAAAGTCTGTAAAGTAAGTAAATTTACTTTGAAGTGTTTGGGAGCTACCTGGCAGAGGGGTTGGGCAATGTTCCCATTGGGTATAATTAAAGGTACTTCGAAGTGTACTTGGTTTATGCAGAAAATGGTTGCCGTAATGCTGGTAACAATATAAATCGGTATAATTAGCTGAATTCAAATACAAATCTTCAGTATTAAAAGCAGCATAATATTTCAAATCAGAAAATAACGATTCAACGGCATGCACATCCCAATCGTCCGAATGAATGTTCCTTTTTACCACATCACCCATGGAAACACGAAGGACAGTAGGTACATTAAAAATCTCTGTCGGTCCATGGATTTGGAAATTCACAGCATCCCATACGATACCATCAGCAACTGGAAAGGAGGAAATGTTCACAAATGTGTGGTCACGCTTCATGATGTGAGATGAAGAATGTGGAGCCAAAGTTCCAGCGACACAGGTCACCGTAGAGCATTCTGGTAAATAGTGACCATTGATGAGCAAGAAAAAAACTGTCACAAAGCCAATGGACATGAACAGGAAAATCAGGAATAGTACCAACCAGATGTATGTCCAGGGAGGGACCAAAAAATTGTCTCTGAACCAGGATACAAAAATACTGAAGCTGGACGGGATAAGTGATGAGGTGGAAGACGAATCAAAGGAAAAACGAGTAGGGCTCAGTGGTGTGGTAGGTAAATGAGCCACCGACTCGGTTGCGGGGTATGCATACTCGGTTTCCTCGTTGCAGGAGGAAGCCGGGAAGTTGAGCAGGCGATCAGGCAAAGCAACCCTCTCAATGGCAACATCAGTGTCTGTGTAGGCTGGAGGGCTACAAACAGGAGTCCTTGAAATGGCTGGACATGATACCGCAGGTGTCACGCTATTCAGGATTGGCCAGATGTTGTAGCTTGACATTGTCCACTGAGATGTATCTGTTCTCATTGCGACCAGGAAGCGGTGGTAAGATGACTGTACGAGTACCCTTCAAGCCAAGAACTGGGACCGGTGCACGATAAGAGGGGCCAAATTCTTTTTTGTTCTCCACCTTCTCTTGGACCAGATCTCTAATCTTGGGAAGCCAGCCGGCAACCGGAAACTGCAACGCAGCGTCAGTGGCTGAAGGCAAGAGTTTGTTTGCAAGTTTGTCACGGGTCTCTTGTAAGTCCTGCAACATAGTAGAATGATTATCTACGTCAAAGATTGCGGTATTCGCCGCCATGTCTAGACCATCAAGGTCTGGCATAAACATTTGTATGCCAAAGAGCATTTCGTATGGGGTCCGCCCACCCAGAGATCTTCTAGGGAGATTATTAAGTGCACGTTGCATGCCATACAAGTGGGCAAGCCAGTTCCTGCCAGTACCTAAGACTCTAGCTGTCAAGGATTGCTTTAAGTCACGGTTCATTCGCTCCACAATTGAGTTGCCCTCGGGCCAATATGGAGACGAAAATTGCACCAGCACCCCCAGAGACCTCATCGTGTCCTTGTATGCCTTAGAGGCGAACGCTGGACCTTGGTCGGAATGGAAGGTGCCACAGGCAAAAATTCCCACAAAGACACGCAAATCCCTGATGACATTTTGAGCGTCAGCACTTCGTTGTGGCCAAACCCAGATGAAACGTGTGCATGAATCAACTGCAACTAAGATGTATTTATATGCAGTGTCAGAAGAAAATGGACCGCAGTGATCAAGGTAAACACACCCAAAAGGTTTATTTGAAATGCAGTGCTGTGTTTGTGGCGGCCGTGTAACCGTCGAAGGCTTAATTTGCTGACAAACGTCTCAAGAAAGCACATAAGTACGGGTCTGTTTATATAAACCACGCCACCAGTAACGCTGCTGCAAGATAGAAACAATCGCAGACACCCCAGCATGGGCCGCAGCCAAGCCTTCATGTGCGGCTGTTATCAAGGAAGTTCTGTGATCCGCGTTGGTAATCAGCCGATCACCAACGTCTGGAATTCTTACATAAGGAACCTGGTCGGGACTTAAGTGATAAGAGTACTTGGAAGGGAAACCCCTTGGGTAATTAGTACCTTCCTTTGTAGCAGCAAAGCTGCCAAAATCTCATGATCTATTTTTGTCATGGATCTTGTAACTGCTGCTACTGAGCACGTGGCTACTGCTGATTTGGCAGCTTCATCCGCCAAATTGTTACTGACCGCGTGTGCGCCCACACGCCGGTGGCCAAGAGTGTGAATCACCTGTGTGAGAGGCAGACGTTGTTTAAGACCCGCCACTCCTACCTAAAGCATTTTATGCTTAATTGTGCTGCCTTTAGCATCTCTATAGTCGTTTTGAGACCAAAAGAATAAGTTGTCGTTAAAAGACTGAACACAGTAGTAAGAATCGCATATAATAAGTGTAGTCACGTCTGGATTTGCAAACTCAAGTGCGAGCACCAAATCACGTGTCTCTGCTACTTGTGCGGTACTGTCTCCTAGTGCCTGCGTGTGCACCACACTCGATTTGAACTCACCGTTCACCATTGTACCTGCCACAATAGCATATGCTGCGGAATAAGCATGCTTAGAACCCATGGCCGGTTGCGCCGAACCATCGGTGTAAATGATACATTTGTACTCCTCAAGCAGCAGCAAAGACAGAGGAGGAGGATGAACAAATTCATACTGCAAGAACTCCTGTGTCTGAAGAGAGGAATCAAAGATAAAAGTGACATCCGGGGACATCAGAGATGTAGCCCATTGTATCCAAGGGGGTGAAAAGCCTTAGAGTTTGGTACACTTGCCTTTGTCACTGCCTCCAGGGCAGGATAGGGGGTGACAACCAAGATGCGTTTTCCCTGTGCCCGTGCACATTCTTTAAGAATCGCCATTTGCACTGCAGTCAGAACTTTCTCCACAGTTGAAAAGCGCAACTCCGCTGAAGTGTAAAGATGCGACTTGTATGCAGTAGGTACTGAGTCACCTTCGTTAAACGTCAAGTATGTGAAACCCACTGCCCCTGGCAAAATTCTAATCACCAGATTAGTGTGGTTATCACGAGTCAACAAGAACTTAGACTCAAGTAGATCAGTCTGCAATGAGTGCAGTATAGAGGAATGTTCTGGAAGCCAGCATGACTTCGAAAAGTTTGGTTGTATCAGGGCATAAAGAGGCTTGATACGCTGGGCATATTCGGGAATGTAAGAACGCCCAAAGTTCAAAAATCGCAGCAAAGACTGAAGTTTTTTCAGGGTCGTTGGCGGGCGCAGAAGTGCGCACTTCTCCAGGAAGTGGGGAGCTAAGCCCCTACCTTCATTGTTGAGCTCATAGCCCAAAAACAAAACAGTGTATTCTGTGATGTGAGATTTGGCAAAATTAAATTTGTATCCCAAGACCGCGAACTCAAGAATAATGCGGTCTACACGGGAAAGATGCGGCCACAATTCGTCGTCCATCAGATATATATCATAAACGTACGAATACGCATCTGGGTCTATGCTGTCCAACAAAGAGACAATACGGGCGGCGAAGACCCCCGGGCTGTTCTTGTAGCCCATGGGCAAACGCCGAAATTTAAAATGTTTTCCACCGGAAGTGAAAGCGCTCCATTGGCTGCACTCCGGGGATAAATTGTGAGTGTAAAACCCATTGGAGAGGTCAAGTGTCGTTTTATATTTTTTACGAACAAGACTGTCAACGAGCGCAGAACTATGGGTATTTTGTACCGCAAAGGTTCGACAATGGGAGTTCAAATGTCGATAATCCAAAACTAAACGGTACGACCCATCGGGTTTAGAAACCGAAAAAAGGGGATTATTCATTGGTGATACGCATGTTTCAATTACTCCTTGATATTCTAACTGCGTCAGAATTTCTGAAACGGGACCTTTAGCCTCCCGCCGGAGGGGATATTGGGGTTGGGGCTGTGGCAGAGACCGCAAGGGTATATCATGGGGGGGAGAATCCTCATCCCAGCCCATGTGATTACGGTACAGTGCCGGAGCCAGGGCCCCAGCCCATTCAGCCGCTAACGCCTCCGATTTGTCCTTGGGGACAAGATGCGAAAAGCTCGGAAGGATTACTTCCTCCCCCCTCGGTGCAGCAAGTACGAATGGGGGCGGCCAATCTGCTTCCATCAACAGAATGTCGTAAGAAGAGGTCAGATTTCCCCCAAAAATCCCTTTAATAACACGCTCAATGTCACCTTCTATGTGAATGACAATATTAAATAGTCTGTTAGGGGGTGCCAAGCGGTCTCGACAGTTATGAAAGTATCAGTTGCTGTCGCCTCCACATGAGGACGTAGCGCCTCCCACACTATGGTAACTTCTGCGGCGCTGTCTAGCAGCATCACTGCCCACGTCCAATTCAGGAGTCTCGTTCTCACCATCTGTTCCATAACTCGCTGTTAAAGCTGCAACTTTTTTCTTCTGAAACTGTGGGCGAGAACGTGGAAATTCTTCTGGTTTCCCTCAGACTGGTTGCCGAGGTTGGTCTCGTCCCTGTGGAGCCTCACGACCACTGCCTCTATTCTGGCGATCTCCTCCACCAGTCTGGGAGGTCGATGGTGCCTGTGGAGAACAAGGAGAACGCGGGTCAGGGACTTGAAATCTATCTGGAGATTTAATTCTCGCTCGGTCGCGCAAATTATAAGTGCGTTCAGAAGATACGGAAACCGGGGACGCAGCCCGCGACCCTGGTTTTGATTGTTGCTTTCCCTATTTCTTCAATTTCCAGTTCTTTTTAGAAAAGACCGGCCACTCGTCTTTATCAGACTGAGTTTTTTGTTGAGGTTGCGTTTGAGTATGCGCTTTAGCGAAAGGCTTAACCCCCAAACTATTGCGGCCAATGG
The DNA here is from genome assembly GCA_963921515.1 of Calotriton arnoldi. Lineage (NCBI taxonomy): Eukaryota > Metazoa > Chordata > Amphibia > Caudata > Salamandridae > Calotriton > Calotriton arnoldi. Next base: position 703,962 of record CAWUFW010003460.1, read on the forward strand.
TTTTATAAGCCTGGGCAATAATTTTTGGTAATTCGCGTGGCTTTTCCAGTTCCGTTACTAAAGCCAAAGCATTAGTGACTTGAAAGTTGACGGCATCACCCTTGACGTTTGCAAGAATTAGGTCAGCCACAACATCGAACACTCCCACCAGTCTCATCCCCAATTCCACAGCCGCTTCCGGGCCATGTTCATCCTGCACCCGTTTAATCACAGAGGGGAGGACCGTCATGGAGGGAGTGCCGAAACACTTCGCATACACTGCTGCGAATACCTTGCTCAGTTGTTGCATTCTGTCAACTCGGGAATTAAGGGGCATATTAGCAAGACCCACGTTAAAATTATCGCCGTTTTAGCGGCAGGAAACTGCCGCTAAAACGGCGATAATGGGCTTGCTAATATGCGTTATGGAATTCCAATAGAAGCCCATGTTAGATGTCCTGCACATCTAACCTGGGCTTCTATTGGAATTCTATAACGCATATTAGCAAGCCCATTATCGCCGTTTTAGCGGCAGTTTCCTGCCGCTAAAACGGCGATAATTTTAACGTGGGTCTTGCTAATATGCCCCAAAGTCTTTAGGCAAACTAATCGCCAAAATCCTGTGTTTTTCCACAGGGGAGGTATTTGGAAATACAGCCTCCAGCTGGTCAAATTTTTCTGCAAGCCAATAAGGCAAATCATCCTTATTCTGTGGGCGCTTGCCCATCACCGAATTAACCATGACGGGACTTATGGTAACACCGCCCGGTCCAGCTGGATGCGCTTCAACTCCAGGAGGGACTCCCTGGACGTTGCCTGTAACATATTGTACCAAGGCTCTGTGCACGCGGATTAAAGACGTATGCATCACGCGCAGTTCATCAACTGGAACCGCTAAATGATGTGGATGTGGGGTATACCCGGCCAAAACAGGCCAAGTGGCCCCCTCTATCGATAAGGGGCCTAAACGAATCGGGGTGACCGGATGTGGGAGGACGCCATTAAACCAAATACGGTGTTGCCATGCAGTTAGTGGTACTTCAAGAGCCTGATAAGGCCGATAAGCATTGGGTAGGGCAGTGGGAGCATAAACATGAAACAAATTGTCAGCTCCCTCCACCGCCGGGAAAGTGACCCATGAGTAAAACACCTCAAAGTGGCGCGCAGGATCAGCTTGCACCTCAAAGATGAGAGCGACACCCGCGTCATGCACTCCATAAGCTGTTAAATGAGCTCGGAGCGCAGCGTGGCTATGTGCTGGGATATTTACATTCACAGCCATGAAGACTAAGAATGAACAACAACTTAGTGCGTGGCAGCGCAATATAGGGTTAACATTAAAGAGAACACCTTTTAATAACTTCAAGCTTGAAAGAACCTATAAAAACATCAATATAGGAGGTACCACCCTCACATACGTTTCCGGAAACGTAAGTGAAGGGAATTGTGGACAAGCACAAGCACTACTCAAGCGTCTCGCAGATAAGAAGCCCACCACGTTGGTGGCACCATGTTGTGGGGATTCTTCACATATACAGAGCTATGCACAGGAAAATAGGACCTCGGTGTATAGTGGTGTACCAACCATGCACCTTAGTACCCACAATCCCAATCTGACTAGCTTTAGCGTCTCATTCGTTCTCCGTACTACAGCGAAGCTACCAAAGATTAGATATCCCAGAACACGGACTCTCTCAGGAATCGAGGGAGCAAGAACACTCTTTCATTACTCACTCATACTTGTCCACAACGTGCGTAATAAGAGACACAGTATAGTTTAAAATGTTTATTTCAACTATCGTGCTCTAAGATAAAGTACACGTGCCAGTACTATCAGCATAATGCATAACGATAAAATAGTAAACATGGTTACAATTCCATAGAATACAAACGGGGACAGCATTTTATAAAGACAGTGGATATAGGGCTAAATTGCCTTACCACCCTCCCCGTGCTAGTAACTAGTTTATTATAAAAATAGAAGACCTCTGGGCTTTTTTCAGGCGGACCCCCATACCTCAATATCTAGATGCAAGGTTTACATCATCAGACAAGCACAGCTCTTCTCCCTGGAAAGGTTTTTCTCCAAGTGCCACCAACAGGGAGATCACAATATTAAAAGCACACAAATTTCTCCAATGCAGCTGTATTTCGTGTTATGTCTAAGTGCGAGGGGCTGACCAAATCAGCAATAACAAGGGACGTTGTTTTTCGACCTTGTACATGGTGTGCAGACGAAACCCACAGGGAACATGAGAAAAGGTGAAAGGCAAAAAGGCAGACAGTTCTAATATAAACAGGCACAAGCAGAGTCTGGAAAAACAAAGTCACAGAGTAATATGTGCAAAAAAGGCATCATGGCAGCCAGGCCTAAGCTAACTTAGCAATGTAGACAATGAGGCCACAACCCACACTACAATATTAGTGTTATGTATTTTAGTATGTATTTTATATGTATGTTTAACATTTTTTGTAATGTATTTTTATTATTTTTAAATATATGTATTAAATGTTTAGAAATTAGTAATTTTTTTAAGTAAATTTTGCGTTGTGGGTTTATAGGGGAATAGGGTCGGAAGTAATTTAATTATAATTAATTAATATGTTTTTATTTATTGTTATTGATTATTAATGTATTGTTAATTAATTATTAATTGGCAATTACATTTTTTAACTGATTAATTTATCATTATATTAATTATAATTTATTTATTTATTTATTGTTATTGTTAATTAATTTACTGTTAATTAATTATTAATTGGTAATTAATTTTGATTAATTGATTAATTGCTAATTAAATTAATTATGTTAATTTTTATGTGTAGCGGGTTGTGGGTTTATAGGGGAATAGGGTGGGAAGTAATTTAATTATAATTAATTAATTAATATTTTTTTATTTATTGTTATTGATAATTAATTTATTCTTAATTAATTATTAATTGGTAATTAATTTTTATTAATTGATTCATTTATAATTATATTAATTATAATTAATTTATTATTATTTTTTATTAATTGTTATTGTTAATTAATTTATTGATAATTTATTATTAATTGGTAATTAATTTTTATTAATTGATTAATTGATGATTACATTGTGTTCTTTTTTATGTGTAGCGGGTTGTGTGTTTATGGGGGAATAGGGTGGGAAGTAATTTAATGTTATTTAAGTAAATATTAATTTAATTTTATTGGTATTTATTATAAATTTTTAGTTAATTAATTATTAATGTTATTTATTTTACAAAAATTATTTAATTAATAAGTATGTTAATTTAACCCCTACGCTATCCTACATTTTCAACACTGTTACACTGACTGGAGTTGGAATAGTAATTTTAACCCCTACGCTATCCAACACTTTCCCTACTTTTGCACTCACTGGAGTTGGAATAGTAATTTTAACCCCTACGCTATCCAACACTTTCCCTACTGTTGCACTCCCTGGAGTGGGAATAGTAATTTTTACCCCTACGCTATCCAACACTTTCCCTACTGTTGCACCCACTGGAGTGGGAATAGTAATTTTTGCCCCTACGCTATCCAACACTTTCCCTACTGTTGCACGCCCTGGAGTGGGAATAGTAATTTTAACCCCTACGTTATCCAACACTTTCCCTACTGTTGTACTCACTGGAGTGCGAATAGTAATTTGTACCCCTACGCTATCCAACACTTTCCCTACTGTTGCACTCACTGGGGTGGGAATAGTAATTTTTACCCCTACGCTATCCAACATTTTCCCTACTGTTGCACTGTTTGGAGGTGGAATAGTAATTTTATTACCTCCGCTATCTAATATTTTTTGTATTATTTTAGTTAATGTAGTATATAATTAATTTTAAAAAGATTAAAAATAATTTAATGTTTTTTAATTTGTGATATATATGTATTTCATTTTTATTTTGATTATTGTTTTATGTGTATAGATGTATTTACAATTTATATGATTTTTTTTAAAAATTATAAGTTATTAAAATAATTATTAAAAATTATTAGTAAAGACCACGGCTTCGAAAAAAAATTGGTCAACGGAACTCAGGGTCACGTGGTTGGGGAACATGGCGGCGGCTGGCTAGCGCCGGTCGGGAGGAACGCCGTGCGGCAGGGGAGAGAGCAACTGCGGATACATGCCGAGATTAAGTAAGGCGAGGTGGCGGGTTTAATGGGTTTCTCAGCCCGGGATTTTTGCGGGCTGAGTGCGTTTTTTGCGTTCATTTTGTTTACCGTAAGCCCCAGCACTTGGTTTTGTCGGACCCCAGACGCAACTCCACCCCCCTCGGGGACCCCGGTTCGGATAGTTGCTTGTAAGGATCGTGGCGGGGAGAATCTTGTGCGTTTTGAGTTTGTGGTCTTAGTGGGCTTATTTTTCGGACTTTCGGCACAATTGAGGCCCCTTTTATACATATGAGCTCCAATACTTTAGCAGGGCATGACTCCGCCCCCCAAGGAAGCTGGGCTCGGGCAGGGGCCTTTATGAGGTCTGCTCGGAAGGCAATAACAAAGGTACATTGCATATATAGAGGAGCGGAGGGGAAGGCTTGTGTCTCCATTGTTTGCGATCGCATTCAGCAACTACAGGGGGCTGAAAAGGATGAAAAGGATGTTGAAAGAAGCAGGAGCAGGGGAGTTTCCCTCCCTTCAATAACAACACAGTTGGTGTTGGGGCGAGCATTAAAGGAGCGAGAGATAAAGCACGGGGATGTTACGTATCAAATACGTTCGGACCTGGGTAAAAGAACCTCTCAGCGACAGTGGGAGCTGGGCTCCAAAATGAATGAGCTGCGTTCCAAGGGGGCCCAAGTTCAAATGAAATTCCTGCTACGCTTAAGATAATGTGGCATAATAAAATGCATGTGATTAGAAACCCTATGGAGGTTGATGGCTTGCTAGAACAGATGGAAAACTCAAAATAGGGTCAGTTTATGTATATAGGTGTATATAGAGAATCTACACAGTTGAGTAGTTAGACACATTATATGTAAGAGATACACATGAGTAATTAAAAGTATAGGAAATGTATAGGAATATACAATATATAAGTTTTTGTTTAGATCCCTTTTATAATTTTTCATAGTAGACTTTTTCCCCTCTGCACGGCGGGACCTCAAAGGCCTTTTGCCTTAGAGATAGGGTGGGGGTTCCCCAGGGGGTGGGTGGGGGGACACGGGTGGTTGGGAGCATCTGGGAAAAAAATAAAAAATATAGTCCTCTTTCAGCTATGGGATGGGTGGTCCCTACAAACTTATATTGATTTGTGTATCAGTGTATGTCAACACAAGATTGACTTGGAAGGTATTGGCAGAGGTTTGAGGATAGATAGATGATGAAGAATTTAGTGCACTTTGTATCCTGGAATGTAAATGGCTTGAGGTCTGCAAAGAAGTTAGGTCGAGTAATGGAGTTTGTGAAGCGATCCGAGGCGAGTGTTATATTATTGCAAGAGACTCACCTAACAAAGCACGAATGTGTGAATGCCTTTAAAAATGGTCTTGGGTACAAGATAATGTCTGTTCAGATCAAAGTAGCAACACAAGGGGGTGGCCATACTTATAAAAAGAATGCGGGCATTATAGTAGAAAGGCAGCAGACAGATTCTTCTGGGAGGTGGGCCCTAGCCAAGATAAAAGTGCAAGGAATATTTGTAATTGTAGTCAGTTACTATGGGCCCAATGATGATAACCCGGATGTATTAATCAAATTAGAATCATGTTTAATGCCGTTTAATGCCCCAGTGGTAATTGGAGGGGATTTCAATTTAGTATTTAATAAAAGTCTGGATAGAACCTCCAAAGCCAACTACGTTACGCCACCAAAAACTATGGCAGTACTTAAAACTATGATTAGAGAGCTTAATTTGATTGATATTTGGAGACATAAGATGGGGGATAATAGAGATTTTACCTTTTTAGTAAAAAGTACGGTCATCATTCCCGAATTGACTATTTTTTATTGAACCATGATTTGGTATCTGGGGTTGAAATGATCAAGCATGTACCTGTTATACTTTCGGATCATTCAGTTGTTTTTTTATCACTAAAAATGCCTAATAAGAGAGGTATAGTTAGGTGGACTTTGGACAGGACAATTTTGTTGGATGAGGGGGTAATTAATAAAATGAAAGAGGAGGTTGCGATTTTTTTTTGAAGTTAACATGGGGTCAGCTAAACTTCAAATTGTATGGGACTCCTTTAAGGCCTTTTTGAGATCCATAGGTACGGGTATTATGGCGAGTAAAAAACGAAGCGCGAGGTACCAAGAAGAAAGGCGGCTGGAAATCATTAAGAATAAAGAGCAAGAGGTACAGAAAGCTTCCCTTGAGAGTTTTAGTAAGGTGGCCTCTCTTAGAAAACAACTAGAATTATTGCAATTAGAATATCAAGAAGCTCTGGATAAAACATTGATGGATAAATGGAGGGTTAGCAAACTGCAGCATTTTGCTTATGGCGAAAAGAGTGGGGCCTTGTTGGCATGGAAAGCCAAGAGTGATAGAGTGCGCAATCAAATAGTATGCCTGATTGATCATATGACAGGGGACACATTGGATACTAATGTTAAAATTGGGCTGGAGGTCTCCAGACATATGAGTAATTTATATAAGGAGGATATTTCCCTGGGAGGGATAATATCGAAGGTTTCCTTAAGGAAATCGAACTCCCAATTTTGAGTGAAGACCAGAAGGCAATATTATCAGCGGATATAACAGAAGAGGAGATTCGACAACAGTTTAGGAAAATGGCCAGAGGGAAAGCTGCAGGGCCGGATGGCCTTCCAACTGAGATTTATTTAAACCTCTTAGATGAGGTGGTACCAGTGTTCAGGGAACTTTTTAATCTAATACTAAGAGAGGGAGAAGAACCCCCTGAAAGTTGGGCTGAGGCAACAGTAACATTGTTATTGAAACCTAACAAGGATCCCCTCGTGGTTGACTCTTATAGGGCCATATCACTGTTAAATACGGACTATAAGGTGTTCGCGGGAATTCTGCCCGCCAGAATTGCAAAGGTTATTAAGGGTATAATACATAAAGATCAAAAGGGTTTTATTCCCGAAAGGCAGCTCAACGAGTTAACTTTTCAAATATTGGGAGTGATAGACTTAGCAGAAACTTATAATCTTCCAGTAACGCTGGTGGCAGTAGATGCCGCAAAGGCTTTTGACCAGGTTCACTGGTCATATCTGTGGGAAGCTTTAAAGGTATTTGGTTTTCCCCTTAATATAATAAAAACGGTTCAACTTTTGTATAGATCTCCAAGAGCAAAGGTTCTGGTCAATGGGGAGCTAACTGATTGGGTCAATATATCACGGGGGACTAGGCAGGGATGTCCCCTGTCCCCGCTTTTGTTCGATATATATATTGAACCATTAGCGGCTTGGATCAGACAAGACCCTGCTATTATTCCTTTTAGACACGGAAATTTTGAGATTAAGTTAGCGTTGTATGCAGATGATCTCTTACTTTACACTCTAAATCCGCAAGTGTCTATCCCCATATTAATGGCTAAAACCGAAGCATTTGGAAGAGTATCAGGATACAGAGTAAATATAAACAAGACTGAAATCATGGAATGGAACCAACCAGTTCAACAAATACAGGCAAAATCAAGTATGCGCTATCTTGGGGTGACAATCACGCAGAAGTTGGCTGAAGTCACTAAGGTAAATTGGGAAAAGATTAGGCAAGAAGTAGAGAAACTGTTGGTCAGATGGGCAAACCTTCCGTTAAATTTGTATGGTAGGGTGAATCTTATCAAGATGATTATTCTACCGAAGATAACGTTTCTTTTTAATTCAATACCATTATCGTTTGATAGAATGAAAATTGCTAAATTACAAGGAAGACTAGGAAGTTTTATTTGGGCTTCCAAGGGCTCACGTATATCTTGGAAGGGATTGAGGAGGAGATTGGAGAAGGGTGGGCTGGCGTTAGCGGATTTGAGGACGTATGGATATGCTTTCCTTTTTAAGAATTGCAGGATGCTTTTAAATAGGGTTGATAGTTCGGCTATTGGCAGTTTGTTTGGAGCCATGCTTGGAGAACTAAAGGAGGGCCAAGACCAATTTTTGTTTAAGTTCGGAGACCCGAAGTTTTATAAAAAAGTAAGGTTGAAGATTCTAGTGGGTGTTTTGAAAGCTTGGGTCTATATTCGGAAAAAGTTAGGTATCCCATATTATGCGTCTAGGGACCCGATCTGGGAGTCCCCAGGGACTCCAGAATGCTTGAATGATTCATTAAGTCTCCCATTAAAGGTTTCGGGTATTTCTTGTTGGGGGGATCTGAAGATGGGAATTGAGCTAGTCAATTGGGAAACTCTGAATCAAATTGCGGGGGGAAATCTAACCAGGTTCAAATGTTACCAGATTTCTGCATGGTGGAGGGACCAAAATTGGAGTGAAGAGGAGGATGATACTTGGTTAGCTCAAGCGATTAAAACTGGTGTTATTAAGAAGGAGGTAGCTCTGTGGTATCAATTTCTGATTAATGCAGAAGACGATTTAGAAGGAGACATTCAGAGGCTTTGGGGCGAGGGAATTGTGAACATTAATTTAAGGGAAGCATGGTTGGCCTCCTTTGCATTGCTGAGGGAAAGTGTGAAACCCGCCTATCTAAAATGAAACCACCTCTTCACGGTTTATAGGGTTTATTGGTCTCCGGCGAGATTAGAAAAGTTTTTAGGGATACATTATGAATGCCCAAGATGTCAAGATCCTGTAGCTGATGACATGCATATGTTCCTAACATGCCCGGAAATTGAGAAGTTTTGGTTCGAGGTATGCCAATTCTTAACTGAAGTCACAGGTATTACTGTGAAGGTCAGTCCTGCCCTGGTCTTCTTTGGAATTTGGCAAGATAATATTATCACCATTAGTAGATTAGATGCAAGATTTATTTTTATGTAATCTTATTAGGAAGAAGAGAGATTTGTAAATCATGGAAGGCAAATCTTCCACCGCACTTCCTGGAGTGTATAAAAAGTGTAATACATATAAGTAAGCAGGACTTAATGTGTGATTGTAGTAGCAGAGAGAAAGTATGGCTTAAGTTGGTAAATTGGTCTCAAAAATTTGCGGTCCAATGATTAAGCCAATGTAGAGCTGTGGGTCCTGTGTTCCTTCCGTGCTATGGGCACTCCCGGGAAGGGTGGAATTGGAAACAGCTTTTCTCTCTTGATTGGAAGGACTCCAACCTGGCCTGGCATTTACCAGAGAAGGGGACGAGTATAGCCAGCAAGTAAATTGGCAGAATGAGGACTAGAAAAAAAAAAAAAAAAAAAAATTATTAGTAAGTATATATATTATATATTATATGTATATGTTTAATTTATTTTTACATTACATATATATTTCTTATAATTTTTAAACATATTAAAATATTTTTAACTATGTTTATTTTAATTATATGTATTTACTTTATTTTACATTCTTTTTTTAACTTAAATAAAAAACAATATTTTAAACAACGATATATTTGACATCGATATTTTTTTTCTCGATATTTTTGTACTTACCATAATGTAGATAGGATGTCGATATTCTTGACTTCGATATTCTTGTGTCGATATTTCTGTAGGTCGATATTCTGACCTTCGATATTTTGTCAGTGATTCATATTATAAGCTATGTTTTATTGTCTCTTTAAGTTATGTGGAATGGTTTATATAGTCACATTATTGTTAGTTTCAGAAAAACTAAATGAATAAACTTGACTTGATTGAAGAGACAGATGAGATATTTATTCTAATTATTAATTGAGAGCAATGCACGGAGATAGTGGTTATCCTGATCATATGGCAAGTACGATCTTAGGCATTGACCATCTTTGGACAATCTGTGATCTACATTATTATGTGAATGAAAAGTGTTATTCCAAATGAAAACTAACTTTACACAGCACATAATGTAAAAAGGTTATGACATTAAGATGTATTGCGTCCAGGAACTAGCTTGTATAGGAAAACTGGCATATGTGTCCCTGCAGGAGTGAAGTAATTCTAGAAATCTTTTTGTTGGATAATTTAACATATCAAACCCCAGCAGTGGTAAGATGCCTGGTGCCTTTAGGATACTCCAGAGATAAGGGCACAGTACAGATATTTAAGGAATAAAACAAAAGATGCTATTGTAGGGAACAAGGGTTACATGGCTAATGGGTAAAGTGACCTTGTTGTACAAATGTTTTAGAATATGAGCATAGATTAATGAGAGTGTGGAATCTTGTAGAGGGTAGTGGAGATGTTTTCCTTCTTGCATAATTAAATGAGAATGATTTATTCATAAAATGTTATTCTACTCTGGATGCAACTAAACTCTTTGCATCACAATGAAGATCCAGTGAGTGGATCCATAGAGATTGATCCAGAAGATCTCCCTGTATCTAAAAGCACTAGTGGAGTCATGCTACAGGAGTCTTCACTGGTCGTATGCACCATTAGTTGTCAACTAGAAGCAGACGAAAGAAGCTACCATCAGCAAAATATTTCAATAACAATGAAACCAATGCGGCTCCAAAAAAACGACATGGAGGACGGTGTCCAAATCATAAAGGTTTTATTAGCAAATTTAGTAAAAGTTATAAATCATTCATTTAGTCAACCATTTTATCAGATGTGTATACATTTATTCTATCATGTAATCTGAAAGTGTATGTTATAAAGAAAAAGCTGCAAAATATAATGACATAGAGTACAGAATAAAAAGTAGATTAGATCCATAAAGGAGCTTCCCTATTCTTAATAAAGAATAAAAATGGCAAGGACCATTTCCAAGAGAAAGGTGTCAGCATTAGAAGAACCAAATTCAGGTTCGGGGAAAGACACAGGTGCTCAAGCATGAAGTTCAACACCCTGGGTAAAGGAAGCCAACAGAGTTCACGAAAGGTCTACTCTCAGTGAAGTCAGGACAGGATTCTGGCAGCTTCTTCTTCACATCAACTCCCTTGGGACTGTCCAATCAGGAGATGTTGTCCTCTGGGAGTAGGTAGACTCCCCAGGTTCCTAGTGTTGAACAAAGAGGCACACAGCTGCATGGCCCTGAAATTAGCAACAATCCGGTCTGCTTGGTACAGAAGGCTCTCTCCCATCCCACGCACTGCATATCCATGGCCAAGTTTCAGTTAAACTGATTAATCTAACAGTACCCAAAAATAAACAAAAACATTATTCTAACTATTGAGAACTTCTTGATAAGGTACTTGCAGAGTAATGAACAGAGTTAGCATAAGCAAATACATTGATAATAGTTCTGGTATATAAATCTGGCACTCTATTACAGGTATATACAGTCACTTACTAAACCCTTTAATTAATACAGTCCACACAGATTAATATTATGGTGAGTATATTTGGTGTATAAATGTATGGAGCAGTAAATTACGCTGCTCCAAGATCTTCAAATACATTAAGGCCCTTTTATTCTACTTTATAGTACTAAAAGACTGTTTGATTTGCCTGTTTCTGAAATATTTTTTGCAGAAAATCAATTAGGCAACTTGCAGTTGAGACAGACCAACATTAGGACTGGTATTCAATAAATGTTAACTGTATGCTGGATGACATTTCCTCCCCACATAACACTAGCGTGGGAGGAGGGAGAGCTGGTAAGGTCGGGGGTAATTTCCAAAGCCGCTCATTAGAGGAGTGGGGTCGATGTCCTTGGGATCACCGGCACATTTGAGGGTGAAGTTCTGCAGGATGGTGGTGAGATATAGAAAGAGCTCCATTTTTGCAAGTCCCTCACCAAGACAAATCCTTCTACCTGAAATGAGTGTAGAAAACTCAAGTAAGTAAAAAATACCATTGAAAACAGATGCAACATAAGTGTATATTGAATTCATCAACCAATTTCTACATAGCTATATTTATATTGCACAATTGGGAGAAAGTTCAGAACTATGCATTAAAGCGGCTTATTATGTAGAATAGAATACCGCAGAAAGGTACCCCCTATAGATACTTCTAGGTCCAAGAGTCAGGGGGAAGAAAAACAAATTTGCATATGTAAATACTCTTGTCCGACCTATATCATTTCACTAGTAGCCTGCAAGGGCTCAACAATAGGGCTATTCCACAATGATCAGTCTTTCCACACCAAGTTGTATAAAAGGTAATAAATGTTATTATTAATTTGTTTTTAACATTTTGTGCATAGTGATCATTTTGGAATTTTTAAAAAATGTTTCTCTTTTTATGAAGTCTCAATTTGAATAATTTATTTTTAACACGTGCAAAATATATTATTTACAAATAAAATACATGAGAAGACATAAATGTACATTCTGTTGATTCATACCTATACCCCCAATGGAGACAAACCTGCCAATCTCACCGAACACACCACATTCTCAAAAACGAAACAATCACACACAAGAAAATAGGTGAGGAAAAAAGCCTCTGTTCTTTTATATTATATACACCGATGTCAGTCAAGCGGATTGAATAAATCACAGTGTGATCCTCTTTGGTGTTATCCTTGAGGGGTTTCCCATAATCTGGTCAACGTACATTTTGGTGGATGTACATGACTACCACCTTCATCAGGACCAATCTTTTTATATATTTTCTCAGGTGAGTGGACGGGGGGTCCTCTTAATTATCGTAACTAGGAGATGCCGGTCCCCTCTGTTACAGGCCTGTTAACTTGACGGATAGTATGCAGACATATGTATACCCACTGGTCTAGATATTATGCATTTTCTGCTGGAGAACTCCTTGTTGGTATTGATGAGGAGTTTACTTTTTATATCTCTGTATTTCCACAATGATGTGTGAGGATGTTGAGCTCCTTCACTAGAGGCTTTCTCTTTGTATTGGCAATGATGTCCTCCACTTTGTATTAATTAGATGCCTTAGCTTTTGAGGCTTGCGAAGAGCAGTAAGCGTGCGTCTCCTTACCTGTGTAGTTGTGTGCCATGCGATTTATGTAGAATATACAGTGACTTTTTTTTTAGACTATAACCATGCAATGTTCCCTATTCATTTATACCGTGCCTGCATGAGATCATTTTTATAATATGGCAGATGAAAAGCAAGGTTCAATCCAGCCCAACCACAAGGTGGTCAATAAATATTGTATTTCCTTGGTCATTTACCATCAACATGCAGAGGTTTAGGTCTTCCTTTACCGGTGCAAAGCAAGGGTACATAGCTTGAAACAGAGTTGTGACAATTTTACATCAACATTTCTGATTTCACAGACTGCTCAAGTGTCAGAGAATATTTGCAAAAATAAACGAGTGACAAATGTCTTTACAGTGATCATTTGATGCAAATTACATTTTTGAACTTATAATGTGGTAAAAATGGCATTGCAAAATTGCAGTAAACAGTACAAAATATGTAATCAATATTTGAGTTCAGGGCCTATGCAAATGTTCACTATAGCAGGCTTAATGTGGACTTCATTCGAGAAGTAAGGAATTATAGCGTTAAAACCATGTAAAGTTATCTTACAATTGTACTTACAATTCTACCAGGATATCAGCATTTTAAGTGCATATTAATCTTCATGCAGTGTGCTGTAGGGGAGAGCACACCTACAAATTGTGGTGAAAACCCACAAACTTGTAGGGGTTGTAGTATTACCAAACCTTCTGAAGGTAATTTCCCATACTAACAATGGCCAGAGATTTACTGCTGTGAAAGACAGTAATATATATGTTTTCTATGTGAACTTTAACCCATTTAACCAGTAATAAAGGTACTGTGCTCCTCTTCAGACATGGTTGAATCAGTATACTCCTAATTGGCATATTTAACTTACCGATAAGACCTTATTATATGGCCCTAGGTGTATTCAGGGCCTCTAGGTGAAATGCCTCTAGAGGATTGCAGCACTTATTGTACAATCCTCTAGGGTTGTAGTGTAAACATGGCTTCACGCTTCCATTGCAGCCTGATTGTAGCAGTGTAAAGACTGCAATTCAACCTGCCAAATAATAACCTTTTGACAGGTCAAAACCTTCCTTTTAAATATTAATAAGTCACCTAGTGTGGGCCTTATAGCCCATGAGACAGGGTGCATGTTATTTAGAAGCAGGCCAAGCAGATATGCAATGTTGAAATGCCCTTAATGTGTCTAGTCCCCAAAGGTATTTTCACTGTAGGGAAGCTGGCTGGCAGATGGAGAAACACTGGTACACAATATTAAATATGAATTCTGCTTTCTCAGGGAAGGGACTAGCTAGAAGCATAATCAAACCTTTATTATTCATATTTTTTAAAATTACAATTTAATGGTGAAGTTGAATTGTTAATACATATTTAGGAAAAGGTACTGTTAGAAAGGTTTTAGAAAGTTACATCCTTCCTGCCTAGGCCCTCCGAGTGCTCAAGCCCTGATGAGGTGTGAAACTGCTCAAAGAGCAGACACAAAGGTTTGGGTGTGGGGAGAAATTTTTGTTCCTCTGGCAGGATTACCATTTGGTTTGTGCCCAGGAATGTAATTTACTTCAAAGGGACCTATCCTGTCACAGGCAGCTGTGAGATGACACCTGGACAGGCCCCTTAATTTTCCCCCCAGTCAGGCAGGCACCAATTGAAGTGGGATAGTAATTGCTGACTAAAGGGGTTTGGAAAGAACACAGAGGAAGGGCTGCTCATTACCCTGGCTAAGCCTCTAGTGGCCTCACAGGCTATGCACAAGGGGAGAAGGTTGTTCACAGTAGGACACACAGGAAATGCTGCAAAAGTGGGTAGGGTAACCCCTGGGCACTTTTACACCATTGGTTATAGAATGGCCAGGTGTCATCCACCATGTCACCCTCACCCACAAGCTGGTGCCCGGCATAAATGTGGCATCCCAAGTACCTCCTCAGAGCGCTTTCAAGAAGAACAGAAGACTGGACCTGTTGTCTGTGACCTAAGAAGTGCACTGAAGGAGTGGACCTGCTCTCTCTTGTGGCCAGAGCAAATCAGTGACTCCCAGGGTCATAAGGCTGATCTCCTGCTAAACCTACTTGACAATTGATCAGTTCCAACTTGACCTGCCCTGGAACATGTTCGTGGCCTCTGTTGGAGTGAGCCTTGACCCCCCAAGTCCTGTTCCTGAGGTTCTGGAACTTTTGGCTGTCTCTGGCTGGACTTCACTTACCACCCCTGAAAATCTGGGACTTCGAACGTTTTTGGCTCCAAAGACCTCCGAAGACTGGCACCAACCTACCAAGTCAATCAGACCAAGGCGCATTGCTGCTGGGTTGAAGATTCAGGTTTCTCCCATTTACAGCTTTTCCACAGCAGCAAATTTGGTTCAACGGGACTGTCAGAAACGGTATCTGGCTTTGTGGAACCCTCTTAGGCTACAGCCTGCAGCCTTGGCCCGCTGGAGGAATCTGAGCTTCTAAAAAGTGACTAAGCCTGAAGGTACAAATCTTGACTGGGACAAGGTACTAAAAGTATCTGGCTGGGGAGGGACTTTCTCTGGGCAAGATATTCTAATTTCTCCCACTCAGGGCTTTTCTGGCAAAAACCAAAAGCTTTACTGGGACCATGTGCACCAACTGTCTGACCTCGTGGAACATTCTTCAGCAATAGCATATTGCTTTACACCACTGAATATTTTTGACTTCCATCTTTGAGACTAAGTCACAAGAAAAAACCTCCAACCGGGTAGATCCTGGTCCCTCTATATGACCTCAACTCTATCACGATTGGCTTAACTCATGCCTAAGTTGCAGTCTACTGCAACCAGTTAACCATGGTTTGAGCTTAACGATTTTTGGCAGTGTCTTTAAATTTAACTTTAAAAATTCATATCTGCAGTACCCGTTATTGGATTTTGTTGTTTTGGTGTCATTTTATTAATTCAAATATTCTCTATTTTTCTAAATTGCTTCAGAATTTTATTTTGTTGTGTTTTTACTTTATTACTGTTTTGATACTGCATAAATACTTTACACATTGCCTCTAAGTTAAGCCTTTCTGCTCTGTGCCAATGCTACCAGGGGGTGGAGCCCATGTGACTAGTGTTCACCCTGACAAGGATGTGTTTATTACTTAAAAAGGGTAGCCACCCCCTTAAGTAATAGCCCAATTTCTTACACCATGTTAGTAATGTACTGAACTGTTCTTACTCTGAATAGATTGTGCTCAATACCCACTTTGAGAATCATATAACTTTATGTGCTTGAGCCAGGATGGAAAAGGGTAACACCTAACTCAGAAGCCTTTGTAATAGAGTATGTAAGTGTATTCAGGGTATCTCTACATTGCAGTCTGTTCAGTATTTTCCCTTATTCTTGGTTTTTTCACTATCAGATTTACCTCACTTCAATATTTGGCACTATGCCACTTTCTTAGAAATGTCTAAATATAGATTATTTTCCAAACAGAGACTTCCAACTGAATGGTTAGAATGCTTATAAGACATTTCATCTCCTTCATAGTCTGATCAGAAGACAGGCAGTTACTTTCTGCAGTCTTTGATCCAACTATGACCGACAGCCAGCAGGAGGGCCAGACAGTGACAACAGATTCCGTGCGTGTGTTTTTATGTCTGCCCACAATACGCAATAAAGCAGAGTGTGCACATCAGATACACTGTATGTACTGGCTTCCATTAGCCGTGTAGGTATGGTGAGATTTCTGGCTGATGTCAGCAGACCCTCAGACACATATCTAAAACATCTATGGGAGCAGCATTGAAATCTAT
This sequence comes from Calotriton arnoldi, assembly GCA_963921515.1. Classification (NCBI taxonomy): domain Eukaryota; kingdom Metazoa; phylum Chordata; class Amphibia; order Caudata; family Salamandridae; genus Calotriton; species Calotriton arnoldi. The sequence goes on from CAWUFW010003460.1 coordinate 720,586, forward strand.
AGTCTTTAAAGAACCTGCACATATCCAGAGCTATATTTAGATTTCTGCCCTTACATTAGGGCTGGCACTATATATCTGTACTTCAGTGCTCATGTATTTCACGCATGGAACTGTGGAGGTGGGTGATTCTCCGAAAAGCACCAAACACCAGAGGGCAGTGGACTTCAACAAATTGCTGCACCCACACCATAATACCCCTATGTTAAGTCAATTGGGTAGGTTTATCTCATACCTTGTGCACTACTCTATATAAACCCTCTGCCCTAAAGGATGCTACCCTCACATAGAGATATCTGTACCGGTTTGGACATTGTAACACCAATTGTAGTGCCCTTACATAGGGCAGATATGCCTTTCCTGAAATACAGATTGGAACCATCTTCTCCATAACTTACTTAACCTACAAGGGGGTGGAAAGTTACACTACGCTTTAGTAGTTGCTCGGTCATGAAGAACCACGTTCTGAGACGTGGTTCTTCACGACCGAGCAACACTGATTTTTTAGCCGCCGGCGGTTCCTGGGAAGCTTCTCGTGCTCCCAGTACTGCAAGGCCCATTTATTTAACCCATCACAGAGGAAGCATACTAATTGGCTTATTCACAGCATCGAAGCGGATTGGAAGGTTGCATCCACATTTTAAGGTTTGAATCAATGAGAAGGGATTGCACGTGATTTCCCTCTATCCTGAGAAGTTAGCATAACAGGCTGTGCACCATCATGTTTCTAGTCCTGATGAAGACCCCATTGTGATGTTGCCCACTCACACTCGCTTTCGGGGAGTCGAAACGTCGACGTGATATGAACAAAGCATAGCATACCCAAATAGACATGTATAAGACAGGATGAAAAACACATGTCTTCTCTAGAGGCATCGAGTATATTTGGGCACTAAAACAAACTTATGTGTATATATGTTAAATATGTTGATTGTCTTTGACTGTCTAGTGTCATAGCACCTGTGCGATTTATGAGGCACATCCTTACACATGTATATATATATATCACAAAACATTGTCCACAGTTTGTATTTAGGCTGAAGTTTTTTATGTACTAAGCACTGAATATATATGACTTCGAATATATTGTTCATTTCTAACTATTTTCAAACAAAGTGTCGTCATTTCTAATGTTTGTTAGTAGGGTGTTTATATGTAGCAATAATTGATTGTCCTTTATCTCTGTGGATATACTCCACTGATCGAAAGCAGTTACCCCTTCGTGGCAGAACGTCTGCTTCTATACTGCTGTAATTTCGCCAGGTTCTGCATGTTACTGGGACACCCCATTATTATTAATGATAGCTCATAAGAAAAGCATCAGGTATATAGGTTATAACAAAGTCGTAGTAGCATACCTCCAGAAATCAAAAAGATGCTACCATATATACAGATTTAGCTACTTGTAATACATTTTATCTACTTTTACGCTATTAGCTAGAACAGAGAAAGGCTAGAGCAAGCTGATCCCGTCTACTCATTAAAGATCCCAGTTAAGCATAGGGGCCCAGATCCTTCTGCCTTGTTTTTTGACTACCACCCTTTACAGTTGTATAAAGCCTTTTCCCGATTATAAATATGCAGCATCCGGGCAAACCAAAAAGCATATGAAGGAGGGTCCGGATATTTCTACTTTATAGCGATCAGCAATCGAGCTACTGCCACTGAGATGAAGATAAAATACACATGAGTCTGTTCTAGCTGTGCTTGCTCATAGTAGCCTATTAACATCATAGCAGGAGAGATGCTCACTCCTTGCCCTAATGCTTTTTGGAGAAAAGTTTCTATCCCCCTTTTTAGAGGGTCCAGTTTAACACACTCATAAAACTTATGGGACACATCTGCGGGCCTTGTCCACACCTTGGGCACTGATCATTTTCCCTTTTCCCACACCCGAATAGCTTGGCCGGGGTGAAATACAAATTGAAAATCTTTTATAGTTTTAAGCCTTCAGGTTGGTCAAAAGGAGGATCTTGTTAGAAAGAGCAATTGACATACATAGGTCCGTATCATTATTGCCTAGCTTCCTGGCCCAGCCAGATTCTGTTTTTACTAGGTCATCTGGAGTAGCTTCTTTAAAGATGTTATATGTATGCTTTATCCGGGAGTCTTTATAAAGAATAGCTTCTAAAAGAGGAATCTTGTCTATGGTCATTATTTCTGGCTTAAGCTGTCTAATAATTTCTTTAATTTGGATATACTTAAAATAGGACCGAGCATCGATACCATAGCGCTCTTGTAGCTCGACAAAAGGGACCAAACCATCCGTGCAAAAAATATCCCCTATTTTATTTATACAGGCTTGCTCCCATTGTTTTCAAATCCCATCATAAAGAGGGACTGAAAAAACTGGTGAGCGCCAAAGGGGTGTATATTTATGGAGCCTTGGTATCTTCATCAGTCTACCAGCTTTATACCATACTTTCCAAGCTGATCTCAGGGACTTGAATCGTGTCTTCTTATAGTAGCTGGCCTCCAGCTGCCGTAGCAGCACCCCAGTGCTGTTCTTCCAATAGCCAATTCATATATAGATGGTGGGGTTTCGGCTTCCTGTATTACCATGCGACCCTTATCCCCTTTGTCTGGCTTGAAGGGGATACCCATCTGCTGTAGCATTGTGGCCCAGTAGTAGTAAAGTAAATCTGGAACCGCCTAACCCCGCCGCTCCTGGGGGAGGGATACAAATCTGAGTGACCGTCTAATGTTATGAAAGTGCCATATAAAGTTTGAAAATAGTGCATCAAGTTTTTTGATAAAAGCTGGTTGTTTTTTGTTGCCGATGCCCGGGTTTCGGAGCCGCAGCAGGAGTTGTGCTCATATCCATGGTTGGGGCAAATGTGTGCGCTCTGGGCTGTGTGGGATCAATCCCCTTTCCCCTACCAACGGCTGGTTTGGGCCCCATGGCGAACACTGTATCCCGGATCGGGCACTTAAATCTTTGGTCCAAGCAAGCCACCTCTTCCAGCAGCCTTCGAGAGGCAAGCACGAGCTCTGCTTGCCGTAAAATGATCTCTAAACTAGGTAGGCTCCAGCTGATTTCTTTCTTGCCGTTCTCATTCTTGCTCATAACAAAGGTATTTGCAATTATAGCAAGCATGTTTCAAGGCTTACATTTAGCAGATATGGGCAGAATCTTGCCACCTGGTCGGGGAGCTGCAAAACGGCCGCCTCAAGCGGCTGCCATCTTTCCCCCTTCCAGGGACTCCTTCCCTGTTATGGTTCCTTAAGTTTATTTTGCAGCCAGCTGGTCAGTGCACTCACTCCTGCAGGAGCCTCACTACAAGTGTTGTCTTTCAAAGCCTTCAACACACCTTGACCATCTGGTGATACTAATTGTGATCTTCATTACAAATCTGGTCCCTGTCAACTATAGTGCGGATCCTAGTGCCCCCCCAAGCAAGCTGCATTACTCGAGTTGTATTCTTCAAAGTCTGCAGTCAGCCAAGCCTACTGCTTATTCGGAGGACAGTGTATCTCCTCTCAGACCAATCTAGCAGCTAATCTTACAGACTAGGAAAAACAGCAGTGTTTCACAGTGTCCTGTCCTAGGCTTAGTGCTAGCCTCATAGGGAACTGCAATACAACTTTCTGGTAAAGGTCAGGTTCCCTTTCTAGGTTGAAACTATGTATCTCCTTTACATTCTATTAAGGTCTAGAATTTAGGAGAAGCTTTGAGCACTGCTGGGAAGCCAGGGGCAGAGAAAGGTGTGGCACCTTCATGACACAACCAACCAGAATAAGGTGGCAGGTTTGTGGACTTTGTTCCTGTGATTCTTTATTGGAGGGAGAGGGTAATTCCCAACTGGCCATGTATATGAGAGAAACAAAGTCCAGAAATCCAGAATAATGTCTGTTCATTTGTGGACAGATCTGGGAATGGGTAGCATTGAATGGTACCTAGATTTGTTCATCAGGATGTCATAAGTAAGACATACATGGAAAGGCAAGTTGCTGCTAGGCAGATCTGTAGAGGGGCTTGCACAGATAGCAAAAATAGTTTCAGGCAGTTTTTGTTGTTCAAGGTAGCTCTCCAGCTTGAAAGGATGTGGATTCTTCTAACAATTTTTCAAATGAGCACAGTGAATTCATGGGGGCACAACATATATATTTTCACATCTTTCAGTAGAGGGCCAACATGAAATACATGCTTCATCCTGTGCCTAAAAAGGATACCCTTAGTAAAATATATTGACTCCCACTCATATACAAACAGTTACATCCGCAGCAAAAACATTGAAGGGAAATGCAGGACCCTAGTAATGGGGTACTGAATAGATAATCCATGAGCAGTTCTTTAGACTATCTCTCATGTGCATAGATAAGTATGTCTGTGCTCCTGCAGACTCATATAATCTGCTGCCATCTATTGTTATTCAAAAAGACTAATCAGTGTGCAGTCAGCAACCCCACTATGTTCTATGGTTATGCTCTACAAGAGTGCCATCCAGAACAATTTGAAGAGCACATAGTAGGTTCTCAACCAAAAAGCCAGGCTACCGCAATATGCAGTAGAGTTCAAGGACCATTGTCGTTGTAGAAATCTTTAACCTTATACAAGAGGAGTGTCAGATTTTGATAAATCAGTCTCTAACAAGAACAAAAAGTCACTTAGAAGGGCCATAACTTCAGGCATATTAGCATTATTTACTCCTCTAAAAAATGTATTAGTAAGTAAGTGAAATGGTGCATTCTTCACTGCTTCGAAGGGCTTTGTGAAATGCTTTATGGTGGGAGTTCAATAGATCTGGTAGGCAGAATATGTTCTTATGCATCATGCTGAAGGTATCTTGCATGAAGAACAGGCATTGTATATACAGGTTTTGCCTTAATTCACCCTGTTTACAAAGAGCCATCAAACAAAAAGAAAAATTACCTGTGGAGAATGGCATGAAGGCATCATTTCTCTTGAAATTGCCCTTGTCATCCAAGAAGTGTCCTGGGTTGAAGGTGTTGGCTGATTTAAATTGTTTTGGGTCATGGAGAACAGCACTCAAAATTGGGAAAACAGTGGTGCCCTGAAATGGATAAAACTTAGTTAGAAACTGAGTTATGTTTAAGAAATCTACAAAAGTTATCAATAAACATAATTTTGCACATTCGTATCCCTCAAAGTCTTTCTTAGACCTGCATGGCAATTTATTGTGTCTTTATGCATTTGACACAGCCCTCAGAAACTCACCAGCCACACCTTAGAGCTCACACGCTGTTATAATTGAGCATGCTAGCCAGAATTTAAACAAATCTCTGATAAAGCAAGGATTAAATTGTAAGCAATGTGTTGGATAAGATGTCAGATGCTCCAGCTTGCAAACATTTAGTCAGACAAGGGTACAACTCTCAAATGGCACTCTAGTGGGATAGCTGAACAATGAACTGTTCCCTATGGGTGTAGTGTAGCCCTTGACTACCACAGCAATAGTGGTATTTTAGGGAAAGTAAAAAAACCTCTCTAATGAACAAGTTTCAGTTATGCGTTTTAGAGCATTTATTTATCCATATATCATTTATTATTATATTGATAAATTCACACAGTATAATATAATACTTAGACAAGGCGCTCCTAAAAAGTGGCTGTGCAGTGAAAGCGCTATAAGGTGATTGAAAAGTGCATTTGTGCTACGTACAACATATGTGGCCGATATGGACAATAGATTGTTTTGAAATCGAAACCCATGAAACAAGTGTTGACATCCACCATCAAAAATCTTAAAAACGCAGTACATATATTTTATTTGTTGACATTTCGACCCCTCAACATAGGCATTTAGAGCGGGGACATCATCAGGAAGAAAATTATCTAAAACGGAGACATCAAAAGATTGGGGCATAATTTCCCTCAATCAAACAAATTTCAGACAGATTGTCCTGGAGCAACTTCAAAGTAGATATTGGCATGCCCACAATTTAGGACATTGAAAGTCCCATACATGTGAAGTGTCACACTGTTTCTAATGAAAACTTCAAAATTGAGTTTATGCACCCAAGGTATTTAAAAAACGGTAAAACTGGATGTATAAGTATACCATTGATACACCTACAATCCGGATGCTGGAAATAGAAATACAAATAGTGACAGGGTAAAAGGGTTACTGGTAACTTTGCGGTGGTAGAGGGATTAACAACCTTTTACATGTGGAACCCTGAGGGTCCACTTAAAAACGAAGAATTACTGGGGAATTGATCATTTTGCCTTGAGTCTCCTGATTATTATTTATTTCTTCCTGATATTGCACCAGGCGACTCCATCCGTCTGGATGAAAGACACAAGAGTTGGGTAGTTACCATAGCTATTGAAAATCTGATAGAGGTGGTAGCACTTGTTACCATCACCATCAGAATGAAAAGGCTACTTTGAATGAGGGCTTAGTATGATAAAAAGGAATGCTCTGCCATAAGGTATTTGAATACACTGATGTCAGGACATGCACTGACCTAGATTAGACATTGATTATGCTGATGTCAGGACTGTGATTACTGAGGGGGAAACATCAACATCATACACTATAAGAGAAACACACTGACACTAGGATAGTAAACACTTCAACGAGGGGTAAGGAAACAGTATCCTAGGGATAGAGAAACAGAGGCACCAAGTTAAGCAAACTTTCAAAGGGGCAGGGGACATTTCAAGAGTGGGACAAAAATTATACAAAAAATAACAGAAAGCACATTACAAGGTCCACTTGACAGCTTGAATGAGGATACAAAAGTAACTCTTTTTGAGACAGTAGTTAGTTTTCTGGATATAAAACAATGGTCCTGTTCCACATGGAGGGTTCTAACAGTGAATGTTGGCCAGTGAGTGCTTTCCGTACCTTGGACCGCCATGACATACATGGTGGTTCGCAGTAGGGAAAAGGAGTGATGGTCAACCGGTTCTAAACAAGTCAGGGTGAGTGTCATTGTGACCAGAAGTCCCTATGTTAGGTGGTCCAAGAGGTTTATGCTAATGAGCCAGCTTTGGCTGTGCTGGTATAAACAAAACACTTAAACGTACTCTATATAGAGTAAGGGAATAGGGAGTTAGCTGGGGCAAGGTGATCCCGCTTCTGCCAAACTTTAAATGTGTCTCTGAGATGGGGTACTCAATATCCAGGCAAAGAGATGACTCACCAGTCATTTGGGTAAAAAGACCCCTATCTCAGTACACAAGACATACAATTAGATAGAGAGAAAAGTACACAAGAAGCACCTTTAAACCAGTTGATGTAGTCCACTGAAAAAGTGCACCCTCAAACACAGTGACACTGAAAAAAGTGCATGGGGCAAGAAATATGGTAATGGTAGGACAGGCAGTCAAAGTGTCTCACAAATTGTGGGGTTGCTGCTGAGACAAAAAAAAACATATATTTTGACCTGCAGGTTATTTTCTCCCCATATATTTTTGCAATTTCCTGCTTGGGTACTCAATGCCTTGAATGGTTGTCTTGAGCAGGAAAAATCAGTTGATACACTCCCCAACCTAAATATTGGAGTGGAAGGACATTTGCCATGGTTACTCAGAGGCAATGTGGCAGTTGGCCCACTGGTTGAAGGGTTTTTGACAATAAATGAGGAGTAAACTCTGGATTTGTGAAGTGGGACCCATGGTGATTTACGGTGGTACTCCTGCTACAACACTAATAAATGACATCATATGGTTTTAAATCAATAAATGTTGTCCATTATTAGTAAAGTCTCCTTAAATCCAATAAAATTGAATGTTGGGATGCAAATAAATAACTTGTGTGTTAGCCACACATACTTCATTCAGACCAAAGATATACAGATACTCATATTTTGTCACCACTAAATCATGTAAAATGTACTTCTGAGGCAACCCACCAGGTGGGATGTCTATGATTTTCTGACTGAATATAGTTGCATGAATTTACGGTCATATTGCTCATGCCTATATAGCAAAGACAATGTAACCCTCTTTAGACATTATTTAGAACAGTGGTCTACAACCGTTTCTATAATGAGAGCTCCCTCTCAAAGAAAAAATCGGAGTCAATAACAAATTTCATACCTGTACACTACTGACAATATCTGTTAATACTGTAGTAACCTCACAAACATTTTGAGGCTCGTTTACCAGCAGAAATGCCATTAAATATTTTGTCAATAGGCAATGCCTTCACATGAATAAAGAAAGAACACCCGAAGCTGCATGCAACCTCTGGCACAAAGGACATATCCACAGCAATAAATCACACCAGCACAGCTTCAATTACCTTTTCAAAATAAGCCTTAGCTATGTTTTATAAGTATATCACTTTGTGAAAATCATTTTTTCAAAATACTTCTTCCATTTTTAGCATACAAACTAAATTTTCCAAATTTCTTTTCTGAAAGAAACATATTTTTGCCATTAAAATATATATTTTTTAATACATTGTCCCCAAACATCAGCTTGTCATTTTCATCAAATTTTCAAATGTACCAATGCTTCACATGGACAGAATCTGCTTCATATGTCCAGTCTCTCGGTTCACATGCCATGAATGTTCATCAAAATGTCAAGGATCCCTAAAAATTGCCAATAATGTTCACCATTATATCAAAGACACCACTGTGCCAAGGCCAGGGGCCATAATGGTCTAGGACGAGCACAAAACATTAGTCTTGACCTTTATTATGTCAGGGTAGGCCATCAATGTGTCAGGGGTGGAAAATATTAAGCCAGTCAAGCTCACAGTAGTCAGTGATTCCTGCCAATTTGCACAACTAGACTAAGATTGCCTCAAATGTGTCAGAATGACAGGCATTTTGCAAGGGCCACCGCTATGCCAGTAATACACATAATTGTAGCAGAGATTAACCCAGTGTGATGGGAAGCGAAATATACTTTTGGTGGTGGAGTAACACTGTTTCTCAGGGAGATGCACAGCGCCAAACTCACACAGACAGAAACAGAAATGTGCACACATACAGGTCCACACAGAGATGTCACATGCCAGTCAGGCTTGGAAGTGTGTCTCAGCTCTGGATCCAGCCCCTGCTCTCCTTAGCTCCTTGGATGAATATGACCCCAACTCCTGGGGAGATGATGCGAGAGGCCACCTGACGCATCTCACTGATTGAGGCCACTTCCCCCAGCGTCATGGTCACCACAATGGAAGCAAAGGTACCAAATGCTGCCTGACTTGGCGGGCATTACAGTGGCAGCCCCAAAAGAGAAGGCAGACGGTTTCATCATTATTTGTAGGAGTTGGACCTGGAGTTATAGATCTCTGGTAATAGCAAGGAGACAACGGGGGAGGATGAGGCAGTAGGAAAGTCTGCCGAACCACAGCCACAAACAACAAATATCCAAGCCTGTATTGAGCACTCAAGAGCCATCAGAGCTAAGTTCCAGGTGCCAGAAGTTGGTGAGGTCATATTCTATCCCAATAGGGTGCAGCATGGCTTTGTCTCTGGGGCAGTTTAAAGAGGCGCCAGCTCTCCTTTTCCCCAAAGCTACAGAGAGAGTACTCAGTTCTTTGACTGAGTCAAAGCTACAGGTAAGCTAAGAGGTGTTAAGGGAAGGCAGAAGCCAGGCATAATGGACTATGAGTGGAAACCAGCAAATTTTGAAACACATGAATTTAAACCTGCACTTAGCAAGCAGTAGCTGCAACACAAGCAGGACATTAAGTTCTTGACAGCTTTTGACAGTTTTCTTTTTATTATTAGTAAATATATTTAAATAAGGGACTGCGCAAGAAGAAATAATGAGTCCTTGAGCAGGAAGCTGAGACAGAAGCATGCTAATTGCGCAGTTTGCTGGTGACCCCAACTCACCCACTTCCTCTCTTGTTCCTTCTGGCCAACTCTAAGGTGACTCTGCTCTGGCTCAATCTGTGGCTATTGCTGGCCCTCCTTTCCTGCTCCATTGTTCACATGCATAGTGTGAATGGTCGAGTGGAGCCTACAACATGCCAAATCTCATTGTGACTTTACTAGATTGACAGTAGATGCATATGGTCATGGTACTGGCCCCATAGCCAACACCGTGTGTGTTTGTGTTTTTAGCATGGGACCCTTTCATTGGTTTGACTGGCTGCCAATTTAAGGCTCTTGGCATGAGCAGTTCTTTCTTATTTTATGTGCATAAACTGTGTGAATGATGTAGTGGGCTCAGCTTCACTTTTGATACCTACTTCAAGGGTGCTGATGAGCTACTAGGAGCACTCAAGATACTTGTTGGATACCCATGATTTATAAGTTAACACTAAGTAAAAGTATAATAAAATATTATATATATTGACACAGAAGGGTTGAGTTTGCTTGCTCTGTGATTTTTTCATCTAACAGGAAGCATTTTTTCACTTGTTGCATTCTCAATTTGTCTACCTTTTTATGTCCTGCATACAATGCAGACAATGGATAATGCAGGGCGATTCATTCTGAGCAATCTGATGCTGGTACAGTTTTGGCTTGGCACAAAGCTATGTAAGTTGCTATGGGCAAGATGGCATGATCTGGCTGCATCCATATGCATCTGAAGTGTGTCCGCTCACCAGACAATTACCAACTGCAATATGCCCTCACTGGCATTCCACCAAATGATCTTAATCTCTTATGATGCAGAGGGTGACTTAGGGTGCACCCAACATTTTGTGCATAACCGGTATGGGACTGAGCATCACAAGCATGTTTATAAGATTAAGAGATGCTTCGCCCCAAAAATGTTGCCTTAGCTTGATGGGTCAAACGGTCTATGTCACAAGCAGGTATTGATATTTCTCACTTTGGCGCTCATTCCACTAGAGGTGCTGTGGCAGTTAAAGCTTTTTCTGTGGGTGACATTGTTGGATATCTTGAGAGCAGCCGACTGGTCTTTATCTTTAACTTTTTATCATAAACCTATTGACCACCTTTCTTTTCCAGTGATTAATATGCTTTTAAACTCTAGTATTAAGCCTCTAGTCCTGTCATTTTCCAAGTAATTATGATGGAAAGTCCTAATTTTATTAAGAATACAGAGGCAAATATTATCCCACCGCTTATTGTTCAGGGGTTAATTGCCTTTCATAGTTTTTGTATAGATTGTACTTATTTGTTTAAATAAATAATGTGTAAAGTCAATCCCACTCTTTACTATTTTAACATGTTTAATAAATGTCCTCTATATTTTTTATAGTGGCACAATCTACAGTTTCTCAATTAGGACAGTGAAGCATCGGATTTCAACAAATGGATGCTCTTCTTCTTCATGTTTAAAGTGTTTGCAACTATGTTTCTTTTCCACTCCTGTTATTACTTGAATAGACTTTTGTTGCACCAAGAAAGAGCAAGGACTAGGACAATGTCTTCTCTTTATACTGTTTGAGAACATTTATTGTGTAATTTTATCGTTTTCTGCCCATGGCATCATGGGAATGATAGTGTTTTCATGTGTTTATTTGTTTTTTTAATAATATTTCTCTTTTCTACACTGGCTGCTGTGAGTAATAAAACAGGGAAGTGAAGCATATTATGAAGCCTCCTTGTCTTTAAAATAATTAGGACTTTCTATTATGGTTGCTTGGAAAATCCAGATTTTGATGTACATTTGCTGCACACATAAGTGATGCTCAATGCCTTCTGTCTAGCAGTCTTGGAGTTGATTGATCTAGACTCTATGTAAAACGCGATATTCTATCCTATGGGTGAAGTCCACATGTCATTTTAAAGTTGTGATCATTTTTAATCTATTATTTCAACTAACATTTTAATCTACAGTTTTATTGATTTTCACGGTATTTATTACATTACTTTTAGCATTTTTACTTTTTACTCATAGCCATAGTCATATATAGCTTTATTCGGAGCCATGACAGAACATCCATAAAAGCATTTACACACTTAAAAGCAACAAGCTTCAAATTAATTTAACTACATTTCTAAAAGGAGTTTAAAGGCAATTTCATCATAAAAAACAAATGTTAAAAAACAATTTATTACTTTCAATCGGATACATATAAAAAGTTATGGACAGAGAGAGAAATTGTTAAAAGACCGCCACTACACAGCGTTCAGTTATACAATCCTAAAATGTTTAAAGTGCATTTACACAGCATTCTTCATTTCCCACTTCCCATTATTATTAATCCCGGTTACCTTATTGATCATGGCTCTTGGTATATGTTCCAATTAGTGTACTCTATCTGGCACCTATTGTCAGCTTCTTTCTAGCATAAAACACCGCCCAGAGGAAAGATGACATGCTGCAGCAAATCTCCAGTGTTGACAATGACTGTAAGTACAAATAGGCTGGACGGCATTATTTAAAATGTAGGTGCCTTTTAATTGGAAGAATATACCGCTTCCTATAGTTAGAATAAAATTTACACAATAAAACCACATGCATCGTGTTCTGGCGCAGTCTGCCATCACAGGGACAATTTACCAGGTCTCGTGACCAATCATTCATTTTGGGAAAGGTACATAATCTGTGAAATATATCCAGCCTTAGGCGTGTGAGCACGAACCTGTGACGTGTGTTTAAAACAGTTTTAAGATAGGTCTGCATATTAAAGGTGGTTAATATCATTTGTTTGTGTAAGACGGTAGGTTTCTGGATTTCAATTGTCAGGCTAAGTTTTTCCAAGTGAGCCCCTGCCTCTCTTTTCAATGTCTTTCTACTTATGGGAACTAGTGTCTCTGGATTGTCAAAATACTCTGGATGGCCATATCACCAAAGAACTGTTGGACATACGTCAACCATGGAATAGATTTATACGCACTTGATTTCAAACAGTCAGTGATTATCACTCGGTTGAAATCAGTGTAGTCTGACGTCCATATTTTGTGCCACAGCAGAATTGGTTGTAGTTTGATTAAATCGCTGAGAAACGGGGCACCAAGTTCGGAATGTGTTACATAAGCTGAGGTGCTTTTTGGAATAGCTAAAAGGTATCTAAAAAAATTATTTCCCGTTGCTTGCAGTTCAGCACATCTCTTGTGCCCCCATATACCCGCCCAATACTAGTGCATTTTGCTTTATATATTTTCATCATCATTCCTGGGGGCTTCATACCTAGTCTACTTGCGAAGCCTTTAATGGCCCAGCGTGCCGTACTGAACAGGGTATTTCTATTTTCAATTGCGTTATTCCATGACCCGTCCTTGTCAAATAGTACTCCAAGGTAAGAAAAGGTGTTCGTAAAATCAATCTTTATCCCATTTATCAGTACGTTTCTACATTTTACGTTGTTCTTTCCACACTTCATGATAAAGGTTTTTGATTGATTAACTTGGAGTCCCAGATCACTCATATATTTGACAAAGTTTGTGAGTAGCGTCTGTAGGGCCAATGGGGTACATGTCATTAATACCGCGCCGTCGGCGTAGAGGAGGACAGGGACTGGGTGTGTGCCTATTTGTGGGAGATCTTTGGTAGTAGCCACAAGCTCCTCACCCACAGTGTTTATATAAAGTGAAAACAGGAAGGGGGCCAAGACACACCCCTGTCTTACTCCTCTCTCCAAGTCGAAGGCCCTGGTACACTCTCCTCCATCCCCGTACCTTATCTTGGCTCGCCATCCTGTGTATAAATCCCTTAAAAAGCTGATGATTGGTCCCTCTACCCCAATTTCTTTCAACTTTGCCCACAGCCTCGCATGTATCACACAATCAAACGCCGATGTGAGATCGACGAAGGCTAAGTATAAAGACCCCTTCTTGAGTTTTACGTATTTTCCCAATGAGCATATTCAAGTTGAGGCTCTGCTCGATTGTACCAACCCCAGATCTAAACCCAGATTGCAGGTCTGTAAGTTTCCCCTCACTTTCCGCCCAGTAGTGCAATCTCTCTAGGATTATACACCCTGCTATTTTTACCAGGGAGTCAATCAAGGAGATCGGCCTGTAACATGCAGGGTCCTGGCGGTCCCCTTTTTTATAAATTGGTACTATGATTGACTCTCCCCAGGACGGGAGGAAGCCTACTAGGCAAGAAGTCCTCAGCACCTGCATGAGTAAGGGTCCCCATAGATATACATTATCCTTATATAGATCAACCGGGATTGAGTATGGCCCTGGTGTTTTCCTACTCTTACTAGATTGTATTCCTCATAAGAGAAAGGGTAATGACAGAAGTTAGGGACTGTGTTTCGTTATCCTTTGTCGTCAGTCCCTGGTTTTGAGGCTGTATTTTATCAGGTGCCGAATAAATTCTAGCAAAGTGCTCAACCCATTCTTCCTCTAAAATTGCGGTCTCAATTTTGGGGGTCAGCTCTTTGCTCCTGGGTGAGGAATTAATTATTTTCCAAAACATTCTTTCATCGTTACCCTCCGCAGCCTCTTGTAGGGACTCCCATGCGGACTCTCTTAAATATACTTTTCTCTTCTTCACTGCCTGCTTATAATCTAATCTACACTGCTGCACTTCTCTATTGCACCTGGGTATTTTATTTAGTGCCTCCTTCAGGTTTTTATGTGCTTTAGTACATACAGAGTCAAACCACCCTTTTTCTCTCTTTTTTGTCTTCCTGTTATGGGCAAACAGTCTCTCTTCCACATCCTTTGCGATGGCCAAGAATGCTCCAATTATATCATTTGGGGATGCATTTTCGTTTAGACATACATCAAAGTCATCTTCATTTTTAATTATTAACTGTGTGAGGGAGTCCTCTGGCATTATCTGTGTCCAGCGCAGGGTATGTCCATTAAGCCTTAGTAATTCAATCCTCTCTGCTTGTGGTATTACATTGTTATTAGTTCGTTTAAAAAAAGGTACTGTTGCTACTTTTTACTCTAATCAGCTTGTATTTAACTCCAAGTTCATGCATTGCACTTTGATTTGCGATTTTTATGGTCTTTGACCGAAATAACATTTTCAAACAAACAAGCCTCCTATGTAATCATGTTCATTTACATTTGGTACGAGGGAAACTTTTATGTTTACTTTCTTTCTGAAAGTTAGTGTTTGCAGTTAGTTTCTGAACTGAGATTGCAATTGGTATCATGAACCTTAGGATGGGTATAAAATGAATATTACATATTCACCTTTAATTCACCTGTCATTACACAATGTGTACTGATGCATTTAAGGGAGTGCAATTATTTGCTGATGCAAGAGAAATGTATTCAGGTGTAAACCACTGCAACCATTAGAAGTACGTTGTTCCTCCACGAGAAAGAATTGTGGAAACAAATGGAGATCTGTGCACTTGAGATGTTATGCTTAAACGCAATTAACATGTAAGGGTTATCCCACTGATTCCTCCCCACATAATAAGTTAAAGAAGCAAATCATTCTCCTCTTTTTTGAATCCCACTGAGTGTCCTGGTAACAAACTTTAACAATATAAACACCCAATGTCTAAAATCTATTTATTTAAAAAAATATATACATATATTTTATTATGTTTTTTAAAAGAACTCCAATATATGACCATGTGTACACTAGTAGCGTACTGAGAATAGTTAAATTACAATTACATTTCCTTCACATTAAATCATATTTTCATGTTTGCAGTGTCTAGCAGGTTCACCTTTACATGTGTACTAATTAAACATGAAAGTGGATTTCAGAGCCAATTCTCACAATGACACACAAAAGTATAAATCTCATGGCATTTACCCAAGATTTTGTTACAATTTTGGGGGCACCACCTACTACCATAAATTACACTTTCAGCCATCATACACCAATCCATCTTAGGGGTTTATTTCAGAGATGCTCCCCTTTATCATTGCCAGGTGATCAGCCACTGGTCTCCAAAGTTTGTCTGTCATTATATGATGTAGTGCAAAGTAGCTTTTTAAAAAAATCTTTTTTTTTATTGAGTTTCCGAAAGAAAACAGGAAAATCATACAATCAAGATTTCAGCAGTTGCAATAAATTTACATTTGCATCAGGAACAGTAAGAATGTAGAGTTAATCAAAAGACACCAATAGTAATAAGAACGAATGACAGCAATCAATAAGGATAAATAGCTGTTGCCAGGGAACAGTGAGGGGACACGTGAAGGGGTAGGGAAGTAGCTCACAGAGTATATCTGACGGATATCGGTGCATGTTTGAGGTCAGGGGAATTAAGCACAGGGTATCCAGGATAGGGGGGAGAGGGGATGTATTCCACTAGGTCAGTGTCAACAAAGGCCGCGGCGCGTACACTTGTGATTGTGTTCGAGGGGTAGTGCGAGCAGGTCTCAAAGTTTGTCCGCGTCGGTGGGCGGGTGCTCCAGCAGGTATGTCTGTAGCGGGCCCCATATGTCACGGGGGCGTGAGGAGTGAGGAAGTAGTTCAGCATATGTACAGATTTGTTCCTGCCAAAGAATTAGGTCTCCCAACCAATCCTTAAATTTAGGTGCCCGGCCCCGACTCCATCTGCAAGCCACCCGCCGCTTTGCCAATACCAGACAAAAGGACACGAACTTCCGATGCTTGGCAGGAATGTGTTCAGTGTACCCAAGGAGAGTTATGAGTGGCAACCGGGAGATAGATGCAGACGTCATAGAGTCCAGGGCCAAGAGGACCGGACGCCAGTAGGTAAGTATCTCAGGGCAGCCCCAGGCAAGGTGTAGGAAGTCGGCATGTTCTGCTTTACATCTGTCGCAGCTGTGTGTGTCCCGTAAACCAAGCCTGTGGAGCCTAGCTGGTGTGTAGTAGCTGCGGTGTAGGAATCTATAATGGATGATGCAGAGTCTGCTATTAGAGGAGACCTGCTCCGTCTGTCTGCAGCAAAACGACCACTGCTCGTCAGTGAGATCCCGACCGAGTTCCGCCTCCCAGTTGGCACGGGCCGCGCACGGGGGGTACGCGGCATCCGTATATAAAGTATGATAAAGTGCGGACACTAAATGTGAGGCAGAGGATGCGCATAAGATTTGGTGCAGCGGGGTCAATGCCGCAGGTTCAGAGGGGTATGTAGGGTGACATGCCTGGAGGCCGTGGCGTAGGCGGGTATATAAGAAGGTTTCCATGGTGGATGGTGGTGGGTCGTGACATAACTGTTGTAGCGTGCAGAACTTGCCACCCAGATACAGATCACCCCAGCAGTGAATATTCCTTGCTCGAGTAACTTTCCTAAATATCCCCTCCTGCAACAGCGGCATCTCTGGATGATAGGTGAGTGGTAGAAGTGGGGAATAGAGGCAGGACTCAGGTGTGCGATCTACAATTCCGGACCAGGCTCGAAGCGTGCACTCTACAGAAGTGGGGCATCGGCCACGAGGCTACACTCTAGAGAGGAGGACGCCATCCAAAGGAATGGGATCCGCGAGCCAATGCTCGGTAGCGACGTGTGGAGTGTAGCGGGGGAGTTTAACCAGAAATGGGCAAAGTGTGCCTGTGCACTTATGTAATATAGTTCGAAGTTGGGCACGTCAAGGCCACCATGTGCATAAGGCTGCATTAGCGTGTCCCATCGGATGCGTGGCTGCTTTCCGCCCCATACCAATCTAATCAATTCCGATCGGAGAATGGCGAAAAAATGCCTTCCCGGATCGTAGGGAATGTTGAGAAATAAATATAAGAATTTGGGAAGTATGATCATTTTGATAAGGGAAATGCGCCCAGCCATGGTTAGGGGAAGTGTTATCCATCGATTAATGCAGCCCGTGACGTGGTCCATTGCACATCCATAGTTAAGGCGCATCAGCTCCTCTCGATCCGTCGCGATACGTATCCCCAGGTATTTAACATTATCGTCACACCACTCGATGGGAAAGTCAGGCTCAAAGGGGGTGGCGGAGTCGGTCAACGGGAAAATTTGTGATTTGGACCAGTTTATATGTATACCAGATTGCCCTCCGAATTTGACGATTTCGCGTAATACGGTGTTTAGATTTTGGCAGGGGTCTTTAATGTAGAGGGTGACATCGTCTGCATATAAAGAAATTAGAATCGGGCGGAGGAAATAGCGTAGGCCGGCATGTTGATAGTGTTGCCTAATCTTGGCTGCCAAGGGCTCCATGGCTAGGGCAAAAAGGATCGGGGAGAGTGGACAGCCCTGGCGAGTGCCGCGAGAGAGAGAAATAGCAGATGAAGTATGCCCATTGATCAAGACCCTAGCCGTTGGGGAGGTATACAAAAGCTTGATCCACAATAAAAAACACGTGGGGAGTCCCATGGATTGTAAAATGGTGAAGAGATAGTCCCATTCCACCGAATCGAAAGCCTTGGAGGCATCTAGGAATACAGCTACTAGTGCTAGTTTGGGGTCTACCACTTGTAATATGGAAAACAGCGTCCTGAGGTTGTGTGATGTCGCCGTTCCGGGGATAAACCCTGCTTGGCCCGGGAGAACTAGTTTGTCCAATAGGAGACTGAGGCGATTTGCTATTAATTTTGCAAGTATTTTTGTATCTGTATTGATAAGAGAGAGAGGTCTATAGGATTCACACCGATCTGCAGCTTTACCCGGTTTTAACAGTGATGTGATTAGTGCTTCTCTCATCATGGTGGGCAGGATTTGCGCCTCCCAGGCTTCAAGAAACATTTCTTTCAGTACCGGGAGTAGCTGATCAATATAGGTCTTGTAGAACTCGATGGGGAGACCATCGGATCCTGGTGCTTTCCCCGACTTCATTTGCATGATGGCTTCCCTCAGTTCATCGTCTTCAAATGAAGTAGCAAGGTTACTTGCTGTGCTGCAATGCGTTGTACTGAACTGCGTGAAATGGAAATGGTAGGATTGCACCTTATCTATCAAGATATGGTGCATTCCTGCTCTCTTCTTGCAATGTTCCACTTGTGGCTGCCTAGCGCCAACGCAGGCACAGTTGTGCAATGGTGCAAGGGTGCCTGCATTGCAGGCAGGATTGTTATTGTGGAGGAAGGGGCACCTCCAATCCTTAGAGGTGTTGTCCTCTTTCTAAGTATGCAGCAGAATGCAGCACATTTAGAAATAGGAAACATAGATGTTTCTCCTTATTGCACTGTCATGTAGTTTCCACACTACAGTAGGAACTGAGCATTTGTGGACAGCATAACCATTGGGATGGTGCCAGACTGATTCCATGCACCCCCTCAGGATCTGTTGTCCTATAGGCCAGCTAGCTCACAGTGCCACCTTAGCCCCCCTACCCCTAGGCAGGTAGCAAATGATTCTGGCAACCATGGAACATGAAAACCCTCATCCCCCAGGAACTGTGGTAACAGATCTACAGCCCTTTTGCTCTGTCACTTGTGCTCTCTTCCTCTCAGAGAAATATACAAGGAATACACAGTGGGACGTTTTCAATAGTTATTGAACCAACGTCATTCTTGAATAAAATCTATGTGCTGTGATGATCAATCGACAAAAGCAAATAAAAGGTATTAGAAGTATCAGGACAGTGTACAAAATGAAAAGATACACCATCGTGCTAAAACAATATATGTATTTCCTTCCAAAAGTCAAAATCCTGTACAGACAGCTGGGAAAGAAAAGAGGCAGAATACATCAATTTGGTGTCAGTTAGCATATTTTTCTTTGCAGGTGATGGTGTAAGCCTATAAAAATATGAGGCAGGGTCAGATGTATCGTAACCAGAAAAATAAGCAAACATCTGTGCAAATGTTTTTGAACTACCCTGTGGTGGTGTAGAGCAATGTTCCCATTGTTCCCATTGGGTGTAATCGTAAATAGCACGTGGAATAATTGCTTTGTGCAGAAAATGATGACTGTAATGTTGCAAACAAAACAGGTCATCATAATTAGATGTACCATCATACAATTCATCAGAAGAAAACACAGTTGAATGTACTAAATCTTGTAGCAGTTAATGCACTGTAGCAATGTCCCAATCATCAGAAACAGTACTTGGGGTAATGACGTCATCCAAAGAAGATTTGACAAATATGGAATTTATAAAAGATCAGTGGGGCCATGAACATCATACGATACACTATCCCAAACAATCTTATCGGGGACTGGAACAGCTGTAATGTTCACCAGAGAAAGGTCTCTTTGTTCTCGGTGTGATGATGAGTGTGGTTTAAGAACCAAGTTCACCAGTTGTACTGCAGAGCGCTCTGGGTGAACATGTCCATTCAGAAGCAGGAATAAGACTATCACAAAAACAAATCAAAGGACCAGGAAAAGTAACACAATTGTAATCCAAAGATATATCCATCGAGAAATAAAATATATCCTTTTCAGCCAAAGATAGAAAACACATACTCTCAGCCTGAAAGGAAGAGGCGGTGGTTGTGGTGGGTCAGTTGAATCCAATGAGAAGTCATCAAAATTGATGAAATAGCCAGAGGACATCTGATCTATTTTTGGCAGCTCAGCAGGTTTTGTAGAACTGGGAGATGACTCGATCTGTGGTACATTGATGTAGACCATGTTCTTTTCAGGTTTCCACATTGAAATATTTATTTTATCTGTCAGCAGATGAAGGATTCTACCATATCACGTCCACCCCAGACACCTCTACTGATAGTTGACTGTACAGTTGTAGAAATTGTAACAGGTAGCAGACATACTTCATTGTTGTTTATTGTTTTTTTTTTTTTCCTTTTTTTTCTTTTTTTCTTCCTTTCTCCCCTTTTTTTTTCTTTTTTGAATCCTCATTCGCCACCAATCTCGCTTCAATGTACACCCGGATCGTCTGTACCCTCACTCAGCAAGCTGAGAGGCATAGGGGTCTAAGATTGTAAGAACCATCCTACAGGTATCAAGACTTTTTTTGGGTGGACATGAAGAAACCAACTGAGACAACTCTTCTGCTAAGCTCCAAGATGGCTCTTGACATGGGACAACCAGTACTAGACTGGAAGTTCCCAAAAAAAACCCAGGGAGTGAAGAGGCAGCATAACCATAGGACTCAGGGGAAAAAAAAAAAAAAAGAGGGAGCTTCCCCTTGAGCCCTATCAGGATTGCAAGATGTTCCAAAAAGCTTTCTTTTTGCTGCTGCCTGTTCTCATAAGATCCAGCTTAGCAACCCCCAAAACTGAGGTCTGCCAGTCGAAGAAAGAGGGGGGAGTAGAATTCATCCATCTAATGCAAATTTGTCTCCTGGCTCGTAAGATGGCATAAAAAAGCAGTGATCTGGCAGGGCCCTTGATGTTATCTGCCAAGCCAAATATGATTAGAGGTAAGTCGATGTTAACAGGGCTTCCCAAGGTATTTTCCATAAATTCTTTGATACAGTCCCAAAAGAAGACAAGGGCGGGGCACTCCTTAAACATATGGGTATCAGAAGCCGAGACCAGTCCAAATTTCTTACAGCTAACAGGTGAACCTCTAGTGATTTTTGAGAGTTTTGAAGGAGAAAAGTATGCCCTGTGGATGGTAAACAGGTGGTTCCTTTTTAGCCATGCAGGTTTTACCACTTCATATAACATCTTACATGAGCTCTGCCATGTTGTATCGCAGTCCTGTGCTAGTAAGAAGCCTCCCCACAAGTTTGAATTCCCCATCAACCGCCTCAAGGATGGCTTGGTACCAAAAGGGGACTTCCTTCCCCCTGGGAGCTTGGTTGTGAGCTGATATTCGAGGGAATTACCAACTCCACGTAGGCTTCCTCCAATTGTTTGAGAGTGTGAATGGATCCAACTTTTTAGCTGAAGATATTTAAATCTAGATAAGCCCGCACCCACTTTAACCCTAAGTTGCTCCCAGGAGGCGAGAGAACCATCTATAATCAAGTCACCCCAAACCGCCAGACCTGCTTCCCTCAGGGGAGTTGCCAGCCTATCCCTCAAGCACTCTGGTACCCCAGGGGAATCCCAGAGAGGAGCTAGGCTAGAAAAGTAGCCAAGTGCAACTGAACTCCTTAATTTTACCCATGTTTTGGCTAAGCCTTGAAGAACTTTCAGTTTGATTTTTTTTTTAAACTTTGGATCACCAAATTTAAACAAAAAACCCTCCACCGACAAATTAGCAGCCCTGAGCATAGCTTAAAACATCACACCCACTCCAGTGTTGACAGGCATTTTCAAGAGCATGCGCGAATAGGAAAGTTGGAAAGCCCAAGCATACAGCTGAATGTCTGGTAACGCAAGACCTCCCTTTTCTCTCCTACGCCTCAACTTTTTCCAGGCGATCCTAGGTGATTTATAGGCCCAGACAAACAAATGTATGTCCCTCTGCAATTTGTCGATTAAAAATTTCTCAAAATGGAGGGGGGTACAATTAAAAATGAAAGTAATTTTGGGGAGTATTGACATCTTGACCAAATTGACCCTACCAATAATGGATAGAGGGAGTGTGGCCCAAAAGTTCATCAGCCTCTGACACTCTTTTGTTACTCTGGTCAAGTTAGTCTCAGCTATGCTGGTGATGTCCTGCTGAATAATTATCCCCAAATACTTCATTTTAGGACTGGTCGGGCACTGATGCTGAGACCCTCCTAAATTCCAGCTCATAATCTCCGTTTTTGAGGCGTTTATTTCATAACCTGAAACAAGCCCAAACTCCTGAGCCAGACGAACAACAGTTGGAAATGCTGCCTGTAGGTTTGCAGAGAGTACAAGAATATCGTTTGCATAAAGGGCCACCTTCCTCTCCCACTCTCCATATTTAAAGGGCTGGATATTAGGGTCGTCCCTAAGTCGTTGAGCAAATGGCTCTATATAAAGATCAAAAAGGAGACGGGAGAGTGGGCAGCCTTGTCTGGTCCCCCTGGAGATTTTAAATGAATCAGAGAGATTACCATTTACAAGAAGTCTGGCCGTTGGAGACTGGTAAATATATTGTATTGTGCGGTTAAATTTCCCTCCCAGATTGAATTTCTTCAAGACCTCCGACAGGTAGATCCAATTCACCCTGTCGAAGGCCTTGGTTGCATCGAGTGTCATAGCCGCCAATGGGATGGAATATGCAGAGGCCAGGTCTATCGCCCCTATAAAATCGTAGGTGAGATGTGAAAGCTGTCGACCCCCGACAAAAACCTTCTGGTCTAAGTGGAGAATATCTCCTGCCACTCGTCCCAGTCTTGCTGCCAGTATTGAAGTGAAGATTTTATAGTCAGCATTCAGAAGTGAAATAGGTCTGTAAGACCCACAATTTGATGGAGCTTTATCTGGTTTCAAGATCAGGACTATGGTGGCTTGATTCCACGAAAGAGGGAGATGTAATCCCTCTTGTAATATCTGATTAAAAAGAAGTGTTAGGGTGGGTACAAGCACATCGCTCATCAGTCTATAGATCTCAGCTGGAAGCCCATCCGGGCCCGCCGCCTTGCCATTTTTGGAATTTGAAATAGCCTCTCTAACCTCAGCTTGAGAAAAGGCCTGATCAAGAAGTTGCTGCTGGGCAGAATTGAGGGAGGGGAGGGAAATATCCCCAAGCCACAGCTGTGCACTGAGGTTGTCCACCCTTTTATCTTCGTGATATATATCCTGAAAAAAGACCTGAAAAGCTTCACGGATTTCATCGTCTGTAGAGTGACACCATTGTTATTAACAATTTCCTTGATATAATTCCTGGCACGGTCTGATTTACTCTTCCATGCTAGGAGCTTACCTGCCCCTTCTCCATACTCGAAATGAGAGATTTTACTGGCCTCCCATCTCCGAGTAAGCCGAGTGTTAAGAACATTTTCCAGCTGAGCCTTTAAACTATCAATCTCTGCTTGACGTGTTTGCAAGACTTCGGGGGAAGCGTGGTCGGGGATATCGGCTTCCGCAGCCTTCATCTTGTTTTCAATATCGGAGATCTCAGCTTTGTATTTTTTATTTCTGTGGCTGGACCTACTAATGATTTGTCCCCGCAAAAATGCTTTTAATGTGTTATTTATTGTTGTCTTTCATTGGAGAGAGGATGCTTCTTTGGTTGTTAAAGCTTTCATCTTAACTCCCTGCCTGATAACAAAAGGAGGCAGGTAGCTACACAGGAGCCCACGTTGCTTACTGTTGAGAATCGGCCGCATAGTGTGCTTTGATCAGATCAGTGGAGAGAAATCTTTCGTTTCTGCTGATCCTTTATAATGGTTTGGGCGTCAGCCGACAGCTGTGGCCATACCCACAGGAATCGAGAGCAGGAATCTACTGCTACTAAGATGGACCTGTAAGCCCCATCTGATAACAGAGGGCCACAGTGCTCCACGTAAACACAAGCCAGAGGCTTGTATGAAATCAGTAGATGTGCCTGGGGTGGACGTGCTATGGTGGAACCCTTCATCTGCTGACAGATGTTGCATTTAAGGACAAAGTCCTAGGCCTGTTTGTAAAGATCTGAACACCAATAGTGCTGCTGCAAAAATGAAATTGTAGCAGACACTCCCACATGTGCAGAAGCCAGACCCTCGTGTGCAGCTAGTATTAAGCCCACTCTGCGATCAGTGTTTGGTATTACTCTATCCCTCACTCCAGGAATGTGAGCATATGGTATGATCTGTGCATCTAACATGTAGGAGTACTTGAGTGGAAAGCCTTTTGGTAGGTGGGTACATTGTGAGCAGCATTGACGGCCACCATGATGTCTCTGTCTATCCTCGTGCTGGAAAGAGTAAGTGCTGCAACCGCAGCAGTGCTAACTGTTGTTTTTGCTGCTTCATAAGCATTGGAATTCTCTGCAGCATGAACACCAACACGCTGATGAGTCAATGTTAGGATTACATGAGTCCATGGCAAGCAGTCGTTCAACTTTGCCACCTTTTCCCAAAGTATCTTGTGCTTTATTGTGCAACCCTTTGAATATCTGATTCCATTCTGGCTCCAATATTGTAGGTATTCATTAGCAGACTGTACACAGTAAATCGAATCACACACTATAAGCGTGGGGAATCCGGGATCTGCATTTCCTAGTGCCAGAATTAGAGCCTTTAGTTCTGTCAGCTGCGCTGTGCAGTCGACAAGTGACTGTGTGTAGGTTTTCTCAGGATTGAAGTCTCCATCGTGCATGTGCCCTTTCACATTTGTGCACGCTGCTGAGTATTGGTGCTTAGTCCCTACGGCAGGCTGGGCAGAACCATCAGTATATATGATGTCATTATAGCGAGCTAGAGGAATTATTTCATTAGGCCGAAGATATTCTTGTTCGTACTGTAGAAAAGCTTGAGTTTGTAGTGTAGAATCAAATCTGTAGTCTACCTCTGTTGCGGTGAGTGAGTTAGCCCACTGTATCCATCATGGATGTAGAGCTTTAGCATTTGGGATGTTTGCTCTTGTGATAGCCTCCAAGGTCAGCACCGGGGTCATGACAATTATGCATTTAACCTGAGACAGGGCTCTCTCACCACAGCAGTCTGCAATTCTGTCAGAATTTTTTCAGTAGATGCAAAACACATTTCAGCTTTAGTGTATAAATGCGATTTATATACAATTGGTAGTGTGTCACCTTCATTGAACGTGACGTATGTGTATCCTGATGCCCCTGCGATGATGCAGATCACCAGGTTCGTAGTGTTCACACATGTGTGCAAATGCTTGGAAGTTATCATGTCAGCTTGTATGGA
The DNA here is from genome assembly GCA_963921515.1 of Calotriton arnoldi. Classification (NCBI taxonomy): domain Eukaryota; kingdom Metazoa; phylum Chordata; class Amphibia; order Caudata; family Salamandridae; genus Calotriton; species Calotriton arnoldi. The sequence goes on from CAWUFW010003460.1 coordinate 745,867, forward strand.
ACGTAAAATGTTTTTGTGTTCCTGTGTCCAATCTGTACAAGAAATGTCTAGACATATCAAATCATAGTGCGGTTTAACCCATTCTGAGTAATATGGAATGTATTTTCTGCCAAAATTTAAAAATCCCAATATGGATTGTAGTCTTTTCAACGTTGTTGGAGGTTGAAGTAGCACACATTTCTATAAGAAGTGTGTTGTATGGCTTTTGCCTTCACTTGACAGCTCATATCCCAGAAAAAGGACGTTAAGGTGGGCAATTTTTAATTTTTTTAATTGAATTTGTAGCCCATCTGATCGAACCCCAGAACTATGCGGTCTACTCTTGTCAAGTGCTCTGAAGGTCATCATCCATTAAATTAATGTAATCGACATAGGACAATGCCTGGTCATCAAAGTTTTGTAGTAGCTCTGTTACCCTGGCTGAAACAGCCCAGGGCTGATCTTATACCCCTGGGACAAAAGAATTGAATCTGAGAGCCTAGCACTGAAAATGCAGTCAGATGTCTGCTTACAGGCGCTATAGTCTGGAAGAAAAACCCCTTTGAGATATCATGTGTTGTTTTGTATTTCTTCCGCACAATGTTGTTCATTAGTGTGACACTGTGTGCATTCTGCACTGCAAATGTGCGAGCAGCTGTGTTTGAGTGTCTGTAGTCTAATACTAGACAATGCAAATGGTCCGGTTTCGTTACTGGAAACAAAGGATTATTCATAGGTGAAGTGCAACTTTCTATTACACCTTGGTATTCAAGTTATTCCAGGATTTCCCTAACTTGTTTTTTAGATTTATGTTTAATTGGGCATTCATCGTTGTGGTTTTGGGGTCATCCTCAATGGGATCTCATGATAAGGGGAACTGTCATCCAACCCCACATCATTGTGGTATAATGCAGGAACTACCCTTATCGCCCACTACTTGGCGTATGAATGTTTAACTGATTCTGGAATGAGGTGGGAAAGAGCAGACAAAATTATTGTTGCCCTGTTTGGGCAGTCCATTACTAAATCAGGTGGCCAATCTTTTCAGTCAAAAGAATGTCGTAACTTTGGGTTAGGTCCTCCCAAAAGAGAATATTAACGTTTCCAGGTATGCCCCTCTCCAATTGGAGTTGTATTTTATATAAATGATGTGGAACACTTACCCTAGTATCCGGTGATTCCACCATGATATACTCACTCAGTGCTACTCCCACCAGATAATCTATCACGTTCTGGCATATAGCTAACGCTGCTGCTTCCCCTTTTTATGTTACTTACGATAATGGCAGATACTGCAGCAAAATTGCCCATCAGTTTCATCCCCAAGTCTAGGGCAGGTGTTGTCCCATACTCATTCTGGATCTGGTTCAGCACTTCAGGCAAAACAGCCAGACAAGGGGTACCATCTGTTCTGGCATATACAGCAGCAAAGACTGTACCCCAAGTTATACAGGCTTCCACTGGGATCCATCCCCATTGACAAGCAAATAGTCACTATTCTGTATCTTTCCTGCCGGACCGTATGGGGAAACACCGTCTCAAGCTGGCCTGCTTTTTGTGCAATCCAGAACGGAATCTCCTCCCATCTGATGGGAACTTTTCCCATGACTGCATTTAAAGTTTGTGGGCTAATGCTCATGGTAGCCATTTGTGGTGTGTAGTTTGAGCAGTCCGTGCAGTGTTAAGTGTTAATGTTTGCATAACGAACTCTGTAAGACATCTATTTATCACTACTAAATCTTTGTACAGTCTTCACACCTCTGCTGCTGGTAAATTATCTACATTAGTATGCGATGTGTAGCCGGCTAAGACAAGCTATGTTGCTTCTCATTGCTAAGGACCGAGTCTAACATTTGGTGTTGTGTGTGGGAGGGCGCCTTTAAACCAATTTATGTGTCCTTGGTATGCTGAAGGTATCTCTACCTCTTCATATGGAGTATAATTGTCTGATATTTCATCCTCAGTGTAGGTGTGAAATAGTTGTGTTGTGTTGTCTGCAGCTGTAAATGTATCACAATAATAGAACACCTCTGTCCTAAATGCTTCAGGTGCCTCTACCACGAAGGTCACATATCCATCCCTAGGTGTGAGACCATGTTTTAATAGTTTCAGAGTAATCACATGTCTGCAGTTCTCTGCAATGTTTAATGCCCGATCTCCTTCATCTCCAGACATAATAAAAATGAATTACAGAGTGACTAACACAGTGCAAACTAGATCCTTTAAGAGTTCAAGCTTGAACAGCCTACAACCAATACGTAGGAGTTACCTACTCAGCTGAGGAGGATTTTCCCTGCCACCACAGATGTCTCAGTTTAGGAGGTACGTAGGGGTCTCTGAGAAGGCATGATTGAACTACTTAGGTGATCCATAAAAATAAAAACCCAACCAACGTAGGTGACGCCATCTCATGTAATTTCCACTCTATGGTAGGAACAGTGTAACTGTTGGGATGATGCCAGACTGATTCCATGCACCCCCTCAGGACCTGTTATCCTATAGGCCAGCTAGCTCACAGTGCCACCATAAGCCCCCCCTAACCCTAGGCGGGTAGCAAATGGTTCTAGCAACCACAGATCATGGCAACCCTGATCCCCCAGGAATCATGGTAGCAGATCTAGAACACTTTTGCTAAGTCACTCGTGCTGTCTTTCTCTCCGAGAAATATACAAGGAAAACACAGTGGGATGTTTTCAATATTTATTGAGCCAACGTGATTCTTGTATAAAATATATGTGCTGCGATGATCAAAAGACAGAAGCAAATAAAAGTTATTAGAAGTATCAGGACAGTGAACAAAATGAAAAGTTCCACTCTCGTGTTAAAACAATATATATATGCAAGCATATAAAACAATATAGAAATCTGGCATTCTCCTACTACGTGTCCCCCAACCTAAGTGTCTAGGGTGTGTGTATGTGTTCTGACAAGCATCCCCGTACTGGATGATCCAACCCCCATTACCTGAAGGGAAAGAATGTAGAACCCCATCATGATCACAAGCTGGACACCCTTCGTAGAGATATCAGGCTGCAGGGCCAAAGTTTCAGCGTATAGGGACCTCACCAACGACAGCAAAGCACTCCTCTGCAAACACCCAGAAATGAATGTTTCTATATAATAAAAGGCATCCTTGCCTTGGGCCGAGATCTTGGTCAAGCCGTCAATGTTTCTGTGTTATGGATAGCTCTGTCAACATATGTACGAAACAAATGTTCACATTTGCACAATGTATGTATTAACCTTGTACATGATGTTTCAAGGTATCATGATAGTGTTCTCGCGAAGGCAGTTTGTAAGCAAGAATAGTTTCCTAGAAACTAATCCGCACTGTGATTGTTGCAAATGTGTGGCAAAAGTCATTGTGTGAGAGTGAAGGCAACTTTAGGAAGAAACCAGTGTATATGTAAAAATGGCAGTGTTTCCATCTAGGCCTAACTGGGACACAAGACAGCACCGCTATTAGAAAGGCATATGATGTTGATGCATTCTCAGGTTTACCAGTCTTGGTAAATATGGGCTTGCACCAAAATACATGGGTGGATGTGCGAGAACACCCACGCTGAACCATTGTAATGCCTTACTGGCATGGAGTAACAAAAGGCAACCACTTGAGCTGCCTTGCGTTGCTCTAGATTTACCAAGCCAGACTGGACAATGCAAGGCGACCTTAGGTGGCTTGATAAATCTGTCTTACTGAATGCGTCACCCGAAAGTAATCCTATGTTAAATCTGGGCTGGTGTGTCAACATTTTTGCCAAATGTCTGTAGCAGTTTTCTGGTACAGTAGATATGGTGCCGTATTTTCAATTGGACGGATCAAATACTTTTATCACAATTGTATGACAATATTTACAATCTTCTTCCGACTGAGCTTCATCTATATGTACCCAATCACCTTTCCACTTATGCTGAGTTTGTACAGAGTACCAAGGTTCTATATTTCTGGGATAATGCTTTATTTTACAGTAGGCCATTAGCACTCAATTTTCTAGTGGTGAGCAGTCCTTAGCCACCAACAGCTGTTTCGTGTTCTTACAGAGAGCATGCCTCAGTTGTATATATTCAAACCTCTGTGTTTTAGGCAGATCACATTTAGTTTTGAGGGCATCAAAAGTAGTGCAACACCATATATCACCAAACTTTGAGATCCGAATGATATGCTATTTAGCAAACCTCTTCACATTAGGAACTTCACGCAAAACAGTACTGGACCTTACCAAGGTCTTGCATATAACGTTTCCCTTCCAAGCTATCAATTTCAGGGCCACTTTTCACACTCTCAACACTGACTGTGTGAGATCTGGCAGTTGACTTGTCTTTTGTTTTCCCATAGATTCCTGATGCCCATCACATGCCTGTCTTCATTAACATGCACTCTCCACATTCCACTGAAGACTGAAACCCCAATCATGTATTTCCATGAGCTGAGCTGCCCAGTAGAGTCTCGTCACAGCTGGTAATGCAGTTCCTTCAACATGTCTCAATGGTCTAGAGTTCATAGAGAAATTCTAGATATACCTCCATCCCATAGTATAGTATTCCATACGGTTTGCTAAACAAATCATCCTGGACCCACAACAGCAAATTATGTAGAATATATACCATTTTGGACAGATACAGCATTTTAATGGGAGTTGTTGACTTAGTGGAGACAGATGTTATATCCCCCTACAACGCCTTTAAATTTGATGAAGACCATAATTAAATTTTCTTCACTTAAATATCTCTAATCGAGAGTTATAGCATTACCCAGGGATTTAAACCCCAGTGAACATTTGGAAAGAATTATTGTAATTTGTTGGCAAACTCCATTCAGTAAGGGGAAATATTGTCAACTTTGATCAGTTAATTGTGAAACTTGAATGCAGTCAAAATGCTCTCAGGATGTATAATATTCTGACCAATGAAAACATTGTGTCTGCCAAATACAAGAATAAATCATCTGGATACATAGAAATGTGGCCCACCCAGTCATCAGATCACCTGGGACACTAACTACAGCAGCGACTTTTATCTAACGTGGTAATGGTTCCAGAAATTAGTCAAACAAAACTGGGGCTAGGGGGCATCCCTGACTAGTTCCCCTTCATAATAACAATGGTTTGGATAGGGTTTCATCAATTTTTACCTTCACCATCGAGGCTGCATAGAGGATTTTCATCAAGCTACAGAAATAAACACCCAGCCCCAAAATCTCTGAATAATAATGCCCATTCAATTAAATAAAATGCCTTTTTGGCATCAAGAGAAACCACAATAGATGGTTCCATCACTATCTGTGTCACCTCTATACAACAATGTGTTCATCTGAGGTAAAATCTTGCTGATCTTGGTCTATAGGTATAGAGACCACTATTACCTATCTGTGAGTATTTTAGCTTAAATAATCCTTCCAATATTCAAAAGCAAGATGGATCCTGTAAGAAAGTGCCTCTTTTTGAATGGGCAGCCCTAATGTTTGGACTGATGCTGCTGTTTATTTCCCTCTGAAGAGCCTTGGGCCCTGCTGACCAGGCCCCAGTGCATGTGCTCTTACCCCTCATAGTGTATGTGCTACTCACTAATCCCTGAGTGGCATATTTAACTTACCTAAGGTCCCTAGTATATGGTACAAAATGTACCCTAGGATAGTAAGTTAAATGTCACTAATGGACTGCTGCACATATTATGCCACCACCACAGTGACAAGGTGAAATTAAGGCTCTAGGTCTGCCACTGCAGCCTAGTTGGGCAGCTTTTAAAAGGCCAGCCAAGTCCAAACTTATATTTTTAACATCACCCCTAGGGAAAGCCTTAGTAGCCCATAAGGCAGGGTGCTAAATATTAAAAAGAGCGTGCATCTTATATTGTATACATGTCCCGACACTGAAAATTTTAAATGAAAACTCACAATTGTCTTTTTTAACTGTAGCAAGGCTTGTAGTCCTATTGGCTAACATGGGTTACACTAGCCCATGCGCTAAGTGCTAACTTACATTTGGGACCACCAAGTATAGTATTCCAAGGTATCAAATTCATTGTTAAATTAAACCGGACTTATTGCTGAAGTCAGATTTAAAATTCTTTCAATACAAAGATGAATTTAGTAAGTCACCACTTTCTTACCCCCAAAATCTAGTAGCCATTTCTGATTAACTACAGCAGTTATTACTTGCGAAAGCTTTCTGCCTTCCTGATGGGAGATGTGAGGCGCTCACCGGAAGGGGGAACAAAAGGACTATTGGTGGTGGAAGGAGGTGTGACACATTAACCTGCCTGCTTCTTTGCATAGGTAGACAGGCTGGCATCTTCTCCAGAGGGAGAAGCCCGTCTCAGAACCAATTTTCAAGTAAAGGTGGATCATTATACCGGACACTGGCCATAGCTCTGATCCAGAGAGGAAGGGTCGTGACATTTTAGATTTGGGCACAGAAATGCACTGTGGCATTGTTTAGTGCCAACCCCACAGGAAACTATGTAAAAGTGAGTACGGTTACCCCTTGGGAATTATTATCCCATTAGCTAGGGAGTACACCTCACCTCCCCATCCACAAACTTGAAATTGGCGCACCCTGGCTTCCAGCCTCAGAACACTGTTGGACTTGGAAAGAAGAAGAACTGCTCCTGCTACACTTGTGGACCTCAGAAAGAAAGGCTGCACCACGGAAGACTTCTTCTGCTGCACCTGCCGAACCACAATAGGGCTTCAGAAAAGAGAAGGGCTGTTCCTACTGTCAACTTCTTGGCGAGACACCCGAAGGGCTGAACCTGCTCCAACTCGTGCCAAGGACCACTGAGTGGACTCCAAGGGCTAGTTTGCTAGCCTCCTATTAAGCTTCAGGGACAAAAAAGCTAAAGAAGCCTGTACCTGAAAAGAGCCCAGCTAACCAGTTGTCACTGAACATGCCCTGGACTCCACTTGTGTTGCCCATGCGATCGAGTCCTAGCCTATGTAGTGCTTGAGTGTACTCTTTTTTGCCACAGAACTGCAAACTGTGAGCCTAAATCTAAGAATAATTTTTTTGGGCACAGAGTGCGAGCCTCATATACTGCCACTACTAGCTGGTTCGTAGGTAGCCTCTAATGGCGTCAAGAACTATGGCTTCACCAGAACGCTGGACCTTGCCTGTCTGTCCGTGTCAAAACCAATACAGGCCTCAAGCTGCAGAAGACCTTGATGACAAGAAAAAGAACCAGAAAAGTTTGTAAGCACAAAGGTAAAATTTTGACTGAGTCCAACCCTGCACCTGCATCCAATTCTGCGCTCCATCGCAATTGGCCTGTAAATTTGACTTTGGCCAAGATATTCACTTTCGAGGCTCATACAATTTCACTAAGAGTCAAAGCAATGATTTAAGACACTTTCAAAAACTTTTTGGAGTAAAAAGCAGCGATTCATAAAAATTCGCAAAAACTATAACTCTGATTCCCTTCATCAGATTTTTGTCATTTTGGTGTCTATTTAAACATACACATATAAAGAATATTTATAAACTGGAGTGGGGTTTTTATTCTGTCATGTTTCTTACTTATTGACTGTTTTGTTACTGATAAATGATTTACACTTGTTTTCCTTTGAGCCACAGCTATCCAGGACTGAGCTAAGTTTTTATTGAAAGAAACCTAACGGAACCAGGTACAGAATAGTGGCATTAATAATTGGTGATGTCTCAAAACCACCTCAACTAATAATTCACTTTCTCACAGGTCCATAAGACAAGCAGTCTTCCAGATCTATATATTGCAATAATGGTGGCAATTCAAAGTTCAGACCGCACAGCACTCTTTTTTTTGGCAACCGCGATCAAGTGTATAAAAAGTATGCCCATTCGTGGGTCCCTTGCTCACTTTGCCACTGGATTCAAGCTAGCCTGGCTGATGAGGGGTGTTACCCCGAAACCGGTTCCAGGATTCTTCTCTCCGGTTCAGGGAAGACCTGGCTTGGCAGTTCGGGCAGGACTGTTCCCATGAGGTACAGGGTCAAGAATGATTTGCATATAGCTGGGTCTGAACTGAGGTGGCGAAGTGAGCTAAAGAATGATGATGGCTTCAACCCAGATCTGTGACTGGAGGTGAGTGTCTGAAAAGTTTCAGCGCTCCGTCCATCATCTCCTTGTGTTTGCTTTGTTTGCCCTGAGTTGGCAGGGTATGCCCAGATGTGGGTCCCTTGCTCACTTTGCCACTGTATTCAAGCTAGCCTGGCTGATGAGGGCTGTTAACCCGAAACCGGTCCCAGGATGCTTGTTTCCAGTTCAGGGAAGACCTGTCTTGGCAGTTTGGGCTGGACTGTTCCCATGAGGCACAGGGTCAAGACTGATTTGTATGGAGCTGGGTCTGAACTGAGGTGGCGAAGTGAGCTAAAGAATGTTAATGGATTCAACCCAGATCTGTGAATGGGGGTGATTGTCTGAAAAGTTTCAGCGCTCCATCCATCATCTCCTTGTGTTTGCTTTGTTCGCCCTAAGTTGGCAGGGTATGCCCAGACGTGGGTCCCTTGCTCACTTTGCCACTGGATTCAAGCTAGCCTGGCTGATGAGGGGTGTTACCCCGTAACGGGTCCCATGATGCTTGTTTCCAGTTCAGGGAGGACATGGCTTGGCAGTTCGGGCTGGACTGTTCCCATGAGGCACAGGGTCAAGACTGATTTGCATACAGCTAGGTCTGAACTGAGGTGGTGAAGTGAGCTAAAGAATGATGATGGATTCAACCCAGCTCTGTGACTGGGGGTGAGTGTCTGAAAACGTTCAGCCCTCCGTCCATCATCTCCTTGTGTTTGCTTTGTTTGCTCTAAGTTGGCAGGGTATGCCCAGATGTGGGTCCCTTGCTCACTTTGCCACTGGATTCAAGCTAGCCTGGCTGATGAGGGGTGTTACCCCGAAATCGGTCCCAGGATGCTTGTTTCCGGTTCAGGAAAGACCTGGCTTGGCAGTTCGGGCTGGACTGTTCCCATGAGGCACAGGGTCAAGACAGATTTACATATATCTGGGTCTGAACTGAGGTGGCAAAGTGAGCTAAAGAATGATGATGGATTCAACCCAGATCTGTGAATGGGGGTGATTGTCTGAAAAGTTTCAGTGCTCCGTCCATCATCTCCTTGTGTTTGCTTTGTTCGCCCTAAGTTGGCAGGGTATGCCCAGACGTGGGTCCCTTACTCACTTTGCCACTGGATTCAAGCTAGCCTGGCTGATGAGGGTGTTACCCCGTAACCGGTCCCATGATGCTTGTTTCCAGTTCAGGGAAGACCTGGCTTGGCAGTTCGGGCTGGACTGTTCCCATGAGGCACAGGGTCAAGACTGATTTGCATATAGCTAGGTCTAAACTGAGGTGGTGAAGTGAGCTAAAGAATGATGATGGATTCAACCCAAATCTGTGACTGGGGGTGAGTGTCTGAAAATTTTCAGCCCTCCGTCCATCATCTCCTTGTGTTTTCTTTGTTCGCCCTAAGTTGGCAGGGTATGCCCAGATGTGGGTCCCTTGCTCACTTTGCCACTGGATTCAAGCTAGCATGGCTGATGAGGGGTGTTACCCCGAAACCGGTCCCAGGATGCTTGTTTCCAGTTCAGGAAAGACCTGGCTTGGCAGTTCGGGCTGGACTGTTCCCATGAGGCACAGGGTCACGACTGAGTTGCATATAGCTGGGTCTGAAGTGAGGTGGCGAAGTGAACTAAAGAATGATGATGGATTCAACCTAGATCTGTGACTGGGGGTGAGTGTCTGAAATGTTTCAGCGCTCCGTCCATCATCTTCTTGTGTTTGCTTCAGTAACACTATTCAACAGTCCTTTGTAGAATCTCATTTGGGCTTGGTGTGTCCCGCATTCTTTAGATTAAGGTTTCTACCTCTTAGAGGATTATTTCTTCCTCTAATGGTGTCATATCCTCTTAGTCCAGTGGTGTAGAAGCTAGATGCCTGATAAACTCTTCCCATGTCTCATTCACATCACCCAGTTGCAAAGTATATAATTGTTGCAAATATGCAGCAAATGCCTGCATTGTCCTTTCATCATTGGTCACTAACCTTCCTTTTACTGCTCTGATTGTTCTAAAGACCTTTTTCTGTCTTACATACCCATGCAAAAATGTAGTCATCTTATTCAAAAAGTTCATAAAATGTGCTTTAGCATCAATCTCCAACCTTGCCCTGCATTTATCTTTCTTGACTAATAATCATCTTCTAGCAACCAGAGAAACAATGTTTTTTTAGTTCAATCAATTCTTATTATAAGCCTTTTATTTCCTGTATTCTCCACCTTTTCATCCTACTTCCGTCAGTATAGCCTGTCCCCTCATGGCCGCTTTTAATGTTTCCCAGATTAGAACCTTTGACTTCACTGACACTTTGCTGTTATCAAAAACGTATTTCAGTGTATCTATCAAGTAAGACACAATTTCTCTGCCTTTCAGATTCCAGGGGTTCAGACTCTACCAATCCCACAGACAAATACTTTAGCAAGCACCCTTTGTGTAACCTTTCAATCAAAACAGTTTTATGAAATATAAAGAACATGGATTGGTAATCTAATCAATTTCTAAATGGTCTACATGGAGGTCTTGCGAGTTATAGACTAATAGTTTTATTTGATAATTGAAGGAAAACTCTTTGCTAATATCATCCTACAAGGCTTGAGAGTTGGGTTACAGATCTTCAGTTGCTTGACTTTTTGTAAACAGGTTTCCGCAAAAGCAAATTGATGATTGACAATATAATGATTTTAACTCTATTGATCAACAGAGAGTAGCAATTCAAAATCAAAGGTTTTTGCTAGCTTTGTTGATTACAGTTAAGAATTTGATAGGGTGGATAGAAGTATGCCCTATTAAAATTGAAGCACTGGAACTCAGATGCAACCTTCTTAAATCTTATCATTCAAGTCCCTAAAGTAGCATGGTTTAGGGGTCTAGATTTACAAAACTTTGTGCTGGTGCATAGTGATGCAAAGTCTTACATGGTATTTACTATCTAACGTAAAAGTTGTTTTGTGCTGGAAACATCACTTTTTCTCAGTGTAATGCTGCTTTGTGTAACTTTGCTCTGCTTTGAGTCAAAGCGGTGTTACTTGAGCATTATTCGCGCAGATAAGCTCAAGTCTCCATCGGGTTTGTCGAGAAACCAATCTAAAAAGATAGGCAGATCTGACTTTGCATCAAAAACTGTGGTTGCTGCTCTGTTTTGTGTAAAAAATAGTAAATCTGGATTTGTCGAGACACAGATTAGAAAAAAAGATTGGTACCAATTCTAGTAGCATTCTTGTAACCAAAGGTGTCATTTAGAGTTTTGAGTACAGAAGCAATTCACTAAACTGATGGCGTTAATGCTCCACCAACGTTGTGGATCCTCCTCTCTCTTTAGAGGTGGGGAATGTCTGGATTTCTGTTGGTGGACCATTAGCTTGCTCTGCTGGCTGAAACTATTGATGCGGTAGCATGTCCTTCAAAGGATGACTGTCACTGTATTTTTCTTATAGGGACATGCTCCGCTTTGTGGTTCTGGGAAGAAAATTGCTCAGATGTCACAGAGGCGCAGAGAGAAAACTCCTTGTATATCAGAGACATTTGTCTTTTTAATTTTTAGCAACAAACCCCCAATGCTTGTTGCTGCAAAGCAAAATAGAATGAAAGGTGGCCCCTTCAACATGGCAGCTATCTCAGCATTAAAAAATAATGCAATAATAAAAGTGCATCTGCAATTACGACAGATATTATTTCATTACAACCAGTTGAAGCTATCTAGATATGGTGGGCAGTCCTCCACCAGGAAAGAGGAAGCCAGGAACTCTGCTGCTCAGCCAACTGCACCTTCCTTTTTCCCGAGCTTTCCCAAAGTTTATATCACCTAAACAAAGTGGGTGATTGAGATTTCAGGGAAATTAATACATCCAAGACTATCTGTGGGGAGAAGGATGGTGAAATTAAAGTTACAAAGATGATGCACGCTCAGGAATCAAACTTCAACGCTATTCTCTGGTCGGGTAGACCTTACTGGCCAGCATTACAAGGATTCCCTGGACCCACGGACTCTGGCCTCAGAAATGAACTTAATTGTCACTCAAATATTAGCCTAAAATATTTTGAAATGCACTCATTTTGTCTTCAAAAATAAACCTGTACTTTTTAGAAAATGAAGGTATTTTTTCGGCTCAAGATATCGAAATTTCTTTTTCTTTTTTTTATGTGGAACATAAAATACATATATGCTTAAAAAACATTTTGACTCCAACCGAAAAATCTAGTTTTATTTTCCGAAAAATACATGAATCGTAACCACAAAAATAGACAACAGCTTGTCAATTTCAGTTTTCACATTCATTTTGTTCCAAGTACAGTATTTTCCACTTTGGTTTCCGAATATATGCATATTCTTCCCATAATTTTCTCAAATATCACCAGCATATGTCAGCCATAACAATTCTGCTCAGACACCCAACTCTATGGCAGTTGATGCCATCTTACTAGGTCTACTCCAAAATCCAGCCATTGTCATCAAATGCTCAGAGGCATCACAAGTACACTCAAAGCAACCATGAGCAGCGCTGTGCCCCATTTAACATTAGCCAGTGTCATTTTCCCATGAACCAGCCATATGGCAGTTTGAGCCATCATGTGCTCATGTACTGCCCGCTACTGGCCAGACAAACCAATCAGTTGCTCTTGCATGCCCATCCATATTCCTCTTATACAGCCAATGCCATCACATGCCCAAGTAAACCCAACCTTGCCCTATTAAGCATGACATACCAAGCTATTAACATACACTATTCAATACCACAACTAACCCATCTATGCAGGGTCCTAGGTTAGTTTATGTTATGCGTTCAGGTATGTTCCAAAATATGTAATTTAAGCCACGTTCTCACTGTTCACCAAATGCCGGCCTATGCATCATGCATCCAGGTAGTCCCCATCATTAGAGAAGGCATTACCCAATATAATTTGGGCTAGGTAGCTGGCAACCTAAAGAATTTCAAGCTTCTTCAACTCCCTGATCTCATCATGGAGTACTAAGAGGATGCTGCTAAAGTGAAACTGGTAAAACACCAATTTACTACTTAAGTTACAATTGCGGGTTTTACTGCAGCTGCATTAAATTCTTGCAAGACACATAATTACTCCATGTATAAAAAAACAGTGGATGTGTGGTACAAATTTTCAGGGAATCTCTTAAAATGCACTATCTCTTTTGCTGAACTTTCTATATTTAAAAGATTTCTTCGTTTTTTGACCACTCGGTCTTGACACAAACTTTGGTTCACTAATGGCTAAATCTCTTGCAGCTATAGCCACGAGTGCCTCTAAATATGTGATCATGGAAGACCCTTAAATTTAGATCAGTTCTCTGACTTTACAGGTACTCTGTCTGTCCTGGACTCTTGTATATTGTTTGGTCTAACCACACAGGTCCTCTATCATTCACATCTCACAATTATTGTGTTCACTTATTTTAAGCACAACACCATTTGTCATCCTCTCATTATGGGGAAATTAATGGAAATTAATTAAGCATTGCATGGTTCCTTACACCTGTTTTTATGTGTGCTCAATGCAGCACACATAAAAACAGCAAAAACTAGGAGAAATAATGCATTTCTCCGTGTTGCGCCCTGTCATGACCAGGTTTTCCCTGGTCTTAATTTTGGCGCTGCCCCATATTTATGCCACACTTGTAAATATGTGGCAGCGTCAAAATCAATTGGTGGTGCGACGGAACGCCCACAGCAACACCCATTGCCCACCCCTTTCACGTTAGGCATAGCATGAAAGGGGGCCTTATTTACAAGGCAGCGTTAAGCCACATTAAGTGGCGTAATGCTGCCTTGTAAATAGGGCGAAGCCCATATTGCCACCACAACATCAAAAAAACGGACGTTATGGTGGGGATAGGGGCTTGTAAGAGCATATTTACACCAATAAGTGCAGTTTATACAAATTTGCATCTCGCATTCCTACACTCCTGTCCTTGCTCTGCTTCCTCGTAGTACAGCCATAACTTATCTCTACAATGCATCTATCACGTCGGCCATTGTACCTGCAGCTTAGAAACATTCTCTAGATGTGTACTGCAGAACCTTCAGTGTTCAGCAATTTTCATCCAATTTCTCTCATTGTCTTGATTCCAAGTTACTTACAAAAGTATTAATTTGAAAGTGTCTGACTTCCTTGAATTTAGAAATCTCCTGTTATGAAGGGGTTCAGTGACAGCCCCTTTATAGCAATAAATGCATCTTTCTTGCAGACGCCAATGAGTTCCAATTGACAATAGACAAGATGGTATGGCTACTATGATCTTTTGGATGTCTGTGGCCTTCCACACTTTGTCTTATTCCCTCCTTCTCCACCATTTGTTTGAATCTGGCATTTAAGCTAATGCTGTACTTGGCTTACCTTTTTATCTCTCAGATCGGTCACAGGCAGTCCATTAAACTCCATTATGCCCATCTTTCAAGGCAATTGAAGTTGGAGTTTGACAGGGCTCTTCATTGAGCCCTGTGCTTTTCAATATGTAGGTCAGTTTCCTGGTACACGTCTTCCTCGCACACTAACTTTTTCCTTATGGTCTATGTCATCAGGCAGGATGATGATCTAAGGCTGGTACAATCACATTTTCATAGCTATCTTGCTGAAGTTGTCACATGGATATCTCACTCAAATTAGATTTAGGTAAAGCAGAGGCGTGGCTTTTAGTGGTCCTTCCTCGTTTTGCCCCCCTCAATGGTGGATGTCTAAGCAAAGCTTTTCTATATTTGGCTATGTTAGAAACATCAATTACTTCTTTGACTATATTCTATCCTTTATCACTTTTTTCACCACATCTGACCCAGCTGGTTTTTGCTGTATGAGAATTCCCTGGAAAATCATTCTCATTTTCTGTCAGAGCTACTGGAACACAGTGGTCCAATCCATTATTCTTTCACAAGTGGTTAATGACAACTTTCTCTACATAGGTCTTCCTCTCTAAATCACTATGTACAGATCAGACAGAACTTGGCTGAATGCAATATCATTTCCAAATTTTAATCTTTGTCTGTTGCCCCACATCTATGAAATCTTAAATTGTAAAGGCTGTTTTTTCACTTGCCACAGAGCGATTTTAGGAAAAGATCTGTCTCTTTCCAAAATCGTTTTCTCCCTTATTTGCCATCACAATCTATGCAATCTAATACAACACTAATCTTCTCCATCTCCCAAATTGTCATAATGTCTGGAGAGATGGACGCTTCTTTTCTTACCTAACTGCCCAATAAAACTGCAGCTCCCCCATTTCTCGGCTGCCTTGTAGTCATATTTCTATCCACCAAGGTCCAATAAAGGTCAGTTTTCTCCTACCGTGTAGTCCTCT
This sequence comes from Calotriton arnoldi, assembly GCA_963921515.1. Lineage (NCBI taxonomy): Eukaryota > Metazoa > Chordata > Amphibia > Caudata > Salamandridae > Calotriton > Calotriton arnoldi. Next base: position 761,161 of record CAWUFW010003460.1, read on the forward strand.
TCATAGGACAAGGTTGGCTTGAATGCCCGGGTTTCTATTTGGCTAACAGTGCACTACATCAGTGGCATTCGTTCTGCCCTAGAAATATGGGTATACAAACATACACAGAAGAGGAATAATATGCACTGGTGTAGACCTTTACAGTATCTGCCAAAACATTTAATTTATTGACAATTAGAATAAACTGAAAACACTTGTCTAGAATAAATCAAAAGGCGATCATAGTAAAACTCAGAGAGTTACATATGCAAAAAGGGCATATAATATTCAACCAATGGGTATTCTAAACTGTTGGACTTGGCCCTTTTGGCAGGTTCACCCCTAAACTTTTGCCTGTTAATATGACCTGATCTTAGTAGTTTTTGGCCTTTGCGCACTTTAGCACTGTGTCCCAGTGTAAAGTGCGTGCGCACTCTGAGTGCATGTGGTGAGATTGTCCTGCCCTCCCATAGGAATGCATGGGGGATATGTGTGTCCATGGTAATTCCTGGTGTGAGAGGAGCGCAGGGGCGAGTTTAGTATGTGCGAACTCGTGAGAATAAATGCTGCGCAATGGTGTGCGCAGATTTATTATGACTGGTGTAGAAATGCCACTTTTAGAAGTTGGCATTTATGTGTGCTCTGTGTCTGCCTGCCTGATGTGAATTGCATGTCTGGCTTTGTGAGTGACAGGGGCTGGGAGGTGTGTGTGGCTCCAGGAGGGGCAGGGTGAGTCAGCGCAGTGGTGAATAGGGAGATCTGCATCTAGATGGGAGGGAGGAGTTGCACCTGGGACCTGAATAGGGCTGTGCCTTCCCTCCACAATGCTGGCTCCACCCCCTGTGGTGCGTCTGATGTCCCTAGCCTGTCCTGTGAAATGAGAGAGGAGCTGAGCAAAACAAGGTGCTCCAAAGCTCCCCCAAACCAGTTGCATCTGGTTTTTCCCCAGCCCTGTGCTATGTGACAAAGGAAAAGGGTGTATAAAAGAAGGGGCTGTGACCCCATGTAAATGTTCTCGGTTGAGCTGTTCCTTTGCTGAGGGGCCTGCTGCTGCTGCTGGGCTCCAGGAGGAACCGCCACTAGGGACTGCCTCCCTGCTGGAGGGCCCTGTGAGCTGGCCTGCCTGGGCCCAGCCTGGTGCCCCTAAAACTTTGCTGGCTGGAGCTGTTTGTCCTAGCGCCTCGTGAGCGCTATATTTTAATTTCCTGAGGGCGAGGGGCGTGTGAGCCCTGCAGCACTGAGCCGCACATCCTGGAGAGGGAATCCCCGGCGTAGGGATTCCCCCGCGTTTCAAGGGAGGAGCGGGTGCCCACCCCGCATTAGTGGCGCTCGAGCGGGTGCCCACCCCGCAAGTGACCTTATTTAAAAATACCGGGAGCCTACCCCGTATCGAGGAGATCGCCGCCAGCCCCGATTCAAGAAAAGAAGTTGCCGGGCCGCTGCAGACGCGACCCGGAAGCCAGGCGGCCTTGCCTGGACGGGGGCGGGGCCGTGTGACGTGAGGCGGAAGCAGCCCGGGAGCCTCGCAGGCTCCAGAACGAAGTCCCGGTCCCGAGAAGGGGGACCGGGTGAAGTGAGGCGAGGTGAGGCGAAGTCGAGGCGGGGCTCCCTTGTGAGTGAGGAGAGCCCCGTGTGCCGCCTAGAGCGTCCAGAGAAGCCCGGTGAGTGGGGCTGCCTGCGCACACTGCCGGTGCCCTCCCGCTGCCTCAGCGTCGTTGCCAGAGGAGCCCCAGTGAAGGGGGCTCCACAAAGCAGTGCGGATACCAGAGGCGGCACCAGAGAGAAGGAGACCGGAGCAGTCCAAGGAGAGTCCCGGTGAGTGGGGCTCCCATTGGGCATCGTGCTTGGGCCAGTACTTCCTGATTAGTCACAGCTGCGCCGCAGTCGCGGGCAGCTGCACCGAGGGGGTCATTTTGTTTGTTGAGTCCCCGAGTGGGGCTCCCCCAGGCCCAGTTAGTGCCGGTACAATTTCGCCACAGCTGCCCCGCGAGAGAGAGCGGGCAGCTGCAAACGTTTGGCAGAGGTTATGTTGGAAGTCCCGGAGTGGGGCTCCCATTGCGCGTGTAGTGCCAGTCTGTTTTCTTCACAGCTGCACAGCGTTCACGGGCAGCTGCAGCGTTTGGGGCAATTGGGATGATTAGAGTCCCAGTGGGGGCTCAGAGGGTACAGTAGTACCAAGGCATTTCCGCCAGCTGCCCCACCTGACAGTGGGCAGCTGCAACGTTGCGCACAATCATTTAGAGACCCCCAGTGGGGGCCCGAGAGGCACGAGGAGTGCCGGACTTTGTCTGCGCATTTTTGCCAGCTGTCCTGCGAGAGCGCAGGCAGCTGCAACCTTGGGGGACAGGTTCATTTTAAATTGCGAGTCCCAGAGAGGGGCTCAGGGGGCACGCGTGTGTCCGTGTTCATTTTCACAGCTGCCCAGCAAGTAGTGGGCAGCTGCCACGTTTAGGCTTGCGCAATTGCGCACCCTTGACTCCTGCTGCCTAGGCAGCGCCCTGACTCTTGGGACATAGGGCATTTGAGCCCCTGTGAGAGGCCAGTTGGCCTGGGGCCAGTTTTAGTGCGTTGTGCCCCCGATTGGGGCACACTGTTTGTATGCCAATTATTTCCTAAGGTGTTCATGCTTGTGATGCCTACTGTAATGCCTATTGCGTAATGTATGATGCTAATGAGGTTTGGGCCTAATGTAGTTTTATGTGCAAGGTGACTTATGCATCCTATGTTTTACATTGCAGGTTCCCAGGCTTAGTTCCTAACTGTACCAGTAGTTACTGGTTGTGCGCTACATTTATTATTTGTGCTACATTTACAATTGGTGATTTGTGATGGTTATGACAGTGGCCCCATTGGCCCTGTCGTGTGTAAATAGTCCCCTGTGAATATTGCCTAGTGCCAGTTGGCACACTGTATATTACGTGGTTATGTTTCTAATGTATTTATGACAATACAAAGGCTATTTTTATATAACCTTGTGTGGAGTTTCTTTTGTGGTGTGCCTAGTTTGTTGCTGCTGAGTGTGTGTTGCGCAAACGCTTTACACATTGCCTCCGGGATAAGCCTGACTGCTCGTGCCAAGCTACCAAGGGGGTGAGCAGGGGTTATCGTCGGCGTGTAACTCCCTCGCCCTGACTAGAGTGGTGGTCTCTGCCTGGCTTTGGCGCAAGCCTTAGCCAACCAGAGATCCCATTTCTAACATTGGTTGTCAGCGGTGAGGATTTGGACTTGCGTTTGCGCAGTACCACAGCGACAACTGGTTGCACTACAAACTCTACATTTAGATAATCACGTGTGTGGGGATTATTGTTCTGAGTTTTGTTTTAATTCTTCTCCTAAAAGTGTCATTTGTAAATTGTATACTCTTGCTTCAGCTCAGAAACCTAGGTCTCCTGTGTTGCACGTGTCCCTGAGCGTCCTGCCAAAATGGAGTCTGCTTTTGATTTTTGTGGTCTCTTTAGATACAGTATGGGGGAGTTGGTGGAGTTCTGTGAGGAGAGAGACATAGCAGTGAGTGGGTCAGACACCCAGTCAAAACTGAGGGACAACCTGATCCAATGGCAAAAGGATGAATGGGACTGTGAGCGCAATGAGGAGAAGAGGGCCCTGGCCGCACGCCAAGAGGGTGGTGGGTCTGAGGGGAGCCCTGAGGAGTCTGAAGAGGAGGAAGAAAGTGACAGGACAGGGACGCCAGTAGATAGTGAGGACCCCATAGATAGGGAGTCCCTTGCTGGGTCCAGTGTCGGGGGCAGTGCCCCATCCCTTTTCCTGTCCCCAGAGGAGTGGGTGGATAGGAGGGAAGAAAGGGAGCATCAGCTGGCTTTGGAGAAGCTCAGGTTAGAGCATACCAGGGAGATAGCGCAGCTGAGTGTGGAGGAGACAAAGCTAGAGACCGAGAGGGTCTTAGCGCAGGAGAGGATGGCGGAGGCTGAGAGGGCCTTCGCCAGGGAGAAATTAGCTCGGGAGGGTAGATTATCCCCTGAGTGCAGTTTTAGTTTTCTGGATTCCCCAGTGAGGGTGGAGTCCAGTGGTGGCAGCAATATAGAGTCCAGTGCAGGAAGTCCCATTCCCAGTTCCCAAAGTATGGTACCTTGTTCCCGAGAAGAGGAGTACAGGTTGAAGTTCAGGGGCAGTAGGAAACTGTCTCACCAGTCTTGGGCGGATTTTTCGGATGAATGTAATGATGCACTGGCTGATTGGGTAACGGTTAACACGGAACAGGATTTTGAAGGACTGTTCGATCTGGTTCTCAGAGAGCACCTGCTCAGTTGTTGTTTGCCGGGGTTGCGCCAACACCTGTTGGAGGGTGGGTTTTCTGAACTATGGGAGTTTACACGAGAGGCAGACCTCTGGGTGGAGGCCCAAGGTTCTGATGAGGCATTGGGGAGTGATTCTGAAAGTAATGGTTCAGGTATCTTCCAGTCCTGTATTGGGGAAGAGGTTCAGAGTAGCCCAGCTGGGTCCCAGTGTAGTGGGAGGGGTGTAGGGGCTCACGTCCTGTCTCAGTGGAGTAGGAGTGAGTGTGGGAAGGAGTGTCCCCAGGTGCCCGAAACCCAGTCTCAGAACCTGGATGGTTTCTTCAGGGAACACCAGGTTGGGAGCCTAGGCTGTCCTGTTAGTCCATTTGAGGAGGATCTCCTAGTGTCTGGAGAACCTGGAGCGTCTGTAAATAGAGCTCCAGTGGTTCTGGTGTCTGGCAGTGCCGCTCCAGTTGGGAGGGTACAGAAGTCCGGATTGAGGGGTGAGAGGGGGATGTGTTCCCCAGTGGAAGAACCAGTGGGTCAGGGGCCAGCCAGAAGGGCTGAGTCTCCTAGAAGTGACCATGGTGACACCACTTCTGTCGTGGGGGATCTCTGCGCACTGTCAGATGGACAGGGGTCGGGAGGTCTGCGCCACGCAGACTGTCACGCAACACATGAGTCATGTGTTACCCTCGGGGGGCTGCTGAGTGCGCCCCCGGAAGTCCTGGTGTGCCAGGCAAATGCTCAGCCGTGGGGTTCAGCCCCAAGGTTGGGAGGCCAGGTTCAGGATCCGCCTGATCTGGAGGAAGGGACATCTGTAATCAGTGTCCTGACCGGTTCATCTTCCAGGGGTACCGCTCCAGTTGGGAGGGTGCAGAACTCTGGAAGGGGGTGCAGAGGAGGGAGTCCTCGCCTCTGACCCCGGTGCAACCTGAGGGTTTAGACCCTAGGTTGGGAGACCAGTTTTTGGAGAGAGGTCCTGAACTGGTGGGAGAGTTGTGTTCTGAGGGTGCCTCTCCAAGGAGGAGAGTGCGGAGCCCTAGAAGAAGAGGTAGGGGGAGGAGAGCCTCACCCGTGACTTCTGGTCCGCCTGAGGGTGCAGACCCTAGGTTGGAGGATCAGTGGCAGTCTAGACCTGCCCTGATGAGGGGAAGAGTGGAGAATGGCTACTATGTGCCAGGGGTTACTACCCCCACTCTGTGAATGGGCAAGGACCAGTGGCATCTGGATGGCCTAGGGCCTGGTCCTGGCCGCGGACAGCTAGGGAGTACCAGTGGGGTAGCCCAGTTGCTCCGGACAGCTTTTTCAGAAGGAACCACATGGGTTCACCGTGGCGTAGAACAGGAGGGTGTCCCTGCAGTTGCGGGCCCGCGTCCGTGTTCTATCGCCCCAAGCAGGGAAGCCCATCACGGTGGTGATTGGTCTGCCCTGCGTTTTGGCTGGAAGGGGGTTGTGTTGGACTTGGCCCTTTTGGCAGGTTCACCCCTAAACTTTTTGCCTGTTAATATGACCTGATCTTAGTAGTTTTTGGCCTTTGCGCACTTTAGTACTGTGTCCCAGTGTAAAGTGCGTGCGCACTCTGAGTGCATGTGGTGAGATTGTCCTGCCCTCCCATAGGAATGCATGGGGGATATGTGTGTCCATGGTAATTCCTGGTGTGAGAGGAGCGCAGGGGCGAGTTTAGTATGTGCGAACTCGTGAGAATAAATGCTGCGCAATGGTGTGCGCAGATTTATTATGACTGGTGTAGAAATGCCACTTTTAGAAGTTGGCATTTATGTGTGCTCTGTGTCTGCCTGCCTGATGTGAATTGCATGTCTGGCTTTGTGAGTGACAGGGGCTGGGAGGTGTGTGTGGCTCCAGGAGGGGCAGGGTGAGTCAGCGCAGTGGTGAATAGGGAGATCTGCATCTAGATGGGAGGGAGGAGTTGCACCTGGGACCTGAATAGGGCTGTGCCTTCCCTCCACAATGCTGGCTCCACCCCCTGTGGTGCGTCTGATGTCCCTAGCCTGTCCTGTGAAATGAGAGAGGAGCTGAGCAAAACAAGGTGCTCCAAAGCTCCCCCAAACCAGTTGCATCTGGTTTTTCCCCAGCCCTGTGCTATGTGACAAAGGAAAAGGGTGTATAAAAGAAGGGGCTGTGACCCCATGTAAATGTTCTCGGTTGAGCTGTTCCTTTGCTGAGGGGGCCTGCTGCTGCTGCTGGGCTCCAGGAGGAACCGCCACTAGGGACTGCCTCCCTGCTGGAGGGCCCTGTGAGCTGGCCTGCCTGGGCCCAGCCTGGTGCCCCTAAAACTTTGCTGGCTGGAGCTGTTTGTCCTAGCGCCTCGTGAGCGCTATATTTTAATTTCCTGAGGGCGAGGGGCGTGTGAGCCCTGCAGCACTGAGCCGCACATCCTGGAGAGGGAATCCCGGCGTAGGGATTCCCCGCGTTTCAAGGGAGGAGCGGGTGCCCACCCCGCATTAGTGGCGCTCGAGCGGGTGCCCACCCCGCAAGTGACCTTATTTAAAAATACCGGGAGCCTACCCCGTATCGAGGAGATCGCCGCCAGCCCCGATTCAAGAAAAGAAGTTGCCGGGCCGCTGCAGACGCGACCCGGAAGCCAGGCGGCCTTGCCTGGACGGGGGCGGGGCCGTGTGACGTGAGGCGGAAGCAGCCCGGGAGCCTCGCAGGCTCCAGAACGAAGTCCCGGTCCCGAGAAGGGGGACCGGGTGAAGTGAGGCGAGGTGAGGCGAAGTCGAGGCGGGGCTCCCTTGTGAGTGAGGAGAGCCCCGTGTGCCGCCTAGAGCGTCCAGAGAAGCCCGGTGAGTGGGGCTGCCTGCGCACACTGCCGGTGCCCTCCCGCTGCCTCAGCGTCGTTGCCAGAGGAGCCCCAGTGAAGGGGGGCTCCACAAAGCAGTGCGGATACCAGAGGCGGCACCAGAGAGAAGGAGACCGGAGCAGTCCAAGGAGAGTCCCGGTGAGTGGGGCTCCCATTGGGCATCGTGCTTGGGCCAGTACTTCCTGATTAGTCACAGCTGCGCCGCAGTCGCGGGCAGCTGCACCGAGGGGGTCATTTTGTTTGTTGAGTCCCCGAGTGGGGCTCCCCCCAGGCCCAGTTAGTGCCGGTACAATTTCGCCACAGCTGCCCCGCGAGAGAGAGCGGGCAGCTGCAAACGTTTGGCAGAGGTTATGTTGGAAGTCCCGGAGTGGGGCTCCCATTGCGCGTGTAGTGCCAGTCTGTTTTCTTCACAGCTGCACAGCGTTCACGGGCAGCTGCAGCGTTTGGGGCAATTGGGATGATTAGAGTCCCAGTGGGGGCTCAGAGGGTACAGTAGTACCAAGGCATTTCCGCCAGCTGCCCCACCTGACAGTGGGCAGCTGCAACGTTGCGCACAATCATTTAGAGACCCCCAGTGGGGGGCCCGAGAGGCACGAGGAGTGCCGGACTTTGTCTGCGCATTTTTGCCAGCTGTCCTGCGAGAGCGCAGGCAGCTGCAACCTTGGGGGACAGGTTCATTTTAAATTGCGAGTCCCAGAGAGGGGCTCAGGGGGCACGCGTGTGTCCGTGTTCATTTTCACAGCTGCCCAGCAAGTAGTGGGCAGCTGCCACGTTTAGGCTTGCGCAAATTGCGCACCCTTGACTCCTGCTGCCTAGGCAGCGCCCTGACTCTTGGGACATAGGGCATTTGAGCCCCTGTGAGAGGCCAGTTGGCCTGGGGCCAGTTTTAGTGCGTTGTGCCCCCGATTGGGGCACACTGTTTGTATGCCAATTATTTCCTAAGGTGTTCATGCTTGTGATGCCTACTGTAATGCCTATTGCGTAATGTATGATGCTAATGAGGTTTGGGCCTAATGTAGTTTTATGCGCAAGGTGACTTATGCATCCTATGTTTTACATTGCAGGTTCCCAGGCTTAGTTCCTAACTGTACCAGTAGTTACTGGTTGTGCGCTACATTTATTATTTGTGCTACATTTACAATTGGTGATTTGTGATGGTTATGACAGTGGCCCCATTGGCCCTGTCGTGTGTAAATAGTCCCCTGTGAATATTGCCTAGTGCCAGTTGGCACACTGTATATTACGTGGTTATGTTTCTAATGTATTTATGACAATACAAAGGCTATTTTTATATAACCTTGTGTGGAGTTTCTTTTGTGGTGTGCCTAGTTTGTTGCTGCTGAGTGTGTGTTGCGCAAACGCTTTACACATTGCCTCCGGGATAAGCCTGACTGCTCGTGCCAAGCTACCAAGGGGGTGAGCAGGGGTTATCGTCGGCGTGTAACTCCCTCGCCCTGACTAGAGTGGTGGTCTCTGCCTGGCTTTGGCGCAAGCCTTAGCCAACCAGAGATCCCATTTCTAACATAAACACTCATCATATGTTGTACACATATTGCTAAAATGTGAGGGCAATGGATTGAAAATCCATCTGCCTGTGTTGTAACAGTAGGTGACCAAGTTTTGGTGGAACATGCAAATCTGGGTAAATGCAAAAATCATCAGAAACCCAAAACCCGTCACACAATGGACAGCATGCTCTTTTTACAGTGTGTAACTGAAAAAGTCTGAAGACCTTTTAACATAACAACGTTGACATTACATTTTCAAGCACATCAATCCAGCATCGGACATGGACACTGACGATTATTGACCTTGCCCACTGGTTTGAACTGCTGTGTGAAGTCATACCCCAAATGGAAAGAGTAATAGGATTATGAGTGAAAAATATTGGTTTCTTCACTGGCAATCTGCTGCGGTAGATCTACCACACACACAGGAGCTCAGATTGTTAGTATATGTTTCAGACCATGTATGAATCTTAACTCAGTATATCCTACTGCTATGGGTTCTGTCAATACCTAGCTCAAAAACAGAAAATCACCCCTAGTACTCAAATCTATAGCTGAGGTTAGAGTCTCCCTCCCAGTACTATTCTTCAGTTTGACAGTTTTTTGAGGGACCTTATTTTGTTCTTCTTTATTTCTTTGTGTGCCCGCAGTTGTGCACACAAGATAGTTCAGGTGAATGTTCGGGAGAGGTTGCTACACCCTTCCAATATAAAGTTGCAGGGCCTGATTCAGAAAGGTAAGTTTAGACTTTGCATGTCCTATCTTTTCATGTGCGCAGATCACCACCCTGACCGCGGATTCTCCACAGATGTAAGTATACGGCGATCTCTGCACATGGAAAGATAGAACAAGCAGAGTTTTAAAACTTCACACGTAGTTTGTGAATTTCACTATAAGAGTAAAGTTACACAAAGTGTGAGTTTACCTTCTGAATCAGGCTTATTGTGTTTCCAGGTTGCTGTACCCAAGCTTTTGTCTCCAGAGAATTAGCACGTACGGTCATATTTATGAGCCCCTGTGCATCACTCTAGCACCACGCAACTTGGTACAAGCGCGACGCAAATGTAAATTGAGATGTATGATGCCACGCAAGGCCACCTTGCATGGCCCTGCGTGGCTTCATAAATCTTGAGTAAAGTAATGCAGCGCAAATTGGTGCGTTGCATTAATCTGCCCAGAAAGGAGTTTCCATGGGTGTTGCGTGGGTGTTCCCATGCAACATCCATGGATTTTGAAGCATACCCAGATTTACATGAATGGGTAACCCTGGGAATGCACCAAAAAGACATGCCTCCTCAGGAGAGGTGTAACGAGGAGAATTGTCCTTATTTCTCCTTGTTTTTTTCCTTTTTCTATGTGTGTTGCAATGTGCAGCACCCATAGAAAGAGGAAAAAGCCTCTCAGGAGTGTTTTTGTGCAGGAAGGTACCCCTCTGGGGAGAGGATGCGGCCTAATGGCTAGGGCGGTCGACCTCAAATCTGGGGAACCGGGTTCGAGTCTCGGCAACGATGCTCAACATCCTGTGATTATGGGCAAATCACTTAATATCCCTGTGCTTAACAAAAATGAATGTGTCCTTATGTAAGGCAACTGGTGCTCATGTAAAGCGCTCTGATACCTGATACCTTCGGGTCAAGTTTGTGCTAAATAAAACTCTGGAAAAAAAAGTTGCATGTTAATTACACTCCACTGTGAAGAGCAAACTGTACAATTTTTATCCCTGATTAGAACATTGGAATGTGGAGCACTCCATTGAATACAATGGAGTGCTCCATGCTTCTATGGGCTGGTAAAAGCCCTCAGAGCAACATTCCAATGTTGTTTGAACAAAGGCCTCTCGCAGCCCTAGGGGATTTCAATACCCTCGGGCTCCGAGTGGCCTTTGTTTTATTTGTTAGAACATTCTGCCCTCTAGTGGCAGAATGTTGTAATAGCCTTATAGCCCTTCGTAGCTGGGCTATACCGGCCATTAAAGTCCCGCCCCCTTGTTAAAGGCCCCCGCCTTCGGCTCGGGCCTTTAACGCTGGAGAGGGCCTTTAATGGCCGGTATAGCACGCTCGGCGGGCTATAAGGCTATATAAATATATTTCAAGATAACTAGTTCATATACACTTAGCAGATAAGCTGATGGTTTTTAGGCACACTGCTCTCACTTTATGACAAAATGTGAGCAGTATATGTTTATTGTTCAAATTATTCACTGATTGATTAATAAATTACTTTCTTGCACATGTATCGGTCCGAATTCTTCTTTGGCGTGTGCAGACATGTCAATTGAGTCAAATAGTTGTTACAATTTACAAAAGGAGCCAGCTAGATATTTCTGCTTCCCCGCCCTTTACCCCAGGTACATGAGATATCCTCATCCAAGTAAAAATGATGAATATAGGTCGGGTCGCACTAGGGAGAAGATATGGACACTATTTGCTTGCAACAGAGACTTCAAATCTCAGTGGTGTTGGAATCCCGATGGAACATAGAAGGAAACACACATGGTTAGACTCTGTGACATAACTTAAATATTGTATGTCACTGTCGTATCTTAATGAATTCAGCACACAAAGATCATCATTACCTTGGGAATTACATAGTTCTTGAAATGGATGTCTCTCGTCGCTGCGTGTGGTACGCCCATCGGGACGATGTCAGAGTAACGCTGGATCTCATGTATGACGGCATCTGTGTACGGCATGTTGTTTCGATCATTGATAGCTGGGCAGCGGTTTCGGCCAATCACCCTGTCTATCTCCTCATGGACCTTATCTGTCATCGATGTAGGGAAATGTAATAGTTTTATAAGCAGAGCAAGTATTTATACTGAGCATAGTTAATAGCTATATTGGTGTCCTTAGTGAAGAAACAACTGCAAACCACGGCTTTATCTGTGTAATACATAGGTGAAGTAGAATATTTATTGTTCCTGCCTAAAGTTTTAACCTCAAGTCTATTGCTAATGATAGCATGATCAGGAGGATCCGGAGAAGAAAACATATCTGATAATTACCAGACTTTTTTCTACTCTGGAGTGTTACGAACATTTCCAGAAATTTTGAGGTTTTCAAGTAGTATGGCATAGTTATGGTCATTTTCACAAAGTTTGGTCTCTCCCGCAAAGTTTTGTTGCCGTTTTGCGCCCAATTTCACAATCACTCTGGGACTATGAATCAGTCTATCAGAGGGAAGCTTGCACATCAATTAGTCCTGTTGCTGATTCTTCAACAGATATTCCTTTTGGCCTTCTGAAGTCTTCCAATACACTGTGGGGCATATTTATCAGCCCCTTTGTGTCACTCTTGTGCCACGTAAAGTCGTGCAAGAGCGACGCAAATGAAAAATGAGCTTTATGAAGCCACGCAAGGCCACCATGCATGGCCCTGCTTGGCTTCATAAATCTCGATTGTTCTAACGCAGCACAAATCACTGTGTTTCATTACTCTATGCCAGGGAGGCATTTCCATAGGTGTCGCGTGGGTGTTCCCATGCAAAATCCATGGACTTTGATGCATTCCCAGATTTACAAGAACAGGTAAACCTGGGTATGCGCCAAAAAGATACACGTCCCCAGCAGAGTCATAACGATGAGAAATATCTTTATTTCTCCTTGTTTTTCCTCTTTCTATGTGTGCTACATTCTGCAGCACACATAGAAAGAGGAAAACGCCTCTCAGAATTGTTTTTGTGGAAGAAGGTGCACCTTCCGGCACAAAAACATTCCTGCATGCAACGCAGGCGCCCTTACACCATGATGCAAGAATGTCTGCATTGGTGCTAGAAAGCCCATTGTGCACCAGTGCAGGGGAAAGGACAGGAATGTGCCGTATTGCCTTAAATATGATGCTTTCCTGTACTTTCCCAGTAACGCAGCACAGTGTAACAAGGCGACCTGCTGTGCTACGCTGCGCAACATTTTCATAAATATGGCCCTGTTTCTATATAGAGGGCCTGAATAGAAAGGCAGTGTCTTTAACTGATGTCCTCCCATCAGGTGAGAATACTAAAACCAGTTTGGCCTAGTGCTCTGGTTGTAGGTTGAACTTTCTTTTGTCTTACACAAAGTGGCTGATGTAAACATTACACTCTAGAGAAATTAATCTGACATTTTTGTAGTGTCTGTGACAAGAAAATAGTCATGTGAAACACTTAACCAGTGCAATTATCATGAAAGCCTAGCCACAGGAAATTACATACAGAACTAGTACATGCAAGGATATAAAAAAAGCAAATGTTTGATTTTCGAAGGTGGATATTCAGCTATTGCACATGAACATTAACTGGAATGACACGTGGCAGGGGCTCCCCACATACAATCACTATGCTACCCACCAAGTTCAGGTTACTTATCCCACTACAAAACACAACGGGAGGCCCAGGGAGGTTTAACGTCCAGCCGGTATTTACTCCCCAAACAACAATCAGCCAGCCACAGTAAAATACCTGGCTCTAAACAAAAAACTAAATGGTATGAGTGTACCCTAAGATGTAAAAGGAGATTTCCTTCTTAGGACGAGAACCCCCACCAACCGAAGGTGGCAATGCTTCATCCTAGGGTTCCTCCTCACACCACAACATCTAGTTGTGGTGCGGGCTACATCTCCTAAACTAATTAGGAGGAGCTGTTCGCATGTTTTAATGAAACCCAAGGTCAGGCGGCCGTAAGGGTAAGGTGCGAAGAGTACCAAATGGTACATTAATTCCAGGGTTTGATTTACGCCTCCCCGAGTCCTTGCTTTCTGCATAGTTTTTAGTCTAACCTCGACAGGCAACAATAAAGTCTGATGTCTGTTGCAGAGTTAGTTTTAATCAATCTTTTTGATCACTTTGTCACTCTTCAGTTTTTTCACACTCTAAGAAGGACATCTCCCTTTACATCTTAGGTTACACTGATACCCTTCAGTCTTTTGTTTAGACCCTGGTATTTCATTGTAGTTGCTTACTTATCCCTCTACCCACACCAGCGACAGAAGCTTCACTAATTCGCTAATACAATTAACTTCAAAAATACCAACATAATCTGGTGACTGCAGATTAAACAAAAATTTGGGTGAGGGGCTAACTTTGTCGCTGGTCTCACAAAAACTTCAATTAACACAGCCTTTAGGAAAAGGGTCTTCAGGGATTACATTGTGAGGAATATGCAGATGGAAATGAAATTCATTGAAAACGAATTTAAGACTAAACGGTCACTTCTCCCCTAAAACCCGTGGGGCAAATGTACTATTATTTCTTGCAATGTGCCCAGTAAAGGAACTTGCTACCCTTCGTGACATAGAAGGGAGAGAGCAGACCTGCTCGATAATTTCAAAGAATTGGAGCATTTCTACTCTCTCCTTGCACTGGCGCACTATTTGCTGCCTAGAGCCAAGGCAGGCACCCTTGCACTGTGGTAAAGGGGTGCCACATTACGGGGTTGATTTATTTTGTGGAGGAAAGAACATCTTCCTGCTCAAAAACAATCCTTAGAGGCATGTTCTTTCTTCTATTTGTGCCACAGTATGCAGCACACCTGGAAAGAGGAAGTAATAAGGAGAAAGAAAGATGGGACATATTAGCAAGACCAGCGGTAAAATTATCGCCGTTTTAGCGGCAGGAAACTGCCGCTAAAACGGCGATAATGGGCTTGCTAATATGCGTTATAGAATTCCAATAGAAGCCAAGGTTAGATGTCCTGCACATCTAACCTGGGCTTCTATTGGAATTCTATAACGCATATTAGCAAGCTCATTATCGCCGCTTTAGCGGCAGTTTCCTGCCGCTAAAACGGCGATAATTTTATCGCCGGTCTTGCTAATATGCCCCGATATTTCTCTGCTTTACGCCTCTGTTGGGTAGGTGCACCATTCTGGCACAAACCGAGGTTTACAAAATTTTGTAAATCTGAGTTTGCTTCAAACTACATGGGTGAATGCATGAGAACGCCCATGCTACACCTATGCAACACCTACCCAAAGCAAAGTTCCTCAAGGTAGTGCTATGCTCTGCGTTGCTTTGCTTTATATTTACTAAACCACGCAAAGCCATGGTTTAGTACATTCCAAAAAGCATTTTTCATCAGGGCTACACCACAAAAATGACACAGCTCCAACACAAAATAATAGTAATTCTGAACCTTAGTTCTTTCGTGTTTATATGCAGTTCCACATTTTACTATTTTGGTAATTGTCCGTCACGTGTTGTGCCAGTCATGTACCACTCGTTAAGAAATACCATCTCATTTAAGTGTGTTGTTGTCTAGGTTGGCTAGTAGTTATGGTGGCACAGGAGAACTTAACACCTACATTATATGACCATAAGCAAGTCAATAAAGCTCCTGTACTTTGTTTTTCCTATCTGCAGGAACTAGGAGTGACTAGAAGTGTTTCAGTTTGCAGGTGAGGCATTAACACCACCCTCATATTGCAATCAATGGACACCAAACTCTTTCCAAGAGGTGTGGGGCGAAGATCGCTGCTGCCTCACGATACCTTGGACACATATGGTACCAAATTGTGGTTTTTAGAACAGGGTTTAAAAAATGAATTAGCTAGTAATCATTTCTTACACAATGTACTAAAAGGAAACTTAAGGCGCATCCCAGTAATTAAGGGGCTGCTAGAAGCATTATTTCTCAGCATAATCAAATCTTGTAAGTTCTTTTTGGAAAAATGTGCGCTTACATAAAACACTTGATGCACAAAAGTAAAATATTTCTGCCACAAGAAATGCAGTGCCTATCACTAATGTTCTTGTCCCGTTGCAAGTTATTAGGCCATGAAAATTAACGTGTAGTAAAATAAAATACAGGATTTGATTTTATGGTTCTATAATAATATTAAATTGCATTTATATAGCACTTTGTACCACTCTTCTGCAATTTCTAAGCACTGTAAATAAAAAATATTAATGCCCAATTTGCGTTACTTAATTAAATGACCTCAGCAGGATGTAAGTCTGAGTTTGCCTTGATTGTAGTCAAACTCTTGACCTTCATCATTTGTCAAAGTCATGGAAAAATTCCAGCTCAAAGTTTATAAGAGGGTTTTCATATTACCATCAAATATATGTGGATGCCTGGTTAGGCTGGAATTTGGGCATGGCGGCCTTCCTAAAATATCATTACAGGATTATAAAAGCGCTGCTTAAGTCCTTGAAAGCTGTCCTTCAGAATAACTTTCAATCGGAGAAGAATCCTTGGTCAGATTATCTTCAAAGATCAGCCAATCAATCAATCAATCAATCAATCATTTATAAAGCACAGCTTTTCACCCCTGAGGTTTCACTGGTCTCATTTGAAAAGACAAATCTAGAGTCCCCTTTTGAATTCAACCAGGTAGGGTGATGTTTTTAGGTGGAAGGGTAGATTGATCCAGGCCTTGGCAGTGAGGTAGGAGAAGGAATGACCTCCGCTCTGGCTTTGGCAAATGCAGGGTGTGGGTGCGAGGGCCTGGGAGGTGGAGCGCAGGTATCTGGCAGGATGGTGGAAGTTCAGGCGATTGTTGATGTATGCTGGCCCCTGGTTATGTTGGGCCTTGCCGGCGTGTGTCAGGATCTTGAACTGGCATCCCTTCTGGACAGGGAACCAATGGATGTTCCTGAGGTGGGGGTGATGCAGGCCCGTTTGGAGACGTTAAGGTTGAGATGGGCTGCTGCGTTTTGCATTGTCTGGAGTCTCTTGAGAAGTTAGGTGGTGATGCCTGTGTAGAGCGTATTTTTGTAGTCCAGCTGGCTGGTGAAGAGGGCCTGGGTGACGGTCTATCACGTGTTGATGGGGATGCATCTGAAGATTTGTTGGAGCATGAGTAGGGTGTAAAAGCAGGAGGAGGTGACTGCGTTGATTTGGCGCTTCATGGTGAGTTTTCTGTCAAGGATGATGGTGAGGTTGCAGGCGTGGTCTCTCGATGTGGGTATAGGTCTGAGCTCGTGGGGCCACCTGGTGTTGTTCCACGCGGAGGTGTTCTTCCCAAAGATCAGCACTTCCATCTTATCCATGTTGAGCTTCAGGCAGTTGCACCTCATCCAGTCGGCGACGCTGGTCTTGGCTTGTGGATGTTTGTTTTAGTGGTGGAGGGGTCTTCGGTGAGCGAGAAGATGAGCTGGGTGTTGTCTGCATAGGATATAATGTTGAGTTTATGGGTTCTGACGATGTCAGCGAGGGGTGCCATGTAGGTGTTGAACAGGATGGGGCTGAGGGATGATGCTTGGGGTATGCTGCAAATGATGCTCTTGGGCGAAGGGTGGTAGGCGTATTCTCTGAGTTCGTCCTGTGAGGAAGGATGTGATACATTCGAGGGGTGCTCCATGGACACCGATGTGGTTGAGTCTGTTGATGAGGGTGTGGTGGGATATGGTGTTGAATGGAGCTGAAAGGTCAAGGAGAATCAAGGCTGCTGTTTCACCTCTGTTGAGTAGGGATCTGATGTCATCAGTGGCAGCTATTAGGACAATCTTGGTGCAGTGCTTGGTGTGGAAACCGGATTGCGAGGCATCAAACAGATTGCTTTGTCTAGGTGTTCGGTGAGCCGGTGGTTGTTGGCCTTCTCGAGGACTTTGGCAGGGATTGGAAGCAGTGAGATGGGGTGGCAATTTTTGAGTTTGCTGGGGTCAGTAGAGGGTGTTTTCAGGAGGTTTTTTTTGGCGTGTTTCCATCTGTCAGGGAATGCTGGAGTGGTGATGGAGGTGCTGAGGATGTTGGTGAGTATTACGCTGATTTCTTATGTTCCTAGGTTGAAGAAATGGTGGGGGATGGGGTCCATGGGTGGTGATCCGGAGTGGATGGAGGACATGGTGGCTGCAGTGATCTGTGTGGTGTGGGGATTCCAAGCGGTGATAAAGTGGCTGGTGTCCGTAGGTGGGCAAAGGTTGTTGAGGTCGAAGTAAGTGGGTTGAGAGTCAAAGTTATTGTAGATATCTTGCTGTGGAAGTAGTCCAACAAGATTTCGCAGAATTTTTGGGAAGGGCGAACATGTTCTTGTTGGCTGACGGGCACGAGAACTTTCTAATGATTTAGAAGAGTTCGTTAGTGTGGTTGGCACTTGTTTCCATGCAGTCTGTGAGAGAGTCTCATTTTGTGTCCTTGATGCGTTGGTGGTGCTTGTTGAGGGTTGATTTGAAGGTGGTTCTGTCAGCTGGGTCTTTGGTGGTGCGCCATTGTTTTTCCAGTCGTTTGCAGTTGTGCTTGATGGTTCTGAGTTCTGGTGTATACCAGAGAGCTTGTCTTGATCATATGCTGGTTTTGGCTGGCTTCATGGGGAAGACACTGTCCGCGCATTTGGTGATCCAATTAGAAACATTCTCGACGACCTGTTCCAGGATTGATGCAGCATCGCGCTAGCTGGTGTTGAGGGCCTCCGTCCACTGGGTCCAAAAATCAATTTCCTCTTTTCGAAAAGATCAGACAGAGTTAAACAAGCTTTACCTTTCGAATGTAGCACTTAAAACAATCTTTAAAATGCAGACAAGGAGACTTAAGAACTCCTGGCTATTACAAGCTTTGGAAAAATCATATGTTAACACGCACCCACAATGCCTCTGCCTGCAGCAAAAACTGCACTGCCTGATCTGGAAACGCTGCCTTAAGCAAATAGTGGTTGCAAGGCTGATGGGATTACAGATTGAAGACTTAGGGCCAGATGTACGACCAAGGAATTTGCGAGTCGCAAATTGCGTCGCAATAGCGACTCGCAATTTGCGAGTCGCAAATTTGTATGTACAACAGTGCCTGCGGCGCTGATTGCGTTTCCCAATGGGGTCGCAAATTGAATGCCTCATGCATATTCATGAAGCACTCGCAATTTGCAACCCCATTGGGAATGGCTGGCCCTCCAAGGTATGGTGGCCTTCTGGGCTCAGCATACCTTTATGTCTGGGACTGCTTTTAAATAAAGCAGTTTTTTTAATTTGAATGCAGCCCGATTTACTTAAAGGAAAACGGGATATGTTAGAAATGGGGGTCTCTAGTTGGCAATGGCTGGCCACTGTCCAAGTAGGGACCCTTCTTCCTAAGTCAGAGTAAGAGGGCTACCCTCCTTGATACCCCTGCTCAACCCTGTGGTAACGTAGCACGAGCAGGTAGGCTTATCTCAGAGGCAGGGTGTGAAGCATTTATGACCATACACAGTAACACAGTGAGGAACACTACAAAGGGACACCACACAAGTAGTTATAAAAAATAAGAATCTTTATATAAATTATTATTATTATTAGTTAGCATTTATAGAGCGCATGGCTACCCAAAGGCATCCCAGCGCTGACGGCAATTAGGGCTAGTAGGGGAAGGCTAGCAGGTACTGTTCTGGAATAGCCATGTTTTAAGACCCTTCCGAAAAGAGAGAAGGCAGATTTATCACAGGACCAATAACTGTAAAAGCCACAATACTGTCAAAAATAGGATAGCTGTTGAAGGGCTGTCAAAAATAGTTCAAAGGTTGCAAAAATAAGGTTCAAGTTCAAAGCAGTGGTCTCTGCGACCCTTTCTCTCACAAAGTACCTGGGTTTAGTAGCAAAACCAACAAAATGTCGCAAATAAGCTCTAGCGATGATTCTCGGCACGCGAGGCCGGCGATGCGTTGAAATCCTGGCCGCAAGGGAGGATGATGCGCCGATCTGCGTGATGCGTGCGGAGACGATGCAACAAACTTCTGCACGCTGGACCGCCGATGCGATGACTTTCTTGCCGCGTGGGAGAAGTCGATGCGGCGATCCTGTTGCGCTGTGCGATCGTGTTGCGATGCGAAGACAAGACGCTCCGCGAGGGAGCGACGAAATTCGGTGCGATGCGATCAAAGTGGCGGACGCACGGCGTCCGCAATGCGATGTCTCGAAGCGATGAATTTTTTAGGGGTTGCGAGTGCGCGGCGACAGCAGCGCGATGATTTTCCCAGCGCGTCTCGGCTGCAGCGGCTCGCAAAGGGGCGTCAGCGATGGTTTCGTGTTGCGAGCCCTCGGCGGCAGCAGCGCGATGATTTTCCCAGCGCTCTCGACTGCAGCGGCTCGCAAAGATGCATTAGCGTCGATTTCCCACTCTCTCTTCTCTGATGCAAACTAGAGGCCCTGGAACTCACAGGAGCCTCATCAGCAGATAGCAGTCCTCGCAGGGAGGAAGCAGGAGGTTGGTGGTGGAGTCTGATGTGCCTGAGACTCCAGCAGGAGGCTAGCTCTTTTCCTAGCCCTTGGGTAATTGCATGTAACAAAAATAAAAGTTCTCTCAAGAGTTCCTTTTCCTCTTTTTCAAGGTCCAGTGGTCACTGCTGCAGGCCAGTGCAAGAAACAACACACAAGCACAGGGACAGTCACTTCCTGCAGATTCCTCCAGTGGCACGGACAGAGTTTCCTCTCCAGATCCAAAAGCAATACACAATGTAGGGGTTTGAGCACAGATATTTATACCCCAAAAGTCTTTGTTCTTAGAAGCTACCAGTCACTGAACCTAGCCAGAACCAGTTCTGCTCAGACCTGGAGCACTTTGTTTACCAGGCTGCATCCTTCCTTTCAGAAAGAGGGGGTCTGCTAGCAGACACACAGTGGGAGGTGGAGCCAGCATTCACCTTGCCAGGCACAGCCCTATTCAGGTCAAGGAGCCACCCCTCCCCACACTCTAAATGCAGATCTCTCTATTCAACCCAGGTCTGACTCAGCCTGCCCTGCCCCTCTAAAACCAGACAGCCAATACACATAACAGCAGAGCACACTGGAAGGTTTAGGCAAGAAAATACCTACTTTCTAAAAGTGGCATTTTCAAACACAGAATATAAAAATAAACTTCACTAAAAGATGTAATTTAATATTCTGAGCTCAGGCATACTAAATTCGTTTTTCTACCATGTTCCTGGGGTCAGTTAGGACTATAGAATGTAATAGTCAAACCGCCCATTCTAGCCTATGAGGAACAGGTAGCCTTACAGTAGTGAAAAACGAAATGGGGTGTAATTCACTACCAGGACATGCTACATACACCAAGGCATGTCCTACCTTACACATACAATGCACCCTACCATAGGGGTGACTTACAGGATGCCAAGGGAAGGTTCAGGGGCTGGGAAGTGGGTGCACTTCACAGCCAAGATGGCAGTTCTGGACTGCACACAGACACTGCAGTGGCAGGTCTGAGACACACTTTACAAGCTGCTTCTGTGGGTGGCACACATCAGTGCTGCAGGCCCACCAGCAGCATTTGGTTTACCAGCCCTGGGCACACATAGGCCACACTACTAGGGACTAACAGGTAAACCAAATAAGCCAATCAGGGATATACCAATTCACATAGACATATTTACACAGGGAGCATTCGCGCTGTGACACTGAATGGCAGTGGCACAGCGCCCAGAGCATCTAACACCAGCAAAACAGAGGAGACAACAGCGAAAAATGGAAGGGAGACCCACGCCAATGGTGCCAGGTCTAACAGGATACATTTATAAAAAGAAAAATGAAACGTTTTTGTTTAATTTTTTAAAGGCAGGTAGTGGTCCCTGGGACCACTGCCTGCCCTTAAAAAATATTTTTAGAGCCAGCCAGCGCCTTGATGCCCTTGGGCTAAGTTAGCGCTTTATAAATCGAATATTCATTCACTAAGGGGAAGGAGTCCCCTGGGGACACCGTCTCGTTTGCAAGTGGTTTACCACCCTTCTGTGAAGGGTGGTAGACTGCGACTGAAAACAGTCATACATGGCATTTGGGGTCACTATTAGGAAGGTAACGCAACTTCCTATTAGTGAGTCGCAAATCCTAAATCTAAATAGGGTTTGTACATGGCCCTGTAGGTTTTTGCATGCGCAAACGGGTCACAAACCCGTTTGCGCATGTAAAAACGGGCCATACATCTGGCCCTTATACCCCAAATGGACCTCTCTTTCTAAAATTGTCAACTGCAGACTCTGCGCCTATAAGATCGAGTCCTTTAACCAAGTACTTTGCTGCTGCCCGGCACTTTTGCACACTCAACGCACCTTGCTAAAACCTCTTTTTAAAGCGTATGGAATTCAAACCTGTGATGAGACATGGAACCTTGCGCTTATTATCACCTAGCCCACCGAGCTGGCCAAACTTGGTAAGTACATCAGCCTCATGCAAGCACGCTTAAAAGAGGCAAACAAGGTCTGACAGACTGTACAGGGCAAGGAACGCCCTTAAACTGGCTTGCCTCCGCCTAAATGTGGCGAGGCTACAGACCACATAAACAATGCTCTCAAACCAAGCCATCTTTAGGGCAGCTAACTAACGCATAGGACTTTTCGAAAACATTGTAACGCTTGCAGTTTGGCAATGGCGCTTTCATGAGGCCAAAACGTCTGAGAAGGGTAGTGTTCTGCTACTGAACTACTGTACTGATCATTGCACCCTGTGCACATAAACTTTGCTAGAGATTTTATTTGTACATTACTCTTCTCACTAGCACAATAGTGTAAATTGTGCTTTTAATTTTTTTGGGGTAAATTTTATGTGTGGGTTGTGGGGTTTATAGGGGTAAAAGGTGGGAAGTCATTTATTTTAATTAATTAATAATTAGCTGTTAATTAATATTAATTAATTAATTAATTATAGTAATTGTGTATTTTTTTAGGTGTGGGTTGTGGAGCTAATAGGGGTAAAAGGTGGGAAGTAATTTATGTTTAATTAATTAATAATCAGTTGATAATTAATATTAAATAATTAGATTAATTGATAATTATGTTTAATTAACTTTTTTGGGTGTGTGGGTTTTGGGTTTACAAGGGTAAAGGGTGGGGAGAAAATTAATTTTACTTAATTTATAATTAGTTGTTAAATAATATTAGTTATTTAATTGAAAAATAATTTTAATTGGGTAATTAATGTTTTTAAAGTTCAATTTTAGGTGCAGGTTGTGGGGATTATAGGGGTAAAGGGTGGGAAGTTAATTATAATTTTTTTTTTTTTTTTTAGAGTTTTATATAGCGCGAACTAGACCCGAGAAATCGGGTATCAGAGCGCTTTACATGAGCACCAGTTGCGTTACAAGAGGACACATTCATTTTTGTTAGGCACGGGGAGATTAAGTGATTTGCCCAGAATCACAGGATGTTGAGCGACGTTGCCGAGACTCGAACCCGTTTCCCCAGCTACGAGGTTGAGTGCTCTAGCCGTAAGGCTACATCCTCTCACCTAATAATTAGTTTATTAATTAATAATATTTGTTTAATTGATAATTAATTATGTTAATTGTGCAAATACATTTTTGTTTTTACATTTTAGATGTGGGTTCTGGGTTTTGTAGGGGCATGGGGTGGGAAGTAAATCAATTTTAAACAATTAATAATTTTATTACATTTAATATAATAATTATTAATTTAATAATTAATTCTGTTGTGTGTTTTGTGTGGGTATATTGTGGGAAGTGCATTGATTATATTTAATTAATAATGAATATTTAATTAATGAAAATTAATTTGTTGATTAATATTTATATTAATAGAGTAAATAATTTGTTAGGTGCAAGTTGTGAGTTTTGTGGTGTTGTAGGGTGGGAAGTAACTAAACAAAATGTATGTAATAATTAATGTTTTTGTTAAATAAGCTCTAACTAAAAATATTTATTTGTATGAAAATTATTTTTGTATTTTCTTTATAATAATATTTGTAGGTATTTGTGATATGTATTTAACATTATAATATGTTTTTACTTTAAAAAAGTTTTGAAATATATATTTTTTCAACATATTTATATATTGTATTATTTACTTTGTTTTAAAATTATTTTTATTTTGTTGAAGATATTTTATTTGTTTTTATTGTTGTACTGACTGGAGTGGGAATAGTAAATTTTACCCCTCTGCAATACAGTGCTTTCCCTACTGTTGCACTGACTGGAGTGGGAATAGTAAATTTTGACCCTCTGCAATCAAACACTTTCCCTACTGTTGCACTGACTGGAGTGGGAATAGTCATTTTTACCCCTCCGCTATCCAACACTTTCCCTACTGTTGCACTCACTGGAGTGGGAATAGTAAATTTTAGCGCTCAGCTATCCAACACTTTCCCTACTGTTGCACTGACTGGAGTTTGAATAGTTAATTTTACCCCTCCGCAATCCATCACTTTCCCTACTGTTGCACTGACTGGAGTGGGAATTGCTTCTTTTTTGTTAATTATAAATTTTACTGCTGTGTTAAGTGTGGTGGGAATAGTATATTGTAGTAGTTTGTAATGTTATATTTTATATCATTTTAAATTTATTGCAGTCAGAATAGTAAATCCTACTTTTGTGTGGTTTAAAATATTTTATTACTCTTGCATTGTTTTAGGTGGGAGTAATTATGTTTATATTTATTTAGTTGAAAAATGTTTTCTTTTTAATGTGGTGGGAAGTGTATATATATTTATTTTAATTTGTAATCATTTATTTTATGTTGCAATTTATATAATTATGTGTTTGATTTATTATAATAATAATATTATAATTTGCAATATTTTTTGTTTGCAACTTATTTTTAATTAAATTGATTCCCTTTTTAATATTTTATGTTTTTGGTATATTTAAATATGTTTATATATATTTTTGATAACATTATGCTATTTAAGATTTTTTAAATTATATTGTTAATTAAAATATTTGTTTATATTTTTTTACATGTATAATTATATATTTCACAGTTCTCTCACCGAAAAATATATCCCCAGGCAAGAGTCATGGCACGACTGCAGGATAAGATAAGTTTGTTTATTTCTTTTTACATACACATCCTGTGCAAGAATAGCAAGATGGACGGTCTACGCGTTTCGGCTACCACTAGCCTTCTACTGGACCATAGAGTCCCTTGTGTCTAGACAACATTATATAAAGTGCAACGTACTTAACCCCTTGTTTATGTCAATCATTTTGAAAAACTAGACTAGCAACCTCAATCACTTTTGATGGAATAATTTTGCCACCATTTTTCTTTTTCTTTTTCCTTTTTACCGTCAATCACTGTAAAGTACATTCTGTCACTTAAAGTAAAGTGCAAATAGTGCATATATCCTATAATTACAATAAATAGACCTTCAAATCATAATGATATTACAAAGTTAATGTTATCCCAAAGAGGCGTGCTCAAAAATTATACATTCAGCTTTCTTGTGTTTGTGTGTATCCTCATTAGGCAATAAAATAAAGTAAAGGCTGCACAATTTAAAAGATGATTTTCAAATAATCCACTACTTCCATCATAATTCCTGATGAATCATCAATGTAAGGTAAAATTCATATTCGGTGGTTCATTAAAATGAATTAAAAATATTTTAAAGATATTTTGTTACAAATATTTCCAAAAAAGTGTAATATTACTATTAGAAATGCTAAAAACCTACTAACAATTGCTAATAAACTTTTTGTGTGAAGTACACAAACATTAAAGATTTTTACCATTTCATATATTTACATTGTAGCAGCATTTATACATTTCTTATACACCTCACCACATCTGGTTATTCTAACCAAGAATTTAACCATTCTTTTGTCTTTTCTGGAAGGATCTCTAAGATATATTATCAAGATCTTTCCGTGTCATTCTTTTCTTTCCACTCTAATTGGACAATCTATATAATTTGTGCAGTCTATTACCAGTGTAATCTTCTAGCACTACCAAATCAACACTGATGCCTCTATGTAATTCGTGAGCAAACGCACTCATGCTTCATAACTGATGCCCACTATCTGCGACACCAATTCGTCAGATTGTTCTGTCTATGCATTGCAACCATTTCATTCTAAAACACCATCTATGCTTTTTAAAAGTGACAGTCAACATTAATTCTAAAAAACTTTTTGGGGACAAAGTTTTTGAGGCACATATACAATATATAGGTATAGGGAGAAATACATGAAAGTCAGATAAAAAGTAAAAGTAAAGGTAGAGGTAAAAGTCAAAATCAATGAGGGAAGATCACAGAAGAAATGTCATCCTATATACAGTTACACATTCAATATAGAAGCTTATTGAGAATCAAACACTAATCATGTCAAATTCATTAAAGAGTTTCTCGGCAAAGAACCATCTTTTGACCACAATAGATTTAGTTCTTATCCTATTTCACAATTCAGTCCTCAACCTCCATTTTCACAGATATACATGCAGTTCAGCATCTTGATTGTGGCCATAAGGATGTTCCGTACCAATTGCCAATATCATTCGGGATTCTGCTCGTCTTAATTTCAAAGTTCTATCTCCACCCCTTTCCGTTAATTTGGCAATCTTTAATCCAGAATATTTCAAAAAATTACAGTCACTTGAGTGAAAGTCAAAGAAATGTTTTGAAATCGGGTAGCTAAAATCCTTATTCTTTATGGCACGCAAATGCTGTAAAATCCTTAATTTCAATTTATTGATAGTGCTGCCAATATAATGTTTTCCACATGGACAAGTTAGTCTATACACTACAAATTTTGATTCACATGTAATATGATCTTGAATCAACTCTGTTCGTCCATTCTGTAGGTCAAAAGATGTAATATTAGAACCATGTTCACAGGCCTGACACTTTGAACATTTCCAAAAGCCTGGAGTTGAAAGCCACGACTTAGACCTCACTTCTCGTGTTTTTAGGTGACTTTGCGTTAAAATGTCCGCTAGAGATGCTGTTTTCCTAAACGTAATGCTGGGATATGATGTTAATGTCGTTCTCAATGTCTCATCCAGCATTAAAATTTTCCAATTTCTTCTAATGATACCTTTGATTTCACCACTTTGGTTATTAAAATCCATAATCAGTCATGTGGTGCTATCCCCCTGATCCCTTTCATCACCAATGTATCCTTTTTTGTTTTTTCTTCTTTTTATTTGTGTTGCAGTTAGCAGATCCTTTCTTATTTTGCCTTTTACACGTATTCTTGCATTTTCAATGACATCCAATGGATAACCTCTCTCTAAGAAGCGACAGCTCATATTGTCTAGTTCACATTCCAGGTCAGTTGTTTCTGTGCAATTTCTTTTAGCACGTAACATTTCCCCATAGGGTATGCTCCATTTCAAATTTTGCGGATGACCACTATTCGCATACAATATACTATTGCAAGATGTTGGCTTTCTATGCATTTTGGAGCATACCCTATGTTCTTTTATAAAAACTTCAACGTCCAGGAAGATGATATTAGTTTCACTAATATTAGAGGTGAAAGTGAGGTTATACTTGTTGTTTTCTAAAGAGTCAATGAATTCTTGTAGTTCAATCTGATTCCCTTCCCACACAACAAATAAATCGTTGATAAATCGACACCAAGTTCTTACTTTCAAGTGGGTTTGGTTAGCCAGGATCTCTGTCTCCCAGACTGCCATCAGCAGATTTGCATATGTGGGGGCAAATGACGTCCCCATTGCCGTTCCTTGTCTCTGCCGATATAGATCTCCTTTGAAGAGGAATACATTGTGTTCTAGGCAATAGGTAAGCATCTACAGCAGCTTTTCTGAATGTTGTAAAAAATTTATAGATGTATAATTATATATATGTGTGTGTGTTTACATTTTTTAAAAGAAGTTTATTTGTTCAAATATATATTTATTATATTTTTTTATAAATTAATGTTAGTATTTAATTCATGTTTATTTTAATATTTTAAATTATATATATTTTAAATTCGATATTTGATACAACTATATTATTTTAAACTATATATTTTTTGATATTTTTGTGCTTACTGTTTAAGTATAGGGAGTCGATATTTTTGCATTCTATATTTTTACCTCAATATTTTTTACATCTATATTTTTGTGGTCGATATTCTGTCAGTGAACCACTTTCACATTCAGTCAGGCAGTATTCATGCACTCATGCAATCATCCAGCCATTACTCAGGCAGTCATCAAATTAGTGATTCACTATCCATGGAGTTATTCAATTACCCAGACACTACACATGTACTCTTGCAATTGGGCAGGCAGAAAATATGTAGTCATGAACTATGCAGGCACTACCTATACATTCATCTAATCCCCTAAGTACTAACTATTTACTTATGCAATTAACAAGGCTGTAACACATTCCTGTGGATATGACATCCCGGAAATGTAATTTTTTCGTGGCTGTACCGTTGAATATTAATAACAGATACCCCCTGTATATATATATAACTATATCTGTTGAAATATGGCAGCCTTTTAGCCTGCTGTTTCCCTTGCATTATACTCCTGATAAGGGTTAGTCAGGACTAATATATCATTTTAATATTTTTTAGTATTCTCATATTATGAAATGTTTACCAAAATAGCCGAAGTGTACTTTATACACCATGTAAAAGCTAATGTTATGAGTTATGACATCGTTGGTCGATTAAATGAAATACTTTGCGCAATGCTCGCTTTTGACCATTTAGAAATGGCGCCCATCTTTTGCGAGTTAATTATCTATGACCCCTCACTAGCTTTCCTACTTAAAGATGGCCGCTGCTGAGGACGCCAACAACTCGCAAATGAAAATTATCGTGAGGGAATGACCCGGGACTTCGGACTTCGCTGCTTGAGTAAGTTGTATGCCCGTCAGTAATATAATACGAACTAGACTATTCAAGTCCGTATTGTCCGTGACTCTTCTGTCGTTTGTGGAATTCTGGAGCTTTGACAAACTCAAATGTTGACAGGGCTTCCGTTTGCCGCTCATTGAGAAAACGATATCACTCGTACTAGGTACTGTTATCCATAATATTGAATAACAGACTTCCTAATCCCGCTGTTATAGATAGTCCCAAGTATTAATGAACATAGCATGTCCAAAGCTTAAAAGCGCTTGTTGGCTTAAACTTTCATAGCGCCCTCAGCATCTGGCACATTTTTAAGTTAACATGCGGCATGTGGCAATTCCCGTGCCGTATAACAAATGCCTATGCCCGTTTAGTATACCGCTTAATGCTTCCCTGAGATACAGTTACATCTTTTTAAAACTGTTAACAATGTCCCATGCATTAATGTACATAGGATGTCCTAAGTTTAAAAGCGCTCATTGATTTAAATTTTTCATAGCGTCCACAGCATTTGGCACATCCTCAAGCTAACACGCGGTATGTGGCAATTCCCGTGCTGTATAACAAATGCTTATGTCCGCACAGCATACCGTTTTATGCTTTCCTGAGATACGGCCACATCTCTTCAAAATCATTAATAATGAAACTATGGCGCCAAGTTAGCTACTGTAATTACACTGCATATTTAAAACGAAATGTCAATTTCTCTGTGAATTACTCACCAGCTTATGTGTGAATGTTCCCGTGTTCTCCCCCCCTCCTTTCCTTCACAGAAATCAACATTTTTGTCTATCTGCTCTGAAGAGCTATTTGCTGTATCCTATGAGATTTTTTTCAATGATTCTAAAGTATAATTATGAAAAGTAAAATGTGAATGCATTGTATGACAGTGACTGATTTATTTCTGGCTTGTTTTTCCACTTCAAACGTTATTATAATGCATGCACATATCTTGCGGAATCCTAAGAACCACGTGCATGTCTCTAGAAATCGGGACTAAAACTCTAACATGTCCCTGAACTTTACTTAACTAAGCATAGTCTGCGCATTTATCCTAGCAGACCTAATGCTGCTTATGAACACCAACGCTCTATAGCCAGCACCGTATCTACTAACAGAGTTTCTTAAGCTACACGTCACAGCGGTATCTTACCGATGTATAGAGCACACACCCCTTTTCTTTATTAGAATTTGGTTGTAGCACCTACTCACTGGTCATAATTCATTTTTCTCTCACTCTAATACAGGCACTTTTCTTTTCCCTAATGCACATTTAGCACCAATCGGTGATCTATGCAGGGGTCCTGAAATCTCTCTTTACTTATATTTACATATTAATTCCTTTACAGCCTTGAGAAAGCCCAGGTCACACTGACCGGAGTGGGCAAAACATGTGTCGGCTGTTGCACCTTCAGAGCACAAAAACAAAAAATTACATATGGAGAATATAACAAGTAATCAATAAAGACTCTCTTCAAAACAATACATGACAACTGTCTTCTTCGAACACAACATACCAAAAGAAATAAATAGCTTCAGTGTGGTTAAAATTACCTACATTAATGCAAAGAGGAGCATACGCTCAAACCCTTACTAAAGGCTGTAACTATGCAATCATTATAACATTTGTGCAGAACCTATGCAGCCACCTAAACACCCACTTACAACCCATGCAGTCATTTAAATACTGAGGCACACGCATGCACTGATGAAACACTCAGGCACTACTCATGCACTCATCTAATATGCAGTGAGTACCATTCCATCCAGTACCTATGCAGTCATTCAATTGCTAAGGCAACAGTCTTGCACTAATACAATCACCCCAGCAGTACACTTACTTTCATCCATACTCTCTAGCTTTAACAATGGACTCATGCAGTCACTCAGACACTAGTCATGCACTCATCTAATTAGCCAGGTACTACTGATGCACTTATTCAAATATCCAGGCACTACCCATGTAGTTATCTAACCATCCAGGCACTACCTGTTCACTCAACCAAAAACAAATGGGCAGCATCCAAACACTGAAACACTATTCATGCACTCATCCAATAGGCTAGGTGATATGCATGGACTTAAACAATCATGTATGCACTATGCATGCACTCTATAAATCACCTATATACTACGTATGCACTGTTGCAATCATCCAGGCACTAGAGTTGCACTCATTTAATCATTCCACTAGTATCTATGCATGTATTGAATTATTGAAGCATTAGTCATGCACTTGTCTAATCAATCAGGCTATACGCATGTACTCATCCAAAAACCCAGATACTAGTGGTATACTCATGTAAACACGCAGGCAGTAAGTATGCAGATATGGGATGACCCATTGAGTTATGAAATAGTCAGGGAATCATCTAGGCACTACTTGTATCCTCAGGGAATCACCTAGGCACTACCTATGCACCCATTCAATCATCCAGGGAGTATAGAACCATGTGGGGAATTATATATGCAACCTGTCACACACTCTTTGCAAGTAGTCAGAAGAATTAGTAAGCTATATGGTTGTATATACATTAATGTGCACATTTTTATATGCAGCGTTTCCCAAAATTTAAATATGATACATTTAAGTAGAAAAGTACTGAGATACTAAATACACCAGTGACACAGTGGTAGAGAGGCACGCAAATAGCTCTTATGGTGTGTTTTTGGATTGACAGTGTTGAGACACTGGATGTACTTCTACACTTGGGCAATGTGGCGCAGAGCCGCAAGCCATTTTGCTGTACCGTGCTGTATTACTTTCAAAGCAAAGGGATGCATCATATTTACAACAATAGGATGAACCCTGGCACACAACTGGCTGTCATGCTCCAATGGAGGCACCTTGCACCATGGTGCAAGGGTGCCTGTGTTGCAGGGATGATTGTTTTTGTGCAGGAAGTCACACCTTTTTGCACAAACACAATCACAAGAGGTGTTTTCCTCTTTCTATGTGTGCTCTAGAATGCAGCATGCATAGAAAGAGGAAAACACGAGGCGAAATAAAAGTATTTCTCCTTGCTGTGCTTCACTACACCTCCCCTGGGGAGGCATAGAATTCTGATGCATTCCCAAGTGTATGAATTGTTGTAAATCTGGGAACGTGGCAAAATGCATGAATGTTGCGTGGGATCACCCACAGCAACACCCATGGCACTTTCCTTTCACGCAAAGTGCTGCATGAAAATATCCTGTATTTACAAGGCTACGAAAAGCCACGCAGAATGGCTTTACGTGGCCTTGTAAATATGGAGCACCACAATATGCCAATGGTATGTCAAAAAAAGTGACACTTTGGCACATGGGGCTTGTAAATACGCTCCCTTGGCTTGATGTTCATTTTAAAATTTACTACAGAAGGAATAAACTGGTGTTTCACCATGTATAAGTTAGAAGTGAGATATGGTGCAGCTGTGTTGTAGGACAGGGTGCTAAAATGTTAAAAGGTAACATATAAAGTTTTGTGTTTTGCTTTGCGTTTGCTATATTGAAGGAAGTGCATGTAGTAATATAGCTAGGTTCATCTGTAGACTTAAAACTGCAACATACCATAAAAACTGTTTTTGCATTATGTGTAAGTCAATAGTAAAGTAGTTTGTACGTTGGCTGGGGTAAAAATGTAAATATACTTCTTTTTTTACAGAACAAGATATACATAACTTCATACAGTTAGAATGCCTACAAAATCTCAGAAGAAAGAGCAACAGAAGCAACTACAGAATCTCTGCAGAAATGAGTTACTAAAGGGGCAAAATGCTGAAAAAGTGCTGAAAAAAAAGAGCTACTGGTAAGAGGACAAAGTAATTTCTTAAAAATATATGTGGACATTTGCAAAGATTACAAAATAAAGAAATTACACTTATGACTATGAGAAACAACAAAAGTGGACAAAGTGTACATTGGAAGAAGAGAAAAGATTGCAACAAACATGGATACAACATAACCAGGAGACATAAGCAGTTTAAGGAAATCAGAGCTAGGATGATTCGTAGTAGAGTGGTGGTGAATTTAGTGAGAAATTAAAAAAGTGTAGAAGAAGGAGAGATGCAGTGAAACTGAAAGAACGAGTTGAGGGAGTAGTTGATAAGGCCTTTTATTTGAAGAGGAAACTTTTCATTTTGATTCCAAATGGAATGCAGACTCTTGACAAAATAGTTTTGTGCATGAGGAGACAAAACCAGAAGAAAAGATCAGTGAATACAAGTAACTTTTGTACAGTTTTTAGTGGAGAATGGATACATACTTCTAGTACAGAGCCTTTCCTTAATGAAGAAAGCTATCTCCAGGATAACAGATTCGTTCATGCTATTGATGAAAGAGGACGATGTTATGAAATGAAGAATGGTGGTCATATAATAAAAGAGATGATGGTACCTAGAAATGTAGAAGAAGTTATTTCAGAAGAGGTACAGGAAGGACGAGTCAGGGTCATGTATACAAATGGAATAGTAGTAGTGTTTGTAGTATTAGACAGCATTCCATTGATCTATTAAGAAAATTCCTACGTACCTTTCCAAGGCGAAGTTTAAAACACAAAATAAGATATACCACTGAACAATGCGAACTTTAGTTAGGAGGCTATACTATGTGAAAACTCCTGCTTTATGCTTAGGAGAAATGAATAGAGTACTTTTGCATTGAAGTGTGGCAGACGTAGAAAAGGTTTGTGGTGATGTGCAGTTTTGTTTCTTTGGTCCTGAGCAGGATTCTAGGGAAAATTAACAATTGTTAAGAGGAGGAGTTGCATAAAAGGACACATATATTACAGTTGATAGTTTTAAAGAAGAGATTACAAAATTTAACACAGTGTTGTCTAAAAAACAGACGGTGTTTGTATATGTTGTTGATGCACTTACTAGAAGACTTAAACACATTCTGTTGACTTATATTTAAAAAGTGAAAAAGTAAATAATGATAACTGGCACACGTTAGCTGTGTATTTATTTGTAGAGGGGTGGCTTGACTTGTCTATATGGCAAGTTATATGTAAGTAGTGTTACAATAGAAGATAATAAAACGAACATCACATGGATATTAGATACCCATTTTGTAAGATAATAAAATGCCTGCTAATGTATAAAAACTATAAAGGGCCAAAAATAAAGAAACATCAACATTCTCCAGGACTCACTACAACCCCACAATCCATGCAGTTTGATACCATCAGGGAACACTGTGGAGCCAAATCTTGAAGTTAAGATTGGACTTTTGAATGGACTCTCTGCTTCGGTGTTGTTATGGCTGCTATTGAAGTCGAGGGCCTTCAGCTTTGCGTTGCCTTCTCTGCTCACTATGAACTCCTGTTGAAGAATGTTCTAGATAGATAAATGGGGGTGTTCTTCTTATTCTTTTAGTTGAAAAGTGTATTATCCAATGATATTCCTTTATTTCCCAGTGACATGATTTTCTGTTTTGTTTTTTATTTTTTTTTAGTGGTTTTGTAAAGTTTAAAAAAAGGTTGCTCTTTTATGGTAACAAAAATGGCAACCGGGACAGGAGGAATTCGATACATTTGCACTGAGAAATGTGTAAAAAATATAAAAGGGGAAACAAATGTGCATGTATGATTTTTGGCATCATTGCGAAGAGCTGTAGCACACTGCTCTCCAGCTCTTATAACACTACACTCCATGCAATACGTGGCCATTCTTGAAAACTCTGGAGCCATATCTGTTGTAGTAGTCTGTAACCTCTGAAGGGACTTTCTAGCCGGGAATTGTTGCTGCAGCCACTGATGTAGATGGTCCTCCAGCTTCCCTCTGCTTGATCGGCAGTTGCAGACGTTTTCTATGATTGGTTTTAAGATGATATCACATGAACGTCATCCCACATGAGTCCAAAAAAAGTCTCCAGCCAAAATCTACCACCTGCTCACAATAAAGTTTTGGAAAAGAAGATTCAAGAAGTAGGAGTGGGTGTATACTTCCTATTCATTTGATTGAAAAGTATACCATCCAATGATATTCCTTACTTTCCCGGTCATGTGATGTTTTCAGATTGTGCTTTGCACTAGTTTTACAGCACTTTTTAGTTTCTTATGAGTTTGGGAAACAATGGGTAGTTTGATGGGTGTTTGGTAGTTATGTTCTGTTCATGAGTTCAGATGTTGAGTTATTTTTTTAAACTGTTCTTTTTTTATAAATGTATTGTTAAAATAAAGTTAAACAATATGTTACTAAACAGCTAGACTTAAACTTTGTGTAAAATATGTCTATATATCTGTTTTACACTTTGTCATTTGTAGTTGTGACTACTGATTTCATTGGACCTACGGTATTGCTGTGAAGAAGGAAAATGCATTTTTGATTTACTTATTTCGACAAATAAATGTGGATGAAAACGGCCAATAAATTGGATGCCATGATACAACAAAGCATATATTCAGACAAATATATTCAGCCTAAATCTAGTTTTAAATTTGACAAAACACTCTTCAACATCTATCTCTCTACATGTACTTCCTAAAAGAAATTACTACAACTTCTAAAAGTACTAACCTGACAATAAATAACACCAATGACAAAACAACAAAAAGATATAACAAAGTATATATAAATTATTATAAAATATAAACTCACCCCAAAAGCAAGCAAAAATTCACCTAACAACCTTAACCTCGGCAAACTACCAACAAATAAACATTTAAAATATAACTGACGCTCTTTTTTTTGTTCTAACAGAAAAGAAAGCAGCTGCTCGTCATTGCAACACCCTCAATGGCAAAGCTGCAAGAAAGTCCGAAACATCTATAAAGAACATACATGTAAGTATAAATAATAAAAGTAGCTGCATAATTATATACGTAAATAACAAACTTATTAACTTGTAGAAATTATATTTATTTATACTATTTTGGATACAATAACAGAGAGAGCAAAACATATAACACTGAAGAAAAGAAAGCGATTACTACATCACATGGGCTATACCTCCAACCAAGAAAGTACTTGGAATATGTGAATTCAGAATGTACCAACTATTATTCAAATGCATGCTATGGGAGGGCCACTACAAAAGATGATTTTGTAATTAATATAAGGGAACACAACCACCTCCCAAAATGTGACAGAATTCGAAGCAAGGGAGGTATTGCAGTAGCAAGCACTAGCTCCCAGGAGCCCATACTCAAAATACTAAAAGATATACTCCTTAACATCTCCGAACACATTACAGGCTGACTAAGGCCTATACCCACTTTAAAACCTTTATTAGCGTGAACTGGAAAAGCCACCAGCGATACTCCTCCTACCCCTAGAAGATACCAAGATATAGAAATACCTGGACATTTAAAAATGACCCATAATGAGGAACCCTTCCTTTTATAGGAACATATAAACAATAATAAACAAATCCTAATATTTTCTACAGCAGATAACATACTAAAACTAGGCCATTATCAAAACTGGATGATGGCTGGGACAGTCAAATTGTGTCCCAAACCATCCACCAGATATACACCATACATGGTGAATATCAAAATACAAATATCCCTTTTCTACATATGCCCTACCACCAAATAAAAGAAGTAGCACTTACTGTGAACTACTAAACCACATTAAACATAAAACTAGTAACTACCACCCACAAAAAATAATCATAGACTTTGAGCAAGCCAAGATTCAAACTATTTTAAACATTTACCCCCACACAGCCATACAAGGCTGTTACTACCATTTCAATCAAAGTATATGGAGACACTGTCAAAAATCTGCAGTGTAGAATATGCTACAGTCAATTTGGCTTTGAAATTCAAAAAAGAATGGTAGCACTAGCCTATGTCCCTGTCACAGAGGTAGCTAACCACTACAATTTACTAATGGAATGCCTTTCTACCTACAAACTGAAGACAAACTAAGCCCCTAAATGGATTATTTTGAAGATACTTGGGTGGCAGACTGCATTGGTCTGGACACAGACGTCAACTCTAATTCCAAATACCATGGTGGAATGTCTATGGCACCTTGACACAGGAAGCCAAATCAAATAACACAGTGGAAGCATGGCACAATGCCTTCCAATCCACACTGGACAGAAACCAACCTAGATTCTATAAATTTATAGATGCATTACAAAAAGAGCAAAGCTATCAACAAATATGGCTAGAGCAATTTATAACCCAACTTGCACCTAAATTTAGCAAACAAATCAAAAGAATGTACGGCATGCTACAATGTGAAGTCAAAGTCTTCATAAACAAATAAAGGAATAGATTATTTGGAATTAATAGCCAAAAGTATATCCTAAAATAAAAAGTAATCTACAAAAGTCTCAAAAAACTATAACAAAATCTTAATCAACATGAAAATAATTTTGATATAAAGAATAAGCATAATATTTTATTATATCAGCAAAACATTAAATAAAACTCCAATCTTAAATAAGACTGATATGATAAAATAATATATAAATTATTTATATAAAAAATCTAAACCTCACCAACCAAAATGCTCAAAGAACAAACTAAATCCATCACATAAAATAAATACAGTGCATAAACGGCATGTTTCGAAATAACAGTCACATAATAATTACACAAACAAAAAAATAAAACATTTCCCACCCAAAACAAATAAAATAAATATGACTTACTGTTTTATAGCTGCATATCCTCTTCTGTATACATGTGGTGAAAAATAATAATCCAACATAAATGGAAAAAAGCCCTAAAAAACTATAAAAATAAACAAATCCAATTGAGATCCCTCGGACCAAATCCAAAGTATCTAGGAACCATAAAAAACCCAAAGAAGTGTTTCAAAAAACGAAAATCTCCTGGAAAACCAAAACATAAAGGAAATTGAAGCTAAAACTTTGGTTTATTATAAACCAAAAAAGATTTCCTTAAAAAAATGGGAAATCCTAATGCCCATAAAACACATTTGTAGAAAAAAACGTGCAAAGTAAAACAGAAAACCCTCCAACAAAAAACATTACATTCTCAAAAGTATATATATACATTTCATTCAATCATCATCAAATAAGTAACATAACACAATATAAAATAATTATACATTTCTAAAACATTGTACAAAAACCCAAAGCTACACACTAATCAAAAACACTACTATTAATACAACTAGACATACACAAAACCCACAAACAACACTATATCTAAACTAATTGAGGCGTTCGGCGAATAGCTGGCTGTGGCAGCGTGCTCCGGTGGTCTTTCGTTCAGCAAACCGCCAACATCATAATGTGGCAGGCGGATGGCCTAGTTGGTGGGTGGTGAATCTGATGCCAACCCAACAGCAGTCCCAAGATGGGCAAAGTTATAATCAGGCTTTTAGGCAACATTTAAAAAAAGTTTAAAATAAATGTTAACATAAAAAATAAAAATTAATCAACAAATATTTTTTACAATGACATAATTTTCAAAATAAAACATTTTTAAATTTAACAAAAAATATTTTTACGAAAATTACCTAAAATGTTTTTATTTACAAAACATACAATTATTTTACTTTATTAAATTGAATTTTTATATATTTTAAAACCTATGATAAAATCAATATTTTTTAAATTCATTATAATTAATACATTCTAATTAATTGTGAGATATTATTCATACAAAATATTAATATAGCACAATACATTTAAAATATTACAATAATAATTCACATATCATTAAAATAATTAACATTACATTTACATTAACATTTCCACTTTATAGAAATCTCCCCAATTTCTCCCATAAAAATCAAATATCCCGCTTCTAAAAAAAATCATAAATCCATTATTTTTAGACATTCAGGGCTACATGTAGCAACCAATTTTGCGTTCGAGGCTCGTTTGCGAACACAAAAAAGGCTTTTTACATGTATCAAACCCTATTTTGTGATACGTTATTTGGAAGGGGTGTGTTTAGGGCATCCCTTCCAAATAGCAAATTGTAGCTGTATGTTTGAATGTTTTGTGACCATGAATGCGGTCGCAAAACCTTCGCAATTTACCACCAACATCAAGTTGGTGGTAACCCATTCGCAAATGGGAAGGGGTTCCCAAGGGACCCCTTCCCCTCTGGGAATGGTTGTAAAAACGTTTTTTACGAGCATGAACGGGGTCCCAGAGATCACTGCCTGCTCTTAAAAAATTAAAAGAAAACTTTTCTTTTTTTTTAAATGGGACCCGTTTTCCCCCAGCAGGCCACCATCCCCATGATTTTAGCGATTACTAGGGGGTCGCAAATTGCGATCTACCTCATTAACATTAATGAGGTAGGTAGACTTGTAACCCACCATGAATCGCTAAGTGAAACTCATGGAGTTTCATACATTTGTAATAGCGATTACCTAATTGCAATTCGCAGAAAATCACAATTAGGTAATCGCTATTCCAAATGTTGATAGATGTGGCCCTCATACAACTAAAAAGACAAATATCTACATTTTGATAATTAATACATTATCTTTCTTAAAACACAGATCAAAAAAGTAAGCATATATATTCAAACACACTACAATACATTCTATACAAAATAACACTTACAAACAATATTACAAACAATAATGTTTTCTAAATTTACATTTTTTACAACAATATTAAAAACAACACTTAAAACAATATTTTTACCTTCGATGTTCGTGTCGACAATATTTTTTACATCCCGATACTCTTGACAAAATATTTTTGTATCACAGTATTTTTTGTTCGATATTTTGTCCAAACACCAAATATTAGGTGACACACAAACTTTCAAGGGATGATATTAAGTATTATTAGATATAATAATTCACAGCCTTGAGAAATGAAGAGGATAATTCAATGGTAGCTGCAGGTAGGGCATTGGTAAACCTCCAATGGTCTTTGCAGTTGCTCACTTTCATATTAATTTTCATACTGATAATTCCTTTTTAATTGAGAGACTTTCTGATTAAAGAATATTCTCCTGAATTGCTGTAAAATTTCCCCAACCTAATAAATTGTTCGTAGGACCAAACCATAATTTATGCATAAGTTGGGTTCATGTTTTTACTTTTTCCTTAACCAACTCTGTGACCTTCCTAGTAAGCTTCCACTGGCTTTCCTCTTCAGAAGAATGAATGTTTTATAATTTTAACATCGAAATGACTCTGCACTTTTACCTTGAGATGAAAAGACAATTTTTACAGTCAACACAAATTTTTTTGTGTTTGTCCAGCATTTGGTTATGCAAGTTCCATTCTGTATGGATTGTGCTCTGTCTTTTCCTTTAAATGTGTACTTTCATGAAGTTTCCTGAAATTATACAAAAATATGTGAATTTGCACACCTCTAATTCCTGCAGTTTGAACTACCACAGTCTGAGGCACTTCATATATAAATAAACATAAGATAACAAGGTCACTATTTTTAAGAACTAATGCTGAATCAGGATTAGTATCAATTTATTGGGGACTGCCTAAACCATTAGTGTAGCAACCAACACAAGACTCTGGGCTCAAAAACTACTTGAAAACAAAGTTTTTATCCCAGGCAAATGTATTATGCCTACAAATTAGATAAGGGACATTGATGATTACAGCAAGAGTTGTCTCATGACAAAACAGGAGTAATTGCATCTGATTAGTGATATTGCAATGACCAGTTACTTAAGACAATGGATTTTTATGTTTGTTCTGCTTAGTCATGAGTGTCCATTTACCAGTGTTCCAGGGGTGACTTATGTGACATCACACATCCCTTGACAGCTGATGCTATGTCCCTGCACAATCTTTAAGAGACCCTAGTATTTGCTGTTACTAGAGGCTGATAGAATGTTAAGGAGTGAAAACAACAGATAATCAGAAGGGCACTAATGTCCTTGTT
Source organism: Calotriton arnoldi (assembly GCA_963921515.1). Classification (NCBI taxonomy): domain Eukaryota; kingdom Metazoa; phylum Chordata; class Amphibia; order Caudata; family Salamandridae; genus Calotriton; species Calotriton arnoldi. The sequence goes on from CAWUFW010003460.1 coordinate 800,917, forward strand.
GTCATGCCACTGCCTTCATGGACCATGTGATAAGGAGCAGTAAAGACAGTGCCAGAGTAACAAAGGGAAAGACAAGGATATCAAATTCTACATCTGAATATCCATATTTGAGAGGTCCATCAATATAAAAGTGTGCCCTACAGAGGGCTGACCAAAGTTTAAATTCCCTTAAGATTAAAAATCAGGTCAGTCCTTGGCTAGTTACTAAGACATCTTTTTGTAGAAAGTGGCAATATCATAGATCAATATAAGAGCTTGTATATTCCTGCTCAACATGCAAAAACACTTAAATATATATTTAGAGTCTGTTAACTGTTGTCTGGAAATGATAGTTGTACATGTAAATATGCACTTCATTGTATTATATATACCGAACACTTTGCTTAATGGCTATTATTTGTAATAGTGAACGCTTCTGTTTTATTTCTAATCTATTCTTGGCAGACATGATCGCCACTCTGGGTACAGTTAATGCACATCCACGCATGCTTGGAGACCTTCATGTCTCCAACCTACTATACGCCGATGATGTAATCCTTCAAAGCCTAACAAAAATTGGCCTTCCACACCTGCTTGACGTATTACATCTTTACTCCACAGCCAGCGGGATGCTTAATAACTAGAACAAATCCAAGGTCATGGTGGTCAGTAAGCACTCTGGGGGAATCATAAATGCAAAGCAAAAGGCTTCTTCCAGTCCCAGAAACTCCAAATTTCACAGAAAGGTCACGCACTGATACAGACATTTTGCACACTGTATTGAACTTTGAAGGGACCCAGTCTCACTCACTTTCTAAACATAGCCTCTGCAAAGATATTACTTGTGGCAGTGAGGCGTTAGGAGGTCATGATGCTATATTGTTGGACAAAACAATATAAAAAATGCACAGATACATCTTCAATCTACCAATAAATGCATCGCCAGAGAGAATGCTGTGGGCTATTACTTCCAATTTAACTCTGGTCAATAGACCTTTCCAGTAGCCAGAAATAAAAGTCTGAGTCGATAACTTGAAGGTAAAATGTGTATTGCAAACTCAAAGCCAGACTGATATACATCAATCTCAAGAACATACTATAAAATTAGAAGATTACCAAAGGAAGACCAAAGCATTGTACAATATTGGTTCTCAATAGCAAAGAGCATATAAGAATTTCTGTGGCAGCAATAAAGACAATAAGGAATAGGATTTGATGTCTAGATGAATAGTTTCTATCCCTCTCCCCATAAATGGAAAAGATTTGCAACATAAACTAATCCCTACACTAGAGTAAGGATAGGGAAAACCCTATTGAATCAAGGAAGCAAGAAGGGTGTCCGCATTAGAACCTCTGGAGAAGTTCTATAGATAAAGATTCATGTATAGCATGAAGCCACAAAATCAAAGATGTCAAGAGAGATCTGTACCTTTCCAAGTCTAAAGGGAAACTGACTAGCACCAAGGTGGGTTCACTAATTAAATGCCCAAAGAACATTCCAGAACTAAAACCTCATACACATCACAGTACTTTTCCAGTTCCCAGAAATAAACATGGCACCTTGAACACTACTCTCATATACCAGTCTCCACCTCATTTCAGTCTCATCATTGCAAGATTTTGTATATCGCAGAATTTGGTCAATTGACTTATTCTGCCAATAAATCAAATGCTGTTGATTCATCATACTAATCTCAGGCCTCAATCCTGTCATAAACCTGGATACAAAGGGGCCAATTGTGATGGCGATCGGACCGTAACCAATGGCTCGTCGGTTGCGGTCCAACCGCCATCTGCTGCTGCGACCGACGCATGACAATGCATGCGTTCGGAGGCAGCAGGTGGAGGGACTGTCTGTGGCACTTCCAACGGGCTCAACGAGCCCATCAGTGCATCCGAACACACAATATTCCCCTTATGAGAGTGGAGCCAGGCTCGGCTCCGCCGTCGGGATTATGATGGTACTTTCATGCAGCCTTTCCATGTCGGCCTTTCCGACATGGAAAGGCTGTTGGAAAGTGTTTTGGGGGCCCCTAGCAGGGCCCCCTGGCCCTCCACAATGTGGCCCGCGGTGCACCTATGGTGTGGTGCCCCCCTCAACATCCCTGCACCATGTGGCAGGCACCGCATGATGCCTGCCACACATTGCAGGGATGTTTGAAAACATCAACTTTTCAATGGAATCTTGTGTTGCGGGTCTTTTCTGCTGCTGCACAAGCTTCCATTGAAAAATTGATGTTTCTGACTGCCCTATAGGCTGTTGCATCCAAATACTGCAGTTGGAAGCGCCGACCTAAGGTCAGGCAGTTCCAATCCGCAGTGGTGTCGCCGCCCAACATCGTAATAAACCCCATATGTCCATATCTTTAGGCTTCAGTGTTTCCATTCCACTATACTGTTTGAATGCCTGTAACAATCTCTCATAGTATGCATGAATCGTCTCTTTTGCTTTCTGGGACATCTGAGCGATTGAGCCAGTCAGTGTCTTGGGGTGGCACCTTAGACTTCAACCACATCATCACCTGATCATACTTTCTCATCACTATAGGACCATTAGTCCCAGGATCTCTTGTCCGCTCTCTCTCTGGCCACTCTTTGGCTGTTTTACACGCCATCCACAGATCATTTGGACCCACAATATCAAGCAAGGTATCAAATCAGTCCATACATTTTTTTCACAAACCGCTCAACTTGTTTGAGCCATTCCACAGGTTTCTCTCTTAATTTGGGAAATTCATCTGTAAATGATGCAAGAACACTCCTACTCCAAGGTACATATAACCTCCACTTAGGTACCTCCCGTAAAGGGAAGCTTGTAGCTCCTGTTTCCCCACCTCCGGGAGGAGGAGGCTCTCCCGTCATTCTCTTGGGAGTCGTTCTTTTTGACCATTTAACTTCCCTCTTCTTTAATTCACTCCAAATTTGGATGTTGTGGATTAATTCCCAAATTTGCATCCCTGGTATTCTCATATGTTTTATGCTGTAATAAGTAAAAGCGAGTCGGTGGCTTTTCTATAAGCCTTTGTCCACTCTAGAGCTCCCATATTTCTGAGCTAATTCAGATAATTTGTCATGGGATTATCTTGCTCTCCTAGTAACATCCTTACTCATGAACAAAAGTGCACTCTGCTGATAAGTTTCGATTCGATACAATGCAAGAAAATCACTTATCATTTCATCCAATTCCAACTTCAATTTTCCCACGTCCACCTAGTTTACTTTCAAAGTGCACTGAAGAGTTTCCTGACTCACTTCTGTACTCCCACTCTTATTCGATGTAGCATTAAGACCTTTGAAAAAGTCTTCTAATTTCTGGACATTAAGACCCGGATACTCCTCAGAGGCTTTAGATACTGCCTTCACTTTAGGTTTGCAACTACTATGCGTATTTAAAGGTGGCTCCCAAGTAAGTGAACATAGTTTTAGTAAACCTGGGAATGACCTTAAAGATCCAAATTCAGTCTTATGCACAGATGGTTCTCCACTTGCACCACAAGGAGAACTTGTATTAATCAGACTTAAAGGAATTAATTCTACCACCCTCTGACACATGGGTGTAATTTCTGATGCTTGTTGTAGAGCAGGGACAACTGAGTTTTGAATCCCACTTTCCCTGGAACCAGGTTTATATATAGAAACCAGTGGTCCAATGGTAACAGGAACTGTAAGTGCATCTGGGACAGTGCAAACAGAGGCTCTCTCAGGAAGGCAAGTCCCTGAATTTCCTCCTATCATGTTTTGATTCATGGTAATAGTCCTCATCATGCTCTGGTCCTTCTTCACAGGAGAAATACCTATTTTATTAGGGCTCATACCTACTGGTGCAGTAGGCAATGTGATATTTCCACCTGCAGCATCGCTCCCATCTCCCTCTGTTTGAATCTCATTATACGAGGTGGTCGCTCAGACATTAATACGTCTAAAAGACTATCACTAGTATCACAATCACTGTTTTCATTTTTCTCTCTGGATTGTGTTGTTTTATCTTTCTTTCTCTTTTTAGTCCATCTTTACACTTCTCCGCTATGCAATAATGGGTGTAATAGCGGGGCATGGCCAGCCGCTGAGCAACATGGCCGCTTGCTGAGGCGGCTCCAACCGAGAGCACCCGCTCCAGAGTAAATCCGCTCACATATCCGCACTGAAGGCGGGCAAAACCTGCAGAACTGAGTCCCTGACCGAAGCGCAAGTCGATTGACCCGGGTTGCGGCCGATTCCAGCTGGCTGGACCGGAGGTCGACTCGGTGACGCACTTCGCAGATTGCAGCGGCGCTGAGGGAGGGGCGCGCTGGCCCCGGGAGCCGCTTGCGGCTCTGTCCTGGATTGTGCCCGCGGGTGCGGATCGCTGTGCTGGCGCCCGCCCGCTGCTCGGGGGGGCCGAGACAGAAGAACCGGGAGCTCCCGTAAGTCACAGGTGGAGCTTCCCGTCTGCCCGGGCGGGGCGCAACCTTCGGCGAAGCCGGCGGGTGCTGTGGCCTGCATTGGAGAGGTGAGCCCGCTCCGACCAGTGCCCGAGTGACACACTTACCGCCGAGCTTCACCCCAGCGCAGGGCCCGATTGCACCCCCTGGTGCCTTCGCGCCTGAGGTCCTCCAGGTGAGGGGTGGAAGAGGACGTCTGGCCTCGGCGTGCTTGGAGGTGCTGTGGACGGGGCGGCCCATGGGCTCCATCGGTCGACAGCCTGGTGCTGGGGAGGCCCCGATCTTAGCCCGGTGGCGGCGGCACTTACACTTACCCTGCAGCAGCAAGTACAGTGGGAGAGGCGTGACTGCTGAGTCTCCCTGACTCTGGACCCCAGGCGTTGTACTGCGTTGAAGCCTGCGGGAGCGCCGTACTTTTCTTCTACCTGCAGCGAACTGGGTCTGCTGGGGCGGGCGGCATTGTACTGCGTTGAAGCCTGCGGGAGCGCCGTACTTTTCTTCTACCTGCAGCGAACTGGGCCTGCTGGGGCGGGCGCAACTGCAAAGGCATCGAGTGTTGAGTCCCCCCCGGGCACTTGGCATGGGGTTGCTGAGCTACCTGAGAAGCCTGTCCAGCAGCCCAATACAGAGTGGAGGTGAGAATAGAGGGGCTGCTGAAACTCCTGAGTGCATTCGCTACAGAATTTCTGCTTTTACTAACTGCCTGTGCAGCTCCTATCAGCCACCATTGTCCAGTCGGGGCCAAAAGATTGGGACAGCCCCCGGGTTGATCGTCCTGAAGTGAGTAGGGGTGGGTGCCGGCGCGTAGTAACGCCCGGCGGCCCTCTGGAAGGACTCCCACTAGTCTGCAAGCCAGTGCCTCACTGTGATTCCTGTCCCCTGTCACCACATGCCCTGGTCCCCTGACTCTGCCATATTCCCAACCGCGCAGGGCTTGCCTCTGCTGCACGCAGACCCGCGTCAAAGGCCCCACCGTGCCGTGCTGTGAAGTGGGTTTCCCACGCACTACCTGCCTGCTCTTCTTTTGCTGATCCCTTCTTGCCTGGGGTGGTCCAGCCATGGCAGGGGGACGCAACACTAAGGCCGCAGTTCAGTCTAAACTGGAGAAATTTGCATGGGATAAGGGCCCTGGAGCAGCTAAAAAAGGGGGCGACGCGCAGCTGGAAAAGCAACAATCGGAAGACGGGGCAAAGGAATTGACGCTGCAGGATATTCTCGCAGCTATTACTACAGTCCATACATCACTGGAGACACGGATTGACTCTGTATCTACTGAGGTCTCCCTCATCAGAGCGGATATGCGTTCCATGAACACTAGACTGAAAGAGGTCGAAATAAAAGCAAGCTCGCTCGTCACCGACACCTCCGAACTGCAGCGCCGGGTGGATGATCTTCAAACCCACACTACTAAATTGGAGGCGCAACTGGATGAATATGAAGGGCGCTCCAGGCAAAACAATGTTCGCATACTGGGGGTCCCGGAGAAAGCAGAAGAACCGGCAGCGGACCTGTTTGTTGAAGAGTTAGTCACTACCTATCTAAAGCTAACAAAGCTCTCTAATTTCTTTTCAGTTGAAAGGGCCCACAGGGTGCCTGGGGGTCAACCGAGGCCCGGAGCCCCCCCCCCCCCAGACCCATAGTTGCTAGAATTTTTAGTTGCAGGGACATAATCCTGCAGGCTGCGCGAGGGGCGCCCCCACTTGAATTTCAAAACAGTACAGTGACCTTTTTCCCGGACTTCACCCTCAGGGTGCAACGACAACGACGCAGTTTCATGGATGTTAAACGGGCGCTTCGTGAGAAGAACCTCAAGTATGCAATTCTCTTCCCAGCCAAGTTAAGGGTGGAGTCTGAGGGGAGGGCCTGGTTTTTCACCACCCCTGAGGAGGCATGGGAATGGCTGGATGGTTGGCGCCAGGCAGGCCGAAAACAAAATCGTAGCCCCAGGCTTGGGGGAGAGAGGGTCCGGAGCGAGCTCAATGGAGACTCCCTGTCAGGCGGTCACGAAGCAGCAACAGGAGGGGATGACTGAGGGGTCTGTATGTCTAACACACAGGGGTGATGGGACCAAATTGCTTGCTGGTTGGGCTGGGCAACGGGCGGATCCGTTTGGTGGCCGTACCTGCTGCCAAACTGTGCTTAGGGGACTGTTAAATTGTGGAGAAACCGCAACTTTGAGTATAATACGTAATATCTCTGGAACATTGTTTATCTAACAGATTAATCGTTTGCCTTATCTGTCCGGGTCGGGTGCCCGGCTGGTCACACACACTTTCTAGGATAAGGGGTGGGCGATAGGCACTCTGCAAGTTTGGGGAGGCGGGAGGTTCTAATTCCACCATGCGGGGAGGGGGGCAGTTTTGCATGTTTGGGGGGGATCCTGTGCGCTGTGTCTCTCCGCTAAGACTTATAACTAGAGTGCACATCACAGTTTTTTTCCTTTGTACAGGATTGGGAGGGTGGGGATGTTTTATTCAGTTTTGTTTTATGTTCAACAGGTATGACATGTATGACTTTACCCGAGTATTGGCAATCACTATTCCATTGGCCTCTGGCACATTTGTCCACGTTGGGGTGGTGGTCCACTGGTACTATTCCCCTTCGGGGCGTTCAGGGGAGGTGTTCCCTGTGCCTGAGCAGCCATACCCTAGCTGATGATGCGCATGGCAACTAGACAAGGGCTCAAACTGTTATCGTGGAACGTCAATGGACTGGGGGCAAGATCAAGCGGGGCGTAGTGCTCCAATTCTTGAAACGGCACTCCCCCGATGTAGTTCTCTTGCAGGAGACCCACCTTCTTGGCAATGCCTGTGAGGCCATGTTAAGATGGGGTTTTACATTGGTGGCACATTCGGCCTTCGGTTCTGGCTCCCGGGGAGTAGGCATAATGATACGGAAATCATTCCCCATGGCCATTGACCTTGCCCGCACGGATAGCCTTGGTAGATTTGTTGCCATATCTGGGACCTGGGAGGGGAGTAAAGTAAATCTCCTTTCAGTCTATGTGCCACCGGGCCTACACACCCAGGCCTTTGCGGACCTTGGGGATCTCCTCTTGGGATTACCGGAAGGAAGAGTGGTAATGGGAGGCAACTTCAATTCCATCGTCTCTGATTCCCTAGATAGATGGCCACAGAGAGCGTTGCCGTCCTCCCGAAAGCGGATCCACAGCTTCCTAGGGGCAATGGGCCTGGTGGATGTGTGGAGGAGATTGCACCCGTTCGAGCAACAATACACGTTTCACTCAGGCGCACACAGTAGTATGTCACGTATAGACTTTGTCCTTACGTTAGCGCACCAAGTTGATAGTGTCAAAGAAATACAAAACCTGGCCAGGGGGATCTCCGACCATTCCCCAATCCTATGTCATCTGGAGGTGGGAGAGCCCACCATTGGCCAAACGGCCCCGATAAACCCCTGGTATCTTAAGATTCCCCAGATCAGAGAAAAGATATTGGGCGACTCAGACCTCTACTTCCAGGAGAACGTAGGGTCAGTAGCCTCGTCGGTAATGCTCTGGGAGGCATATAAGGTGGTCATACGGGGAGTGGCTCTGGCCCAAATTGCGGGACTGCAGAAGGAAAAGCGTGCTGGTGTGACCCGTTTGGAGGAGGACATTTTACACTTAGAAGAAGCACTTAGGGGGAAGACTCGGAGGAAGTGCGGCAGAAACTGCGCATTAACCTTAAGGAATACACTGACTCTGTCACTGAGGCCGCCAAATCGTATCACAGAGCCACACTCAGTTGAATTTATGATGTTGGAGAAAAAGCTGGGAAACTGCTGACTTCTTTGGACCGCAGAGACCGGGCCCTCCGCGTCGTGGTCGAGATAGAAACAGACTCTGGCTCCCATCTCACTGCTCCACAAGACATAGCTGACGCATTCGGTCAATACTACCAGGCCATTTATATGTCCCGGACGCCACATACGGAGGAGGAGGCTTCCTCCTTCCTGCAGGATATCTCACTGCCCTCGCTGCGGAGGAGCGGCTGGACTTTGATCTGGAAATCACCGTCACGGAAGCTGAAAAAGCTATCCATGACTTACGTGGTGGAAAAGCGTCGGGCCCCAACGGTTTGCCAATCGAACTATTTAAACTTACTGCGGGTAAAACAGCTCCCTATCTCACCAAAATGTTTCTTGAAAGTAAGGAGGTGGGGATACTGCCAGCAGACCAGAGGCTCACCAATATCGTAGTTATCCCAAAAGAGGGCAAACCAAGTGACAAGTGCTCCTCCTACAGACCAATCTCGTTGCTTAATGGTGAAGCGAAAATCCTGGCAAAGGTCCTCGCCTCTCGTTTAATTAGGGTCATTACCGGCCTGGTTCACCCGGACCAGTCGGGATTTATGCCCGCTCGAAACACCTCCCTCAACCTGCGCAGGCTCCATGGGGTGTTGAGCCGAGCTGCTACAATATGGGAAGACGCAGTCGTTGTTTCACTTGACGCGGCGGCGGCGTTTGATACCATCGAGTGGCCCTACATGTTCGCAGTCCTCCATAAACTGGGTCTGGGCCCAGAATTCATCAGTTGGGTTTGGCTCCTTTACCAAGAACCATTAGCCCAAATAGTGGTTAATAACAGGAAATCTCCGACCTTTGCTCTCAGCCGGGGCACCAGACAGGGATGCCCCTTGTCGCTGCTTCTCTTTGCTCTGACCCTCGAGCCACTGCCTATGTGGGTCCGCAGGGATCCCATTGTCAGGGGCCTTAAATGGACCTCTGGATGGGAAAACCGCATATCGCTATTTGCGGATGATATCTTGCTCTATCTGGCTTCACCGGCCGCATCCCTAAACAGGGTCCTGAATATATTCCAGGTGTTCGGCAGATATGCTGGCTACACAATCAACTGGACCAAATCAGTGCTCTATGTTCTCTATGGAAAAATGCCTCTGCTTCCTCGGGGAGTCCAGCTAGTAGAAACAACTGATGGCTTCAAGTATCTGGGTATCTAGGGAACCGTCCAGGTTCTACGAGCGCAATCTCCTGCCGCCCTTAGTGCGTCTTAAATCTGATGTCCTGCATTGGAAATCGCTCCCCTTGTCCCTCTTGGGACGCGCGGCCCTCTTCAAGATGATGTCCCTTCCCAGATTCCTATATATCCTGCAAAATACTCCGCACTATGTTGAACCCTCGTACTTCAAAGAAATTGATTGTCTTGTGCGAGACTTACTATGGGAGGGTAAGCCCCCCGTATAGCCACACATAAGCTCACGTTGGGGTGGTTCAATGGGGGATCGGACTGCCGGACATTAGGAAATATTATTGGGCATCTCACCTCGCAGCGATCAACCAATGCATGTACAGACTACAGGACGACCCTGCCTTCCAGATTGATAGATGGCTCCTATCGGGGGGTAGCTTTGAGGGGGCCCTGTATGTGCGCTCGCTGAAACCAGCATTGACCGGCCCCACCGGGCATGCGGTGCAATTATGGAAGGCTGCCACTAGAGGCTTTGGCTGGGAAGGAAAGATCACGCAGGCCACGCCACTCTGGCACAGTGAACAACTGGGTAGACTGATTCGCTCGAAGGGTTTTGACCGCTGGGACCTCCTAGACATATCCAAGGTGGGAGATATGTGGAAATTAGGTGATATAATCCCTTTCAGCCAGATGCAGCAGGAATACGATCTGGCACGGTCTGAACATTTTAGGTACCTAAAAATTAGGCATGCCCTGCTTGCTGTGCTCCCTAGAGGAAGTATACTCCCGAAATACTCTCCACTCGAGGATAGAGTTTTAGATGGTCACCTGCCTGAGAAGGCTGTATCCCTTATTTATAAAAAATTAATCAACAATATGGCAGATCCTTTGGTCCAGCTCAGGGCAAAATGGGACCACGATGTAGCTGGACTGGATGACGATGAGTGGCTGGCTGCGGTGGCCTCCCCCTGGGAGGTGGCCATCTCCTCCATGCTTCACTTGGTGCAACTGAAGCTCCTTCATAGGTCCTACCTATCTGGGCCACTACTGGCTCATGTGGGATATAGATCAGACGGTGGCTGCACAAGACAATGTGGGCAGGAGGGAACTTTTATCCACACACTCTGGGAATGTGTAGTTGTCCAGGGGTACTGGGAGGCGGTAGTGAGACTTATGGAAGGGGTTTTGGGGTGGAGGATCGTATGCAACATAAAGCTGGCAATCCTCAACGCCTGCGGCCCAACCGACCTGAGCTCCAAAGAAAGAATATGGGTAACGTTGGGGTTGATGGTGGCAAAGCGAAATATTGCGAGATTGTGGAAGGCTCACACCCCACCGAGTATAGGGGCGTGGGGTAAAGACATGGACTGGTGTATGGTTACCGAAAAGTCCATATATGAAGCTAGGGGGTGCCCCAACAAATGGACGCAGGTTTGGGAAAAATGGAATACCTACAGGGGAGGGATATGCGAGCCTCCGAAGACGAGGAAAACTACTGACATAGAGGCCTGATTATGTTAGAATTGTGACTGCAAATGTCGTCCTGTATTTCTTTTTGTATCAAGAATTCTCTGTACCATAATCAGATTGCTAACATATGTGTAACTTGTTTTTCAAATGTCATACCTTATTTTCAATAAAAACATTAAATAAAAAAAATGGGTGTAATATCACTCCTTCTATCAGGTCAGTTCTCCATCATTTCTGCTTGCATCCCACCTCACGTCTGCATAAGTACGCACTGCCTTTTTCACTCGTCCCTGATATCTCTCGATTTCTCTGGTGTGAGTCGCACGCTCCCACGCATTATGCGCTTCAACTTGCATGGGTCTAGGTTGTGGTTTCATCTCATATAAAATTCTCCTCACATTTTAAATAATTCTCAGATTAAATGTACCACAACATGGAAATGCCAGTGCACCATCTTTCTCAGTGAACTTGTGCCATTGTTCGAGCCAAATACATGTGTGTAACCTTATATTTATTGCCATATAATGACCTGTAGTATCTTCAGGTGGCGCTTCTTCTCCCCCTCTAAGAGGTATCTGAAGATCTCCTCTAAACAAATCTCATGCAATTTTAAAACATTTCATTTTCAATTAAAATTAATTTGTTTCAACACAAAAATCAATGTTTTACTTAAAAATCTCATTCCAAATCATTAACCAATACCAGTGCGGCACCTCGTGATGTGGACAGCCAATAACAGCGTAGCTTCACACCAACTGACCTATCCCAGGGCTACACGCTGCGACGACAATCTCACTCCTCGCAGCAGCTCACCCTCCTTTACAATTTTCATGAACGCACTCTTTTCAGCCATACGCTTGCAACTAAATACAATGCAATAGCAACAAATAACAATTGTCTGCTTTACTGAAAAATCAACGGAAATCAATCATACAAATTAACACAAACACACATTCAAATGAAACCTCATCCTGCGGGGAATCACTCTGATCAGTGCAGCGTTCCTCTGCGCAAAAGGTCCGCAACACTAATCATACCTTACTTTTACACAAAAGATAAACGTTCCTATCTCGATTGGGCTGCCGACCACGTCTCTTGACAAATCCCACATAACCTTATCAGACAATTACAATACAGTGTCTTCTACACTTTTTAATATCGTCCTAGGGTTTTAGGCCAAGTCGGACCCGATAACAACTTCTCCACAATAAGTGCTACACTCACACCATCAACTTACCACATCATGTGACACAATCTCCGCGAGACACCACACAATTGCCACAAACACTGCAAGCTAAGCATAAGCCGTTTACACACAACCCTATTGATAGTCACTCCTCCACTGTAATAATTAGCTCTCAAACCACTGGAACATCACCAATTCTCCAAGTTGAAACATGGGCACTAGGGACTGAGATTGGATCTGGACTAATCTAAAGCAACAGTTTTCTAACCCCTCTAGTTCAGGTACTAACCATCCTTGCTCTGAGAACGCTTTGGGCTATTACTTCCACTTTAACTCTGGTCAATAGACCTCCATAGTAGCCTGAGAGGAAAAGGGGTTAACGACAATTTAAATCTTAAGATACAGGGTGATCATTAGGACCGCACAAAAAAGTCTGGGTCGATACCTTGAAGGTAAAAGGTTTATTGCAAACTCAAAGCCTAGACTGATCAATTTCAATCTTAAGAACATACTATAAAAGTACAAAATTACCAACCATATCTTGCTGTTATGCGTCGTTGCTCGAGAAAAACAGTTGTTAGTCACAAATGTTTCAGTTATCTTCTTAGAATCTGTTTTTGTTTATAACTCTTTGCTGCTGCATGTTGCACTTTATTTAATTTGGATTTACTGTGAAGTCGATATTGTATAGTATTTTTATTATCTACAAAATTGTATATGTATTTAAATTTACTTTATTGTGGTGACTTAATTATAGAACTCTAATTTGTCCTTTGTCGATTAATGAATACTCTCGTCTCCTTTTGTATATTCGGTGTTATTGACTGTTCCCATTTGCTCGTAGACCTTCTATTTTTCTGTGTTATGGAAACTTGAGAACTGGCTATGAAGTGGCACGTTTCTTTGATGATGGGCTAATTTGATTTAATACTGCCGTTGTTATATAGTTATAAATTCTGTGTTTCAGTGAACTTTGATACAATTGCGCTGGAATTTAATTTGTTTAATATTTTATTCTATTTATGATGGCAATGAACTGAGTTTGTATTTTAATGTGTATTTATATGATAATTGTGTGCATTTTTAAGTGGACCTCATTGGAGAGCCAAATTCTTAATAAAATTGAATTGAATTTTATTGATTACCAATGGAAGACCAAAGTGTCGTACAATATTGGTCCTCAACAGCAAAGAGCATATAAGAATTTCCGTGCCCGCATTATAGAAAATAAGTAAAAGGATTTGATGACTAGACGAATGGTTTTGATCCTTCTCCCCATACATGGAAAAGATTTGCAACATCTACTAAACCCTACACTAGGGTAAGGATAGGGAAAGCCCTATTGAATCAAGGAAGCAAGTAAGGTGTCAGCAACAGAATCTCTGGAGAAGTTCTATAGGCAAAGAATCATGTATATCATGAAGCCACACAATCAAAGATGTCAAGAGAGGTCTGTACGTCTCCACGTCTAAAGGGAATCTGACTAACCCCAAGCTGGGTTCACTAATTAAACGCACAAAGAACATTCAAGAAATATGACCTCATACACATAACAGTACTTTTAAAGTTCCCAGAAGTAAAATTGGCACCTTGAACAATACTCCCATATAGCAGTCTCCTCTTCCAAAGCGTCCTTGGGTTCCTCCCTTCATCTGATAGTACCAACTGGTAACACTCCCTTTGTTCTTCATTAAAATTATTTGCCCTTGCCAGTTCTTCCTCACCTCACTATCTCAGTAATACAATGTGCTTTTTACTAACTAATGAATGCCTTTGGTCTGCACCTGCAGAGGAGAAAACATGCAGAAAAATAACTTTCACATTAATAAATGTCTCAACTGTAAGCTTAAGGCCCCCAGTCATGCTAGCTTAACAGTTTTCTTTAAATGCACATTACTTCTACAAGCTACATATAATTCAATAAATGAAATCTTATATATGTGGCACAAAAAACTAACACATATATTAGTAAACAAAAACGACAACTCGTCACAATTTATAAAACACACATATCATTCATTCTCACTAATCCCTTGTGCTTGTAGTTCATTAAATTCATTTTAGCACACCACCTTACAATCTAAACCTATAGAAGATTAATATCAGCAATCCAGAGGGAAAACTTTAATATGGACACACACACATATATGTCAAAAACACACAATAAATGCACTTTCTATACCTTTGGTGCACCATATCTCATTTGTATTATTGCATCACGCAAGTACTTGAGGCCAAATGTAGACATATCTATAGCGTAACCAAACTTAAAATGATAGAGGCAATATTATGCTACTCCACCAGCACAAATCTGCCTGGAATTTGGGCTTATTAAACAATCTATAGCAAGACGGGAGCCTACATTAAATGCTGCTATAGGCAACTGACCAATTCATTTGCCACTGGATTCAAGCAAGCCTGGCTGATGACGGCTGGAATGCCAGAAACCGGTCCTAGGATGCTTGTTTCCGGTCCAGGGAAGACATGGCTTGGCAGTTCGGGCTGGACTGTTCCCATGAGGCACAGGGTCAGACTGATTTGCATATGGCCATGTCTGAACTGGGGTGGTGGAGTGAGCTAAAGAATGATGATGGATTTAACCCAGATCAGTTGACTGGGGGTGAGTGTTTGATTGGCTCAAACGTTCCGTCCATCATCCCCTTTTGTACCCCCCTTTTGTATCCCCTTTTGTATCGCTTAATTCATTAAAGCAGCATTATGTTCAGTAATTGTAAACTCACCCACTACACCTTCAAGCACCTATTTGGATTCAGCATTATAAGCCTTAAGGATGAAATATTTCTGGGATCTAAACGTTATGTGGCATATTTACCGGAATGGTGGTGCAGGGCAGTGCAGCAAGTTACCTTGCTGCGCTGCCCTGCAACACAGGGAACGAGCAAGAATGCACCATATTTATCCAATACGGTGCATTCCTGTCCTTTCCCCCTACGCTAGCGCAGTTTCAGCAGCCTAGCCCCACCGCACACACCCTTGCACCATGATGCAAGGGTGCTTGCGGTACAGACAGTATTGTTGTTGTGCAGGAAAGGGCCCCTTCTTGCACAAAAATAATCCATAGAGGTGTTTTCCTCCTTCTATGTGTGCTGCAGAATTGCACTGAGTTGCATTAGTCAATATTTGTGAAGCCTTTCAAAGCCGCGCCAAGTGGCTTTGTGTGGCTTCATAAATATGATTTGGGGCTTTGCATCGTGCATGCAACATGGTGCAAGCATAATGCAAGGACCTCATAAATGTTATCCTATGTATCTGCCCTTAAAAGATTAGTTAACTTCTCCATGGAGAATCTTTTACTAGAACAGGACAAGGTGTTACTATCAAAACGGTTCCATTATACATAGCTATAAGGTGTTTAACCCATCGGCCAATCTTGTGTCTGGTTATCCGGCATTCATAAAATGTAAGTGTATGAGCTTATGTTTTGGATGCCTATCCCCACTTTTGCACAGCCTCCCTTGGCAAAGGAACAGTGACTACCATTTGCCGTCTATGTGGGGCTACTTAACAGGACATGGTCCACTTAGCATGCATCGGCCCAGCACTTCTTCAGAATGGAAGGGAATACTTGAGTGCAGCATTCGCTCAAAGGAGCATCCGCTCCTGTTGCGAAGGAATTCTCGCTTTTTTAATCCAGCTGACACGATCTTAAATTGTCGTTTTACAAAACTCTTATCTAGGGTCGAACACCAACTGATGAGTTTGAAATGCAGGGGTTTGACACATGTTTGAACTTTCTACTTACTGAATCTTAATCATGATGTATTTACGATTTTAAATAATTGTGCATAAATAAACTTACATACTTACTTAATCACCCATATTTGTTCTTACTAATATTATTGCTGCTCTTAATTAGGTATTGATGCCACCTAAGATTATTTTAAAATGCATACAGCGAGATATGTTTTTAATCGGTTGTTGTGTCTTCTTGGAAAGATGCAGCGGTGTTACTATGAATTAAGAAAACGTAAATTTGAAAAAGAAAGGGACGATAGTTAGGTTTGTCCTACCTTCTACATCTCGATGTTTCATGAGGATCATGAGACCAAATCTCAAGGTTGTGCTGACTGTTTCTGTTCCTGCTGAGAACAAGTCAAAGGTGGTGACAACCAACCCCTCAATGTGGAATTCACTGGTGGGATTTCCCTTCTCCTGCACGAAAAACAGTATTGAATACAAGTTAACAAAGTTGGTGAGCAAAGAAATGACACTAAAGATCATATACATCAGACCTTTCGTGTGGGATAGCCATTATTGCATGGTGTGTAATCCTGCCTAGTGTAATGAGAGAGGCCTTTTCTTGAAATTTGTACTTGTAAAGCGCACCCATACCCCCAAAGGGGTGTCCAGGCGCTGTACGCATACCGCTGTGGAACCCTTCCTGGCTTTTCCCTGTGAAATGTCCACTCCTGGGCACCCCCAGGGTGAAGCCAGGCATCCCAGCGCTGTTGGGGCCGTTGTGGAGATTAAGCAAGCTATTGCCCAGAGTTGCAGAGTGGGACCCATGATTAGAATAGGCACCGAGGCGAGAATTATCAGGTCCGAGGAAATTGAGCCCAAGACCCGCCGAGGCAGGAATTGAACCCTGGTCCCGGGCCAGATCTCTGCATCAGGGTCTGCCGCTCTAACCAGTGAGCCACACTTCTCCACTTGGAATGCCTGCAGCTGCTGCTTAACTGACTTATTTATGTTTTCCCTCATGTAACTGTGTTGGCAGGCAGCTGGAACATTCACTCTCCACTGCCACTTAAGAAATGATGTGTAACACTTATCAACTTTGCTCTATAATGTCCACTTGTAATACTTTTATGTAGATCCGCAAAACCCTGTGTCTATGACACCCAGTCATTTTCCCAATTACAACCCTGTGTATTTAGTTATCAATTGTCTATACATCAACCTACAAAACAAACTATTCTATGGTTTCTCCAAGTAAACAAGCATTGGCAATGCCAGAGGTTTGGCTTTTTAATATTAGAAATATCCTGAAACGTTAGAATAATATAAACAAAAGTTAACATGTGGGCAGCAGGTATCACTACTTAGTACAACACACCTGGAACCTGCTCTGTGTTGTACATTAGCAGAGCTTGGTAAAAAGCTTGCAATCCGACCTTGTGCAAAACATAGTCTGAAATACCACCTAACAAAACAGTATTCACACAGTGTTGAATCAAAGAGCACACTGTTGAGAAAATATGTTTAAATTAAGAAAACTTTCATTTGGATGGTAATTTAAACGTTGGTCCATTTTTACGATCTTTACAGAAAATAAGACCTTGATATTCAAGTTGGTCTACAAAACTGGATGCTAGAAACCTTTCTAATATTAAATCACTAGATAGGCAGATTCCTCTATCTGACTTCCTCTTTTAGCAACAAAGTTGATCTCTCTATCCTGGACATGCTGACTCTTCTCTGTATAAAATCTATTGATTCATACTTGATCTTGCCCTTACTTTATTCCTGCACATAAAAAGGTGGAAAAAGCTCTGGATTTCCTTCCCCGTGCACAGAAAATCAGTTGTCTCATTCCTGCTAAGCAACACAAAAAAGCAGTCAATGCTCTAGTTACAGGCACAAATGTCTTTAGGAATGCTATTTTAGCTTTTTTCAATTAGCCCTTGGGGTACCCCTGATCTTTTAGTCATGTCAAGAGGTCATCAGTTTCTTTGAAGAAATCATCCCTGTGTGTACAGTTTCTCCGGAGTCTCAGGAACTGCCCATATGTAAAATTATCTCTGAGATTCTTTGGATGGTGACTAGAGTACCTGAGCAATGTGTTGTGTTCCATTGGCTTTCTAAATAAATTATATGTAGGCCAGACTAGACAAAAAGTTAAGACTAGAATTTTCCAGCATTACTTAAGGATCTGGTGCAAGACGTGGGGTGCACCATTTGTGGAGCACTGCATCAGGTTGCAACACACTGCAGATAGTTTAAGATGGTGGGCATTGGAAAAGGTAACTCGCAACCCTAGAGGGGGTGACTTGTCATCTATCCCCAATTATGTGAATGCAAATGGATACACTTGTTAGACACGGTTGGGAAGGGTCCGAATGAATCTGAGAAAATATCAAAGCAGGCCGCCCTACTCTGTATGGGATAAAAAATAGATAAAAAAATTCCAATGAGGAGTAACTATTCTACTATGCATCCAACGCTGCCATGCATGTCTCATTTGAATCACGTTTTTTATTCTTCACTGATGTATTTAGTCTTCACCAATTATGTCACCATGAACCACCGTATCATATGGGATGTAAATCAATGCCACTACCATGGTGGTAGAGGACTAGGGTATTACATGTATACACATATCGTGGCTAAGCTTGGTTACCTCGGGCCCATCACTACCGATGAGAGGCGGAGAGGTACCTCCAGGGGATGCCGCATTTTTAGCAATTTTTAGCAGAATGTCCTTATATGCAGAATACGTCCACGATTGTACATGACGTTATCTAGCCTTTGCACTACGTTGTAAGACAGAACATGACTATATGAGACGGTGAGCTGCTCACACACAGAGTTTATACTTGTGCGCTGCCTCGGCAGATATTCCTCAGCTAGGTTGCCATGTCTACCACTGACATGAGGTCTGACGGCTTCCACGCCATCAACCAGCTGGCTGCCTCTATGCCGGGTTGGAAGTGCATGCTTACGCGGCGGCAACCCTTCCTAACCCTGTTCTCCGCTGGGCTGCGTCTTCCCAGTAGACTTGAGTCGGACAGACAGATGTGGATGCACCATCTTTTGAAGGTAATTTAGATGGCTTTTTCAAGCCGATATTCACGCTCGTGATATATCATTACGTTGGCCTAACAACGGGAATTTCCACTTTTGTGTCCTCGGTAGAAATATTACGAGGACATTTGAAGCAATTTCGGCACATTTTTCCTATCATCCCCAGATAGACAGGAATTCAAGGGGTCGTGATCCTGAGTCACGGATTACCAAAATAAGGTACAAATGCTCCAAGACAGATTAACTCACATAACCACCCTTCGTGTTGGGTATGTAGATCTAATGCCGTCCCCTATTTATATATTTTTCTTTCCAGCTACCCTTGGATGAGGCCACACCAAGTTTACCTATTTTGTATTCCCATAGAGGTACATTTGGAGGATTTTCTGAAACTTTAAGGGTCCGTCCACTACTTTTAGCAATCACAAGGCATACATGCAAGTGAAAGGTGTAGAAGAATCCCTCCTGTTTCACCTTGTTAAGATTAGGTATATTATATTGATACTCTCTAATGATACCTTGTGTGTTTTTTACCATACATGCTACTCTGAAATATATTCATAGTCCTGAAGAAGACCCTGGGTGAGGTTTATCATTTGCACTCTTTGAATAGGGGTCGAAACATCAACGTAAAGATCAGGTATTCCGTACTAGTACTCCACATATCGGTGCTAAATAATAAGGCTATATGTGTCAATATATATGCTAAGTCACTATGGATGCCGAATTACGTGTTTTTCTTCTGTTTGTTGTAAATGTTAAACGTTTGTATTGTGTTTATTGTAAATTATATGGCACAAATTTATGTATGTTACTCACACAAGATATAGGGTGCAACTAGGGAAAAAAAGGGCTGTGACAGGGAAGTGGCACAAAGCGTGTTTGGACGAAAACCCTCACTCTCTAGGGTGACATGCTTCATCATTGGGTTCCTCCAACACACTGAGACCGCAAGGTACCCAGTGTGGGCTACAGCTTACCCTGGAGGGTATGAGCAGGAGTGTTTTATATAAAGCACGTATGGTTTCAATACCTCAAGGGTGACAGTGAGGGGCAGAGTGCAGCAAAAAAGCGTGTGTATTAAAACTATCTCCATAAGGACAACAACGTTATTCTTACGTCCTACGGGATAGGGGATAAAATCAATGTGAGAAAGGGTTATGGATGTGTACCCTGTAATGTGGTCAACATGTTTCTGCCTTAAATGACAATTACGTTCGAGTCATTCATCAGGACTAAGATCTTATGTCACTCTGCTAGAACAAACGTGCAAAATTAAATCAAAAGTACAGAAGATACTCAGGCCTCTATTCTTGACCAACAATCTGTTGCAGTGACAATCAGTGCAGTAGGTCAGAAGGCCCTAAGATCAACGTGTACAGTCCGACTCTACCTTCTACAGAGTCTCTCACCACATAGATTCCTCTTCCGTTCTGTGGTGGTGCTCCGTCATGGACTCTGGAGGGAGTGTATGTAATGATATATGTTGTCAAACTGTCTTGTGTTTTTACATATTCGTATATGTATTGTGCCACACGATATATGACTGATAATATATCGATCACTTTTTGAGTCTATAACATCAGTCTAATTATCTCTTGTGTTTGTATGGTATTTAATGTTGACTGAATACCATTGATTGGTTTTCCTAGTGGTGAGGACAAACAAAATGTTGTAAAGCAATTCTGCCTTCCTCGACAGAACCAACCATTAGCATATACTGTTCTAATTCCCCAGATTCTGTGAAATACTGGGCTACCCCATTAATCTTTAATGACACTATATTGAAGGCCATCTCAGTTTTTAGAAGAAAAAACACCTGAAATAGTTTTCTTTCAGAAAGCTTCCTGAAGTCTTTAAGCAGTCTGAAAACCGTAGGAATGATTTTGCAGTCATTTAGATAAATAATTCATGGGAAAATAATAGCATTTTATGTTCCCAGCTTCCAAATAATATTTCTTTTTATTTCTTTTTAGTTGTCCTGTCACTAGCAAAGGGTTCATTAGCAATTAGAATAAAGTGGTTGGGGGGCACACAGAAACCCTATCTCATACCTCTTTGCATGCTAGAGTTGTTTGAGAATACCCCAATGAAGGATATCTTCACTCTTGAATTTATCCAGGATGCCATAACCATTTGCTTCTACTGTTCACCAAATCTGAACCTCCCACCCATCTGCCATTTAATTGACTAGCACATGTTGTTAACAGAATCTTTCAGCATAAATTGCTAAAAGAACTAGATGTATCTTTCTCTTTTTAGTTTTCTGCAAGTAAGGCTATTCTTCTAATGTTATTGATCGATTTTTCCATTCCTTTCTGAGGTAGCATGGTACAGATATATTCTTTGGTCTTCCTTCCTTCCCACCATTTCTAGGTTTTCTTCGTTACTCAGGGCCAGATGTCGGCGATGCAGCGAGTGCAAGGTAAGTGTTTTTCTTTTCTTTAAATTTTATTTTCCCTCATTGTCGTCTGTCGAGGTTAAGGTGGCGTTGCGTGGCTTGATAAATCTTACTTGGTAGTTGCGTTGTTAATATTGAACAATATGTTGTTGATGTACACCATGATATATGCACATTTAAAAATGAACTTGCATCTCTGTTGTTGAATTTAACTGATGTGACCTCCCCCTCATCTCCGAGTCAGAAATGTGTGGTTAGGCAGTTTGCCCTAGGCCTGAAGCAACTGATTGACAGATCACAGGTGGGGGGTAGACGTAACCCTTAGACAGAATGCACGAACAGGAAAACCCAAATCGATCCCACAGATTGGCAATGACACCACAATGGTCTCAGGAGATTGCGCCCAATAAAACATGTTTAGCCGGAGGGATGCGCATTCTCAAAAACACCATAAAGTCAGATGTCACACTAAGTTAGTAACACACAGCCAATCAGAACACAGCATGCACATTACACGCAGTGATCACACACTCTTCATGAAGGAAATCTGGATACGTACCCACTGGCCCTGCAGTACGTTCACACAAGGACAAGGCCCACCTGCACTTCTTATCAAACCCCTGATTTATGGTCTTGTGACTTGGTCCAAATTTCTGTCACCAAAGGTATGCATAAATCATTTTATGATACTTCATGTGAAGTATAAAATGCTGGCCGAAACCTATATGCTTGGAGACCGTCTTCAGACCCCGACTCTGTTGCCTGATCTCACGGCCGCTGCGTTTAATTAAACAGCTGTTCCTGTTTTGCCAAATGCCCCTTGTTTTTCAATTTTTCGAAGGTAAATTCATATTTGAGCAACAGCGTTGTCCTTGAGCCCCATTGTGTGGTGTAAGGGCAGCACAACTGCTTGGTAAATTGTCCCCCTAGTATTTACAGTGCTTTCAAAATTACTGTTATTTTGCACTGTTTGTCATTTGTAGTACTACGCCTTTCTACAGTGAAACTCTCTTTTTATCAGTTGTGACTATTGATGCCTTAACCCGCCTCATTTTTAATTTTTGGGTGGTTGGTGTGTCCATTGTGGAAATGTTTGATCAACTGAAAAATTGCTAAACTACCTTTAGAGTGGCTCTTTATGGAAATGTAACTTGATTCTGTGCTTGATCCTGAACAACACAACAAAATATATTGCAGCAGACTTCCACTGGGACTAAGATATCTCTGAATGAGATTCCAAAAAGTTTAATTCAGTAATAACCCAACTTTGGCAAGCCCACTTTCGAGTGAGATAACTAACCTCATTAAACTAATACACTATACTTTTGCACATAACACATAAGGCAAAGTAGTAAATGTGTTACCATAGTACAGCATACTCGTTATGCAGAAACTAAACAAGTTCTAAGTACTTTCAAGTCATTTAAGGCCTTTATTGTTACAATCCAGATATTACCTGATTCATTTTTGCAAGAAAGCAGTCAATAAAGCTTCCGAGGCAATTAGGATCCAGTATCTCCTGATGAATTTTCACTCTCTCTTCCACAAATTCTTGCACCTGCTGGACATTCTTAAACAACTGCTGGTGAGGCCCAGGTAAGTGCCCCAAGATATTTGGGAAAAAGTTGTACAGCTGAAAAAAAGAAGCAAGTGCAATATTTCAGTATAGTCTCTGGCTTGAATTTTGATTATTTCTATGGTTAAAAATATTAAAGTCGCACCCTATGTGTGGCTATCAGAATAAGCAGTTCGCAGCTGATTGATTGGTTCAATGGTTCAAGATAAGGTTAGTTCTTGATTCACCACAGTACTGCTTCCATCCTGCATAAAGGATGGACAAAGGATGTAATCCGTACTCCAGAGTCTTTGGAATAATATTCAGAAGTTCAAAATTAATAGCTTAAATTTGCCTAAGTTGAGTATTCTATGCAGTGGTAAGAGTTGGGGCAAAGTTCGGTAGGCACAAGACAGTTAATTTTACAAATCTTTTTTGATGCATACATTCTCAAGTGTTTCCCTCTGCACACATTTATTCAAGATTAATCATAACATATTTTACACATTGTCACATGCATACTATAATATTTAATTATCCATATTCCTAATAAAGTGTGTCCCATTACGGTCACAAGAATTACATGCCTTTTTGAGTCTTTTATGAAAAATCAAATGTAGGAAGCTGGCTCTCTATATAGTGTGCTAAAATGAAGTCAACTGTGCAGAGAGTCCAGTGAGACCCAGGTTGGTATACAGAGGCAAAAGTAGATAATACTAATGCTCTATTTGTGGTAGTGTGGGCTAGCAGTTAGCCTTATCAGATGGTAGTGCTAAGCATTTGTTGTACTCACAGAGGCAATAAATGATACACACACTCAAGAATAAGTCAGAGAACAATTTATAAAAATAATACCGATTTTCTTAAATAATTTTTCAGACCAAGAAATTAATTCTACAGTAAGTACTTTTCAAGATATGAATTTTTCAAGTTCGTGAAATAAATCACTTTTATGTGCAATAACGCACCATTGAAATCAATGGGAGAAAATAGATAAATGCATATAAATTCATACAGTTGTATTCTGAGGTTCACCGTTGGGTTTTAGGTAAGAAGCAAGGCCAGGCCCAATGTTCCATCAGCCGATTCTCGGGAGCGTCCCAGATTCAGCCGGGAGCAGGGTGCTGGGATCGTTGGTAGCTGGTGTGCTACGAAGAAGGAAGCAACCTGAAAACATACTGCACAGGAGGACTTAAAGGTAAGTCGGAGGAGTCCCACTTGAGGAAGCAGGTCGCAAAGGGCCTCAGGACCACGGGAGCACAGCTGGTTCACCGGTACTCAGGCCAGGCGGGTTGGGTGCAGAGCATAGGTCAGCCAGACAGCGCACGTCAAGATGTCCTCGTGGTCAGGGGCAGGCAGCTTGGAGAGGCGATTCCGTGACAGCTGGGCCACTCATGAAGTTATGTTATGTTATATGCATTTGTAGAGTGCTCTGTAACCCAAATGTGTCCTGGCACTAGCTCAGACTTACACAAAGAGATCCAGGTAAACAGGGCCTGGTTGTTAAATAGCCAGGTTTTCAGTTGTTTTAAAAATGTAAGCAGATCATATGGGGATCTAATATGGAGAGATAATGTATTCCATGCCTTGGCTGAACCCAAAATGACATTCTGGGGCCCCAGTTATTTTTTTGAATTTGGGAACCATGAGGGTTTTTGATCCTGAGGAGCGAAGTGTTCTATTTGGTTCGTACCATTTGAGCTTCTGTCTGAGGTGGTGGGGGACTGCGTAATTAAGGGTCTTAAAGGCTGCACATAAAGCTTTAAATTTAATATGCTGCTTAAATGGAAGCCAGTGTAGTTTCCGTATTTCAGATGTGAACGACTTGAATTTGGGAATGCCAGGAAGAGTCCTGGCTGCAGCATTTTGCAACATTTGTAGATTATTGAGGTGTTGTTGTTGTATGTTCAGATAAAGTCTGATTCAATAATCTAGTTTAGATAAGACCAGTGGAGTCACTACTGTTTTTTGTGATTCATACAGAATTAACCGTAGAAGTTTTCTAATCGTCCTCAAAGTGAGGACGGTGAAGGAAGTGACTGAGTTTACTTGGTCTTTAAAGGAAAGTTTGTTATCCACTTGGATGCCTAGATTTTTGGTTTTTTCAATGGTGATGGAAGATAGCCAACCTTGTCTGGCCATCAAGATGGTGACCAAAAGGATGTGCAATTTCCAAAAAGGATAACTTCGGTTTTACCCGAATTAAACTTCAGGCAATTATTGCTCATCCAGTTGCTGATGGCTCGCATACAGTTGCAGAATCTACTACCTACATCTCTATCCTGGTTGGAAAGTGATGCAGCAATTTTGGGTATCATCAGCATTGGGAAGTATGCGAGAAGCTAAAAAATCTTATTACGGGAACAAGGGAACACACGTACACATTAAAAAGTGTGGGGCTAAGTGAAGAACCTTGCGCAATCCCGCAAAGGAGCGAAAAAGGTTCTGAAACAAATGGGTCCAATGTAAGCACTTGTTTTCTGTCAGAGAGAAAGGATCGAAGCAGAGTCAGTGCAGTCCCCTACACCCCTATCCTGGCTAAACGGACCATCAGCAGATCATGATGGACCGTGTCAAATGCTGCGGAGAGATCTAACAATACCAAAGCAGCATTTCCTACCTGCGTCAAAAGCTTCTCAAATTTCTTCTGTGGACTTAATCAAAGCCGACTCTGTGCTATGTCCGTTTTTGAAAGCCATATTGCGAACCGCCTGGCCGCTGATTATTTTGAATAAATTCAGAGAGTTGGATGGTCATAGCCTTTTCAGCCAGATTTGCAGGAAATGGGAGCCATGAGATGGGGTGGAAATTATTAGGATCATTAGGATTAAGATTAGGCTTTTTTATAAGTGGTATTATTGAGGACACCTTCCAATCTTTTGGAATTTGACCCATTTTGAACATCATGTTAAAAAGACAAGTACGGTTTTCAGCTATTAGCTCTTGAACCATTTTAATCACGGCTGGGGGGCATAGGTCCAGGGGAGAACCAGAATTTGCTGCATGACTAAGCCGAGAATTGCCTTAGTCAACAGGGAAGCAAATTCTATAAAGAGGGCAAATCCTGAAAAGGTGACCATCGCAGTTTCGATTTTTTGATGAGAACGCTGTTCCGTACCAATTACATTGCAATGATTGAACTGATTGTAGATATTTTCCACTTTATTTAGGAAAAACTTTCCAATATTGGCTCATAGCTCTTGACTGCTGTTGACCTGGTTTTTATCAGAAAACCTAGTAAGTTTAGAAACTGTTCTAAACAGTTCTTTTGAAGAGTTTTTTGCATTTTTAATCTGTCTAGAGCAGCATGTTGATTTATGTTAAAAAATAAGTGTTTTATAGTCAGCTAGGCCCTGTTTATATTTATTCTTTTCAACGTCACTATAATCTTTTCTCCATTGGCGTTCTTCATGCTTACATCTTTGTTTCTGCTTTTTGAGAATGACTGACTACGAAGGCGCTGTAGGGTGGAGGCATTTAGAATACACAAGCTTTTCTGGCACTATGCTCATACTTACAGACTGGAGCCACCTGGTATATAAAAGCGTTGCAGCTTCTAAGTCCTCTGGATACTTGGGCTGGGAGGTAGTGAGCAAATGTATGAGCTGATCTGATTTTATTTTATTGCCGGCATGTGTTTTAAGTGACCTGGAAATAGTGTTGGGGTCTGGATATCTGGGTGGGAGGGTGATTTTAAATATAAGCGAATGCTGGTCAGACCATGTCAAAGGCAGTATGGCTTGATGTTTAAGCGAAGTGTGATTGGTGAAGATGCCATCCAGCTTATGCCCAGCATCGTGTGTTGGCCCTTGCACCAATTGTTCAAGGCCAGCACTGGCCATGATATCCAGAAGATGTTCGGTATCTGGATCTGAGGTATTTTCAAGGTGAAAATTTAAATCACCCAACAAGGTGAAGTTATTAGCGGAGAACCCTTCTTCCAAAAGGGAGCCAACTTTTTCTATAAAGGTGTTTCTAGAGCTTGGGGGACAATAGATTAGAATCCCTATAATCGGGCATTGGTCAAAAAGCTGTAGCTGAAAAAAAGAGCCTCACAGACCCCTGAAAAAACAGCAGAAAAGGAGGCTGGTATAGAGTCACGTTATACTATCACTAGGCCTCTTCCCCTCTTTAGGGGTCTATCCAAAGTGTGGTAGGCAATCCCAGGTGGATTAGCCACAGACAGATCTGGAAGTGGCTCTCAGGGGTCTCAATGTCCCTCTACATGTGCTTGCTTCCTGGAAAGTTGGAGCCCGGATTGAACTCTTCGTCTCAGTGAATGCTGCATAGGGTCTGGTACCCCGGGTATTAGTGCGACATGTCTCCGGCAGATCCTGGTGTCTCCACACTTGGAGGGGGAGACAGATTTGATCTTCCAGGGCTAGTGTACCACTTTTGGTTCAGGTGCTGCATCGGAGCCACCAGGGAGCAGCAAGCCAATAAACCAGATTCTGCGGATTCGGTGCCTGCGCAATGCAGGGGAGTAGTAGCTCTACTCCAAGGGAGTTCTTTGGTGATTTGGCAAAGGCTGGATGTGCTCCGGGGTTCTTGGAGGCCTCACAGTGGCAGGACAAGACAGCACATCATGATTGTCGAGTCCTTAAGGCAGCAGGCAGGTTTTGGTGCCAATTTTCTGCAGCAGGGCTCCAGTCTTCATGTCAGCTCTTCTTTGTCCTTATCTTCTTTGTGTCCGTAGAATCTGTAGTATAGGGGCCAGGGATGCCACCTAAATAATACATTTTGGGGGAGTTAAAGGGGGTGACAGGTAGTAGAAAATGGGCTACCTACCGTTAGGGTGTCTACACCCTATAAGTGACCACTTCCTGTGGGAAGGGGCACTACCCTGGCCCTAATTGGCTAATTCTCTCTCAAACCAAGATGGAGGAAAATGAAAAGTGGGCTCCACATCTCCTGCCCCACCTTAGGGAGGGTGCTGGCTGAATGGGGACCCACCTCCTAATTTAAATCATTTTCCTGTCTGTTCTCCTGCCAAATATGGAGCAGGAAAGGGGGGTTGGCATCCTCCACTATCTGGAGATCCCTGGGTTGCATTTAAAAGGCAGCATCGCCTTTGAAGCTTCCTGCCTTGGAATGCCATTATGGCCTGGAGGAGGTGTGATGCACCTCCGCCCAGAGCAGGCTTTGTTCCAGGCCTCGGAGAGAGCAGGCTCTCACCCCATGAGGTTAGAAACATGTCTGGTGGTGGCAGGCTGGCTAAGACTAGTCAGAGACCACCCCAGTGGTTGGTAGGTTTTCAGGGGACCCTCTAAGGTGCCTTCTGTGTGCATTTATTAACAAATCCAACACTGGCATTGGTGAGTATTTATTAAGACAAGATGTTTGGTACCAAACATCCTGGGGTACAGTGAAACCATCATGGAGCTAGGAAACTTGTAATGACAAGTATCCAGTCCATGTGCACTTACAATATCCAAGAATGGCTCAGATATTGCAGGGTCATATCTACTCATGCAGATATGTCCACACAGGGGGTACAGTGCACCCTGCCATAGGGCTATAAGGCCTGAAGTAGGGTTGACTTACCTGTACCTCATGCAGTGTTTGGGGGCATGGCACATAGGATGTGTGCCATGTTGACTCTTCAGTTTTCTCTGCACCAAGACACGCAGTCTGCAATTGCAGTTTGCATGGTCTTGGTGAGGGGTCCCTGGGGTGGCACACTTTGTACTGCAGCCCCGGTAGACCGTCTTCTGTCACAATGCCCTAGATACCAGGGGTACCATTTACTAGGAACTTATAGGGGTTGCTGAAGTTATGCCAATTGTCCTACAGTTTTAGGGAAAGGACACTGGTTCTGGGAACCTGGTTAGAAAGACCCAGTACACCTCAGTCAAAGTTGCACCAAAAACCAGGCAGAAAGTGGGGTTGAAGAGGGGTGCTGCAACAAGATCCCAGTTTCCCACATAAAACATTGGTCAAACCAATAGGTCTGGCTTGTTTTAGGCATTTGTGCTATTTGTTGTACTGACTGTATGTTGTTGGAGACACTATCAGAATACAGAAACACCAGTGCCCATACGCAATCAAACAAATCACACAAGGGCGCAGACAGACAAAAGTGGATGTTGGTTTGATGCATGAACAAATTAATGGCTCTGTGGTTAAATACAAGGATTAACACAAGTGGTTGAATGGCTGTGATCCTGACCAATTGTTCTCAGTTTGGTGCCATACCCTCTTTTCATTCTGCATTCTACCCCATTTCATGTGGAGTACTTCAGGGCTCCTCTGTATTACCAATGCTTTTTAACAATTACATAAGGCCTCTGATTTCTTTGATAAAATCTTTTGGATGCACAGCAATTTCATAAGCAGATGACACACAACTTATCATCTGCTTAAATTCTGCTGCCCCCTCTTCTGTTGGTCTCTTAATTAGTTGCCTTGAAAATGTTTAGAAATGGATGTTTTGCAACTGTCTAAAGCTTAACACAAATAAAACTGAGATATTTTCTATGATAACCTTCTAGATCAATGGCATTATTTTTCTGGCCCCAGTCCTTGGGTAGCCCTCTATTATGTTCAGCTAAAGTTAAGTCACTGGGAGTTTATACTAATCAGAAATGTACTAGCTCAGTTTAAATGAATGGTGTCTCTTTTATCTGCTTCTTTGTTGAAAAGGTTTCTTAAATTTTTTCCTTCTCAATTCATGCCTAAGTAACGGTACAGAAAGGGAGTGGTCCCAGTCTAACAGTTCGAAAAATACGTAATTAAATGCCAGCCGGCATTAGTTCAAATTACACAACAATAAAGTAAAGCGTTCAATATTATTTAATCATATTGAGCATCAGAATAAATCTGGAACAGCGTATTATATCAAGTGCCCCACGAAGTGGGGGAAAGAGGGGAGAAATAGTAAGGTGCGCTTTGTGAGGATTGGGGAAGTGAAAGAGAGAGGTAGTGACATCAAATACATTACAAATAGAGCCGGCTTCACTCGGCTATACAATAATCATGGAGACATTTAAAAAGCCATTGTTTTCAATACACTATTACAGTGAAGCAAGCACTGTTGATCAAACTGGCATAGAGCAGTGATGTAGTCAACGTTTCAACCCCAAAAGGTAAGTAGGCTGTTTGGGTCCTTACGCCGGGGTCTTCCTCAGGACTAAGAAGGGGGCACCTGAGAAATTAACAAGAAAGGTTCTTAGTGTCCAATGTGCTAACCTGTGCAGTGGTGAAAAATTAAAAAGATAAAAGCAAAAATAATGAATTTACCAGAAACCACCCTTGACTGGATGGAGGATTTGAATGTTGATGGGCTTTTAGGGCTCCGAAATGACAGAGAAATGGACCGATGTCACCTGTAAAACAGGATGGCATCAGTGTGCAAAAAGTCTTGTACGACAGTTTAGGCAATCTAATGGACACTGAATGAACAACTCACTTATAGCGTGTAGTGGGGGAATCCTCCTCACATACACTACTTGCGTCAGGGAATTAATGTAGAAATCTGCTAAGGCCCAGTGGTTCCATAATTACTGTCATGAAAAAAAGGGGGAAAACAAACCCTACTGTCACACCACTAGCTAATAATGATAGCCATCTATCATGAATGCAATTATTAAAGATTAGAAAATGAAGGAAAAGTGTTTACCTGAAAAGGAAACACAAAATCTCGTCCTTATTTCTATTCAAATGAGTTACCAAATCTGTGGAAATGGAAAAAGGAGGAAGTAATTAAACAGAGGCCAAAGCCCTCTGAATGCAAAATAAAAAAGAACCTCAATAAATGCAGGCAGCTGGTTTGAAAGTTTCCATGTATGCTCACCTCAGTTAATGCGTTCGTCTCCTGAAAATGGAAACGAAGCACTGAAAACCCGGGAATTTAAAGAGGCTTGTCTGCAATATGCACGTGATGAGAATGACTCAGCAGACGCTAGATGCTGGCATGTCAGAAAGGAGTGAAAACAGACTCCCGGTCTCAGGGGAAAATTGCACGTCATGTAATGAATAAAAAAGTATTCTCTGGGGAAAACTGCAACTTAAATGAAATGCTTCTGAGAAGAACTTCTGATTTTTGAAAAAGATGGCCGCCTTGTAGGAGCTCAGCCTTATAGCTCCCGGGTTGGGGATCACCTTATCGGTGGATATCCCTCGCTAACCCAGCCATCCATCCCGCATCAACATTGTGCTGTGCTGCAGACTTCTCCTGGACCCAGAATCTCTGATTTGAAGTCGCCTACCTGCGCCTGGATGGCTTGACGTCCTGGACTAGATGCGCTCGCCCGTCTCTGCCGCGGCGCCCATGGCGCCCAACATCCTCGAGGCCATAACGCTCGCTGAATCGCCCGATGCACTCTCCCTTGAATGAGGCCCACGCTCCCTGCTCTGGGGTCCGCCGAGCCTGCAGTTCCAGCACAGGCTTTTTCTGGGTAAATGGCGATTGTGGTGTCTCCACTCGGGTGGATTCACTCGAGGCTCTGGTCCTGTACCCATCCCGTTGTCGGAACTCTGACGCCTGTTGTTGACTGCTAGTAAACTGGACAGTTTGCCGAGAAGGAGACGATCGTCGTCGGACGGAGTTCTGCTCGTGAGCTCCCTGCCCAAGGAGGCTTCGGCGTGATGAGTCTGGGCATCGATCGTGAGTATTGCTGTGCTGGTGGAAGGTACGGCGTGCCTGACAATCTGTTATAAAATCGGTCGGCTTGCGGTGAGTTTGTGAAATTATCGGATGCGGATGGTGGGTGATTACTGAGCTCTCTACATGGACAATTCCTCGGGCTGATCTGCAGGGACTGCTGATCGGCTCCCGATGTGCTCTGCTGACCATCGAGGCTTGGGGGCACTGGGCTCTGTGCTGTCGTTGTGCCATATTGTTGACTGATTGGATTGAGCGTCTGTGAAGCCAGCTTGAGATTCTACAGCTCTACCTGTCTCCTTAAACCCGGAGTTCTTATCTGGGGCTGATCGGTGGCTCCCGTCGTCCTGGTCATCATAGTGGCCATCTTGGGATCTCTTCTTACGATCACTTGCTCACCTCCCCAGCCCGCCATCATCCATTGAAGGAGTTTATCAAGGCATGCAAATGACAAGGATGATTGTTCCACATTGCTGACCTCTGCGTGCTCCCTCGAGGACTTTTGATGGAGTCCAACTGAATTTTAGGTCGCTCACCCCCATTGTGTTTTGTTTCCCCTCCCTATTATCTTCCCATTGCTGACATCTTTCCCGTTTTCTCTTCAATTCCCTACTTTTTAGGAAACAATCTACACCAGATTAGATCGGTTTTTCACGGCAAACTAAGAGAACTCTATTATCTTGCCTTAGCCTGGAGCTCCACCTTGTGGCCAAATTATGTACATCGACCCACACTTTTTTGCTTATGTAACTTATTTCCTTTAACCCTCTGTCTGGATCTTCCTTTATGCTTTTTTGTCTACACCTGTGATTGCCTATCAACATTTAGCTGGTGGCAGGTAGAAATACTAGAATTACATACTGATATCTTCTCTATAGTTATGATTGCCTATCAACATTTAGCTGGTGGTCTGTAGAAATACTAGAATTACATGCTGATATCTTCTTTACAGTTACCCATCCCCTGTTGACAACCTAGTAACCTACCTTCACTATTGAAGTCTTTGTTATTGAACTTTCTAGCACGTTGAGCCCCCGCTTAGCTCTATCCCTTACCAGACACATATGTCTATAACTTAGCACTGTTCTTTCCATTCCTGATCTGTAAGTGTAATTGTTCTGTCCCAGACCGTCTAGACTACTTTATCTTGCACTCCTGTAGAGGCCATACTATTAGTTCTACCTTCTGATTATCTTGTTGGTTCTTAAAATTGCAGCCGAGCAGGAACACTTGGTAGTAGCGCACGGGCTGTGGATCACCGTTTTCAGTGTCCCTCCCACTCTCCTCCCCTGATACATCCCCCTTTACCTCCCCCTAATTGCCCTCACGACCTTCTTCTAACTCTCTACTTCTCAACCCCGTCCTAACATGCCCCCTTCAATCACTCACACAACCCCCATGATTATACTCTCTCCAAACATGGCCCTAACTCCTGGACCATCCTTTACCCCCCAATCTGTCTAAAAATGCTAAGAAAAACTTCAAACATAAACTACTCATTTGTAACCCTGAAACACTTATCGTCGATAACTACCTCAGCCTCTCTTCCGCCATAAAAACCAACTACATCTTCTATTCCAAACGCCCCTCCAAATGGAAAAGTACTTTCCTATGTCAGCTCCCAGTCACTCACTCAATCAAAATTCCCTATGGATTTAAATTATCCACTACTCCCTCCCCAATTTTTCCGGGTGAAATCGACATCTCCATCTTCAAAACGGGTAACATCCTCATACAAGCCGCCGAATCACACCTCTCTATCTTTGAGCACCACTTCAGCATCTTGTCTCTCCACCAAGACAAAATGATCCCTAATCCTCTGTATACCCAACCGATCAACACCCCCGCTCTCTCCCCTTCCCCTTACACCACTCTCCCCCTCCCCTCTCTTCCCTCCTACCAACACCATAGTCCAAATACCTACTTCCCACACCCCCTCCCATGTCATCTCTATAACCAATACCATCTCCCAATCACAGTCACCCATGTACTCTCCCCCTCCAACAATCCTCCCTCTTCCTGACATCCCCACTTCACACCCCCTCCTCCAACCACTCACATCCTCCAATGACCTGTCCCCCTCAACCCCTTCTAAAATACCTAACCCTTATCCTCCCTCCTTGACCCCCCAACCTGAATCCCTACCCCTCCTCCCTGGCTCTCCCACCGTCCCACCTCTGGCCCTACCCTCACCCTCGCCTAATCCTCCACCACTACCACCGAATTT
The DNA here is from genome assembly GCA_963921515.1 of Calotriton arnoldi. Lineage (NCBI taxonomy): Eukaryota > Metazoa > Chordata > Amphibia > Caudata > Salamandridae > Calotriton > Calotriton arnoldi. The sequence goes on from CAWUFW010003460.1 coordinate 834,453, forward strand.
CTCGCCACCGTTAATCCCCGATGCAATCCTACTTCAAACTCTCTATGCCCTCATATTATTTCTATCCACATCCCCTGAGTTTTCAAATCTCTTGTCCTCCATCACGCCATCACCTACGCCTAATAGCCTTAACTCTACTCATTCCACCACCATTGACCTCACACACCCCACACACAATTGCCCCCCATCTGCAACAAACACTATCCATTCCCTCTCACCCTCATCCTCCCCTTCTAAGATCCCCCTCTCCCCTATAACCCTGACCCTACACAACATTGAACGCAATCTCTCTTTACTGACGAATTAATTCTCTCGACTTAGAGAAGATGTTAAATCCCTCAGCTCTGGAACCCGACACACACGTGCAAACTCACCCCACTCCAACCGCAAAATCCCCGCCAACATCAATCGTCATCATTGGAATACTTCCCCCCTCTACAACCGGATGTCTAGACCTCGCCGCACCTCGAACCACCTCTCCCCATCAGACCTCTCCGACCTATGCAATTCTTATCATCCTAATACCTTAGTCAACAACCCACCTCCCACCTACTCCAGCATCCCTGTCATTCTAGGCACCAACAGAATTCCCTCCTCTCCCGCCTCCCCAAGACCCCCTCCACATCTCACCACCATCCACTCCTGCCCTCCCCCCCAAAACAACCCCAAACCACTCGCCTGCATGCTTGTTAACTGTCGATCTGCCGTTCGACACGCCACTGAAATCTCTGAATCTATCCTTAGCGAATCAATCGACATTGCGTTCCTCACGGAAACCTGGCTCAATGACCACTCAACGAGCAAGCTTGATCTACTATCCCCCCCTGGATACTCTATCCTCAGAAAAGACAGACCTCACAAAATAGGGGGGGGCCTGGTCATAATCTTCAAAAGCGAACTTCAGCTATCCCTTGTTAACAACTCTGGCTATTCCACTTTCGAATATCTTGAAGCTGAACTTAAAGTTCAAGATACCCACCCTATGCGTTTACATACTATCTACCACCCTCCTGGTGATCCTCACTCCTTTATTGATGAACTTTCTGACTTGATGACACAAGCCTCAATATCCAACTCAAAAAATCTCTTCCTTGGAGACCTCAACCTCCACTTGAATGACACCAATGATCCCACTACCACCCTCTTCACCAACCTTCTTGAGATCAATGACCTCAAACAAATATGTCAGTCCCCCACCCACACCAAAGGAGCCACCCTGGACACCATCATTACCAACAATGACTTGGCCTTCCTGACCAACATCATCCCCATTGACTGGTCCGACCACCACCTCATATTGTTCACCATTGCTATCACGCCCCCTCCCCTCCCCACCAAACAAATTAAACCCATGAAATGGACCAGAAATCTAAAATGTATCCCTCCTGACGAGCTTGAGTCCAAACTCCAAGCTCAACTGCTCCTCACTCCTCCCTCACAAAACGCAAATGAGCTTACTGAGCACTTTAATAAAGCTGTTACGGATTTCCTAGACCATTTGGCCCCTCCTAAACTTAAAACTCTAAGAAACATCCCTTCCAAATCATGGTTTAACCTAGAGCTTAACAACGAAAGACGCTCATTAAGACTGATGGAAAGAACCTGGAGACAGCATCCCTCCCACTCAAACCTGACACTCCTCAGATCAGCTAGATCTACATACAAAAAACACATTTTTAACGAAAAGGCTTCCTTCTTCCGTACGCAACTCGATCGGGCCAAAAACAGACCTAGAGAACTATTCAACATTATCCGTCACCAAACCTCCTCAGCTCCGCCTAACCCGACAGCCTCTACCACTAGATGCGAAGAAATTGCCCTCTTTTTCTCTGAAAAAATCGCCAAAATAGATCAATCCTTCCGTTCAACACAGATCCCAACCAACCCCCTACTTACTCCTGACATCACCTCTAAATCTCACTCCTCACTCTGGACACCCCCTGATCCCCCCTCACACTCACCCGCTCCCTCACTTCACCCTAACCCCTCCTCACACATTCCTTCTCCTATTACCAACCTAAACTACCCCCACACCTTTCCACCACTACTCCTCTCGTACCCATACACCAAAACTCACGACCAAAAAACAATGCCTCCTGGCAAAATTTCCTTCCTGTGACTGAGCGTGAAGTCCACAGCATCATTGCTAAACTAAAACCATCCTCCCATACCAAAGACCCCCTACCTTCTAACCTTGTCCAAGGCCTAAAGCACATCATTGTCCCATCCTGGACCACAATCATCAACACTTCCCTTGCCACTGGAAGTGTCCCTAGCGCCCTCCAACTTGGTCAAATCTCCCCCATTATTAAAAACACTAATGCTGATCCTAATGACTTAAACAACCTCCGCCCCATCACTAGCCTCTCCCTTCTTTCTAAAGCCCTCGAAAAATGTGTCTTGCTCCAATTAGACAAACACATCGAAAAATTCAACCTTCTGGACCCCTTACAATCAGGCTTCAGAAAAGGCTGCAGCACTGAAACTGCCATACTAAACATTGTTGACGACATCCACCACTCCCTTGATAATGGGGAGACATGTCTACTTATCCTCCTTGATCTCTCCGCAGCTTTTGACACTGTTAACCACTCTGCCCTACTTAATGTGCTCAAAGATCGTTTCGGCCTCAATGGTACTACCCACAAATGGTTCGTCTCCTATCTTCAACATTGAACCCAGCAAATAAAAATTCAAGACTGTCTATCTAACCCCACTCCGGTCTCCCTAGGAGTCCCCAGGGGTTCTATTCTCTCACCCTCTCTCTTTAACCTCTTTATGGAACCCCTCACCCTCATTCTTAAACAAGCTGGCATCAACTACCACCTTTATGCCGACGACACCCAACTCTACTAAAAGATCAAATCCCACGCAGACATCATACACCTTAATAACACCCTCACTAAAACCTAATCCTGGTTCCATCTTAATCATCTCAAACTCAACCCCCAAAAAACTGAAATCATTCTCTTCTCCCCTAAAAACAACCCTCTCCCCATTCAAACCTGGATCTCTGACCTCAATGCCCTCAACTGCTCTCTCTCCTTGTCCAACTCAGTAAAATCCCTTGGTATCTCCATCGATAACAGTCTCAACCTCAATGTCCACATCAAAAATACGGCTAAAGGAGCCCTCTTCACTCTCCGTCATCTCAAGAAAATCAAACCCTTTCTCCCAACTGAAGATTTTAAATTAGTAGTTCAATCTCTGGTCCTTTCGCGAATTGACTACGGCAATGCCATCCTCACCGGAACCCCCAAGGTCCACCTAGCTCCACTCAAATCTGTACTCAACCTTGCAGCCAGGCTCATCACCGACTGTAAACGGTTCGACCACATTTTCCCAGCCCTCAAAAGTCTTAAATGGCTCCCCATCGAAGGCAGATCCGCCTACAAAAACGCATGCATCACACACAAAATCCTCCACCAAAATGCTCCCTCATACCTCGCCAACAAACTCTGCAAAGCGGGCAGCACACGACCTCTGAGAAGCACTAACGCTCTCATCCTTGTCCCACCCCTGCTAAAAAAGAAGTCCACACAATCCCGCTCCTTCTCCGGAAATGCCCCCTTCATCTGGAACACCCTCCCCAAAGACCTACGATGAAACCCCTCCTACTCCAGCTTTAAAAAAGACCTCAAAATGCACCTCTTCAACAAATATTGGGGGTCTTTACCTGTGCCTTAAACTCGATCTGCCATATCTTATAGGTATTTAACTCTTTACTCTGACTATCTGTTTACATGATATGTTTATTCTCAAGCCGTTCTTTCTTCTGTTTTACCTGCTGTTATTCCATGCTGTTGTAATTTTGTTTTACTGTTACTAGCTCTGTAGTGTAAAGCGCTCTGATGTTTTGTTATTCCATAATGCTGTAATTTGTTTCTGACCGTAACTAGCTCTATCATGTATATCGCTCTGATACCTCCGGGTCCAGCCAGCGCTATATAAAACCTCTAAAAAAATAAAATAAAATAAAAATAAATAAAAGAACATTGCGGGTCATGAAATGAAATAGAATAGTGTTCTGTGTCCCAAAAATTAAACTAATGAAATGCTTCCATTGAAGCCTATTCAAAAAACGATTTTGGGGAGGCCTATAAACCAGTGTATGATGCGGAAATAATCAGGCTATTGCGAATAAATACCTTGAGGCTGCCTATTTCCATTCTTACACATATTTTAAAGGGTACACGGCTATGCGCAAACCCCAAATGTGAATGCATATACAAATAAGCTCCCCTTGGATTGCAAGTAGAAAATGAGAGGCACAAAGAATGGAGTCTCAGTTCAGTCAAAAGATAAATAGTGCGTCTCTTGGGGAAGTGGATTACACAGGATGAATTGCGATTGCGCAAGACAGACAGACTGCCTATTTCCATTCTAACACACTGTTTCAGATGTACAAAATATGGCTAAACATGTATCTACAAATGTACATATGATGGATACACAGCTCTAATGAGATTGTAGCAGGACAATAGGAGGCACAACGTAAATGCTTGTCTGGAAAGGCAGAATAAGCGTAAAGACTGGTTTGGTTCAGTAAGGTGCAAGGCAAGCCAACTGTGCATGGCTCGGGTCCAATTCGTTTAAACCATTTTGTATAGAATCTAGATGGTACATCCATTTGCACTCTCTTACGTTTAAAATTGTCTCGATGCTGCCACCTCTTACTCCGAGAGTAACCTTTTCCAATATTAGCCACTTGATATCTTCTGGCTGGTATTGTGCTTCTTTGAAATGTTCAACCAGGGGGGCACCTTGAACCTCACATCGTATCCTACTGCAATGCTGGAGGATGCAGGCTTTTATCTTCTGTTGAGTTTGTCCTACGTATATCTGGTCGCATGGACAAATGATCGCATAGATCACATTAGATGTGTTACAGTTGCTGAAAAATTTGAGATTGATCTTATGGTGCTTATAGGTGAATTGTTTGGTTTGAATTGTCAATTTGCAGGCCTTGCAGTGGCCGCATTTAAAGTGGCCCAGTGTAGGAGGTAGATTCCATAGTGACTGGATGAATGGTTCCTCTGGTGACTCAAGGAGTGAGCGTACAATATAGTCCTTGACACTCTTTCCCTTTTTAAAGGAATGCATAGGAAATTCTTGCTGCTCTAGGTCGTCTGATATTAGACCCCAGTGATGGTTTATGATCTTCTTAATAGCGTTACTCTTAGTGGAAAATGTGGTTACACAAATCATTCTCTGTAGGGAGTCACGTTCTCTTTCTCTTGGGGTTAGTAACGTTTCTCTAGGGCTGAACCATGCTCTCTTAAGTGCTTTCTTTACTAGTCTTTTAGGGTATCCCCACTGCACCAGGCGGTCACTCAACACTGCTGATTCCATCATGAAATCCTCTTTTTTGGAACAATTCCTGCGGATGCGCAGAAATTGTCCGAAAGGCAGATTGTCACGGAGGCCTCGTGGGTGGTGGCTGTTGTATTGAAGAAGTGAATTGCGTTCCGTGGGTTTCCGATAAAGAGTCGTGTATAGTAGATTGTCTTCATTGCTGATAGTGATATCAAGAAAATCAATCTTCTGTGAATCAAAATGCATGGTGAACTGTATATCTTCACTTTGCTGGTTCAGCCGAGTATGGAAGTGACCCAGCTCTGTAGTGTCCCCTGTCCAGATCATCAGGACATCATCTATGTACCGTCTCCATAGTGACACTTGGGTGTTGTATGGATTGGTGGTGTCAAATACATAGGAATTTTCGAAATCGTCCATGTAAATAATGGCTAGATCAGGTGCAAAGGCCGCTCTACTATACACGACTCTTTGTCGGAAACCCACGGAACGCAATTCACTTCTTCAATACAACAGCCACCACCCGCAGGAATTGTTCCAAAAAAGAGGATTTCATGATGAAATCAGAAGTGTTGAGTGACCGCCTGGTGCAGCGGGGATACCCTAAAAGACTAGTAAAGAAATCACGTAAGAGAGCATGGTTCAGCCCTAGAGAAACGTTACTAACCCCAAGAGAAAGAGAACGTGACTCCCTACAGAGAATGATTTGTGTAACCACCTTTTCCACTAAGAGTAACGCAATTAAGAAGATCATAAACCATCACTGGGGTCTAATATCAGACGACCTAGAGCAGCAAGAATTTCCTATGCATTCCTTTAAAAAGGGAAAGAGTGTCAAGGACTATATTGTACGCTCACTCCTTGAGTCACCAGAGGAACCATCCATCCAGTCACTATGGAATCTACCTCCTACACTGGGCCACTTTAAATGCGGCCACTGCAAGGCCTCCAAATTGACAATTCAAACCAAACAATTCACCTATAAGCACCATAAGATTGATCTCAAATTTTTCAGCAACTGTAACACATCTAATGTGATCTATGCGATCATTTGTCCATGCGACCAGATATACGTAGGACAAACTCAACAGAAGATAAAAGCCCGCATCCTCCAGCACTGCAGCAGGATACGATGTGAGGTTCAAGGTGCCCCCCTGGTTGAACATTTCAAAGAAGCACAACACCAGCCAGAAGATATCAAGTGGCTAATATTGGAAAAGGCTACTCTCGGAGTAAGAGGTGGCGGCATCGAGACAATTTTAAACGTAAGAGAGTGCAAATGGGTGTACCATCTAGATTCTATACAAAATGATTTAAACGAATTGGACGCGAGCCATGCACAGTTGGCTAGCCTTGCACCTGACTGAACCAAACCAGTCTTTATGCTCATTCTGCCTTTCCAGACAAGCATTTACGTTGTGCCTCCTATTGTCCTGCTACAATCTCATTAGAGCTGTGTATCCATCATATGTACATTTGTAGATACATGTTTAGCCATATTTTGTACATCTGAAACAGTGTGTTAGAATGGAAATAGGCAGTCTGTCTGTCTTGCACAATCGCAATTCATCCTGTGTAATCCACTTCCCCAAGAGACGCACTATTTATCTTTTGACTGAACTGAGACTCCATTATTTGTGCCTCTCATTTTCTACTTACAATCCAAGGGGAGCTTATTTGTATATGCATTCACATTTGGGCTTTGCGCATAGCCGTGTACCCTTTAAAATACGTGAAGAATGGAAATAGGCAGCCTCGAGGTATTTATTCGCAATAGCCTGATTATTTCCGCATCATACACTGGTTTATAGGCCCCCAAAAATTGTTTTTTGAATAGGCTTCAATGGAAGCATTTCATTAAGTTTAATTTTTTGGACACAGAACACTATTCTATTTCATTTCATGACCCGCAATGTTCTTCTCAGAAGCATTTCATTTAAGTTGCAGTTTTCCCCAGAGAATACTTTTTTATTCATTACATGACGTGCAATTTTCCCCTGAGACCGGGAGTCTGTTTTCACTCCTGTCTGACATGCCAGCATCTAGCGTCTGCTGAGTCATTCTCATCACGTGCATATTGCAGACAAGCCTCTTTAAATTCCCGGGTTTTCAGTGCTTCGTTTCCATTTTCAGGAGACAAACGCATTAACTGAGGTGAGCATACATGGAAACTTTCAAACCAGCTGTCTGCATTTATTGAGGTTCTTTTTATTTTTGCATTCAGAGGGCTTTGGCCTCTGTTTAATTACTTCCTCCTTTTTCCATTTCCACAGATTTGGTAACTCATTTGAATAGAAATAAGGACGAGATTTTGTGTTTCCTTTTCAGGTAAACACTTTTCCTTCATTTTCTAATCTTTAATAATTGCTTTCATGATAGATGGCTATCATTATTAGCTAGTGGTGTGACAGTAGGGTTTGTTTTCCCCCTTTTTTTCATGACAGTAATTATGGAACCACTGGGCCTTAGCAGATTTCTACATTAATTCCCTGACGCAAGTAGTATATGTGAGGAGGATTCCCCCACTACACGCTATAAGTGAGTTGTTCATTCAGTGTCCATTAGATTGCCTAAACTGTCGTACAAGACTTTTTGCACACTGATGCCATCCTGTTTTACAGGTGACATCGGTCCGTTTCTCTGTCATTTCGGAGCCCTAGAAGCCCATCAATATTCAAATCCTCCATCCAGTCAAGGGTGGTTTCTGGTAAATTCATTATTTTTGCTTTTAACTTTTTAATTTTTCACCACTGCACGGGTTAGCACATTGGACACTAAGAACCTTTCTTGTTAATTTCTCAGGTGCCCCCTTCTTAGTCCTGAGGAAGACCCCGGCGTAAGGACCGAAACAGCCTACTTACCTTTTGGGGTCGAAACGTCGACTACATCACTGCCCTATGCCAGTTTGATCAACAGTGCTTGCTTCACTGTGATAGTGTATTGAAAACAATGGCTTTTTAAATGTCTCCATGATTATTGTATAGCCGAGTGAAGCCGGCTCTATTTGTAATGTATTTGATGTCACTACCTCTCTCTTTCACTTCCCCAATCCTAACAAAGCGCACCTTACTATTTCCCCCCTCTTTCCCCCACTTCGTGGGGCACTTGATATAATACGCTGTTCCAGATTTATTCTGATGCTCAATATGACTAAATAATATTGAATGCTTTACTTTATTGTTGTGTAATTTGAACTAATGCCGGCTGGCATTTAATTACGTATTCTTTCGAACTGTTAGACTGGGACCACTCCCTTTCTGTACTGTATTCTACCCAGGTCCCAGGACTCATCTGGGTTTACTCTTTTGTGTAACTAAGTAACGGTGGCTTACATTCTTTCAAGACTGGACCACTGCAATATTCTGCATCTAGGTTTGCTGGACTTGGCTGTAGATAAATTTAGAAGAATACACAATTTGTCTGTCCATCTGATCTGAAAAACCTTGGCAAATTTGTTTCCTCTAGATCTTCAAGGATCAAGATCCAATGGTTGCCAGCCAAATAGTGTGCAATTTTTAAAACTCTTTGGACTATGCACATAATGTTCTATTTAGCCTTGAAATGTTCTCTTCCCCTCCCTTTCACCTGTTATATTCTCTGGTCAGGGAACTGCGTTCCAGATTTCATTATCTTCTTTCAGTCCCTTGTGTCAAATCTCTCATATGGGCACTCACTCTTTGTGTTTCTTGTTCCTAAATTGTGGAACACTCTTCCGGTTCATCTAAGAATGATTACTACTCTTAAAATAAAATTGGGGTAACTCTTGGGACTTTCTTCAATGAGCGAGTTGTGTAGCATGAAGATGCTCTGTTTTGGGTGCACATTCTCTCTACAGGTTTTGTGGATGGTGCTTGGGCATTCATATGCATCCACCTATGTGTTTTGAGCAAATCCATATTTAGAAAGACTTTGTAATCAAGGGTTTGCGCTAAAATGGTGCACCTACTTGAGGCTGGTGAGAAGGTGAAATATCTTTATTTCTCCTCATTTTTTCTTTTTCCATTTTTGCTGCATTCTGCTGCACACGTACAAAGAGGAAAAAGCCTCTAAGGATAGTTCTTGTGCAGTAAGGTACCCATTTTTGCCCAAAAGCTATCCTGACCACAAAGCAGGCATCCTTGTGACATGACACAAGGGTACCTGTGTTGGCGCTAGGCCACCTCAAGTGCAACCTCAAGTGTGCCAGTGCTACAAGAGAGCAGAGCTATGACATATCTTTGAAAATATGGCACAGTTCTGCTCTCTCTCTTTCACGTTGCACAGTGCAGCAACCTCACTAGAATATTTTGCTACTAGAGTCATACGTTTTATTCATAAATCCTAAAAAAAAACTAAATGAATCTTCCTCTTTAATGTGCTTATCTACACTACATCCTTCAGTGGCATATTTAGTAAGAAAATAATCTTCCCGGTCCAAATTACTTTAATGGCCATGATTTACTCCAGGCTGGTGCTGCAAGATATAATATGATTAGACTAGGGCACTATCCAGTGCACTTTAACATACCTAGAAGAGGCTTTTCTAAATAACATCTTAAAGCCACTGTCTTTTAATCACCTTTAAAAAAGGTTAAACTATGTCAAACAATTGTTACCCTTAATGATGGCATGGAAGTCCAGTTTATGGTAGTGTTTGTTGACTTTTCATTGGTGCAGAAATGGTCCCAGTTTTCTCTTAATATGTCAAATACATTGAGGCAGATTTACACATTTTTCACACACCACTGCACAGGACAGCAGCCAAATTAGCTGTGTTGCGCAAGTGGGATACGTAGCACAGAGCCATATCTATTAAGATTTGCATGTTCTACTGTCATCCCCTGCACTGGTGCTCTGAAATGCTGCCTTGCATGATGTACAACCTTACATCGGTCAGTGAGTGCTGTCTAACATAGGATTTGTATCGGAAGCATACACTTCCAATTCAAATTCCTAGATTTCGATAGATATAAAAAAATCCCTCACTCTAGATGTGTGTTGTGCACTTCCGCACACATGCAATAGATTTTCTTTTTAGAAATGAAAACATTTCTCCTTTTAGAGCCTGCTTCAAGGAGAGTTTTTGATGTGAAGCCTGGCTATTTTAGCAGGTAGGGCTTTGAGTTATAATCTATGGCTGTTTGTGTTGATATGCCCAAGAGACAGCCCTATAATGCCCCCTTAATGCAAAGCATCGCAAAGCAGTGCAAGGTTCTTTTTGCTCTGAGAGAAAGGGACATTTTCAATGCAAATTGCCTTTTGCGGTGGAAAGTGACTATCTTGCACTACTTTGCACCATTTTGTGTCACATTGTACTTGAGCTGGATCTAAGCATGTCTGAGCCCTGGAGTTTATTGTGAATGACAGTGACAAAAGACATAAAAGAAAAAGACAGATAAATGAGGCGCCGATTTTAGTTTTTTGGTGATGTTTTTGGATATATTATGGGATTAACTGCCTTACAGGGAGCATGCCTTGTATATGATGGCAATGGCCTGTTTGTAGTTCATCAAAGCATGCATTGGATTATGAGGGGAACCTCTGGCACATCACATCATTGACAGGCCATTAAATGGGAGCCTTATGCAAATCATGACATAGACAGGCCGTTGGGGATGCATGGGACACATGGTGACATTATCTGGTTCATATGAGAGACTGTAGGCTGGCCAATGGGGGGCACATGTGACACATCCGAGAGGGACTGACCCATTGGTGGTATGTCTGGGGCACATCATGGCATTGAATTGCCAAAGCAAAATTTCCTGGGGGCATCTTGGTATTAGCTTACATACAGGCATGAAGCACACCATGACAGTGATTGGTATCCAGATGAGCAATTCGACCATATCAAAACACTAAGGTGTGCCTAGATGCCAAGCTCAAATCATGTCATTAATTGTTGGTTGTCAGATCCCATATCCACATCATAGCACTAAAAGACCTATGGGGGAATCTTATGGGCTACCTTCTTCAATCAATCAATCAATCAATCAATCAGGGTTCTTATAGAGCACGACTACTCACCCGTGAGGGTCTCAAGGCGCTGAGTGCGGGGATGGATCCGCGGTTCAGTCGAAGAGTCAGGCCTTGGGGTCCTTCCTGAATTGCGACAGCGATGGTGATTGCCTGAGGTGCAGAGACAGAGAGCTCCAGGTCTTCACAGAGAGGCAGGAGAAAGATCTTCCTCCAACAGTGGTCTTGCGGATCTGTGGGATTGTGGCCAGGGCCAGTTGGGCGGAGCGGAGATGTCTAGTGGGAGCTTGAAGGTAATTCTTTTGTTGATAGGTAGCCAGTGAAGGTCTCACAGGTGGCCGGTGATGTGGCTGCGGCATGGGATGTTCAGGATGAGTCTGGCGGAGGCGTTCTGTATGTTCTGCAGTTTCTGTAGCAGTTTCTGGGTGGTGCCAGCGTAGAATGCGTTGCCGTAGTCGAGTCGGCTGCTGACAAGAACACGGGTGACCGTTTTCCTGCACTGGGTGGGGATCTATTTGAAGATCTTACAAAGCAGGCAGAGCGTGTGGAAGCAGGAGGACGAAACTGCGTTGATTTGGTGGTTCATTGAGAGCGAGGAGTCCAGAATGATGCTGAGGTTTTGTGCGTGGTCTGTGGGGGGTTCAGAGCGCAACAGGCCACCAGGAGTCATCCCAGGCAGAGGGGGTGGAGCCCAGGAGGAGGACTTCGGTCTTGTCTGAGTTAAGCTTATGATACTGACTGTCCCATAAAGGAGGTACCCGGCATACCACTACATTAATTTGTTTATGGAGAACCACCTTTGGGACATATTGGTATTGACTTATCATATGGGTGCCAATTGAGTCCTTAGGCAATGTGTGTGGCACCTCATGACATTGAAGAGCATACAAGATGTGCCTGAGTCAAGTCTTAGTGTTACTTGACATATACAGGTACTTATACCACACACTAGTATTCAATAAAGTATGATGGAAGATAACAGCAATGTTTACAATGGCTGACATACTATAGGACGCCTAATTGCTTGATGGCAATAATTTGCATATGATAGGGACTGGTAGGAACATGATTGCAATAACTGTGTTGCACATAATAACTATATAGGAAAACTTGTTATGCCTAGACAAAATAGGTGAAATTATTCAAAGAAGCAATGGGAAAAAATGTATTTCTAACTGAAAGTGACAATTCGATATTTTTAGACAAAATGGATGAATTCACAAAGGAGTTCATACACATGTTTGAGTGACAACTCATAATGATACAATACTGTTTAGTGCTGAAGCTATAGCATATGTTTCTTGGTTTTTAAAAGGCAATTCTGTATGTTGGTAGTTATTTCACTATTCATAGAGAAAGGTTTCTATTATCTGGTTTTATTTCATTTTCTCACACCACCATCATTGTATATAACAGATGGTTGAGGAATGCGTCTCTAATGTCAATGTAAAGTCTCTGATTGTAGATTTGTCAAACTAAGATGGCGGATGTCTAGTAGCTCTCAGATGGAGCTCATTGCTATGGCCCTGTAAGACACGGCAGGCTTGCCACACCCTACTGCTGGCCTCATCATGACACAAGAATTCCCAGACTCCATGGATAATCTCCTGGGTGCTACACCTGCAATCATGCCTGCGACTGGCACCTAATTGACTGGTTTACACAGCTGAGTGCTCTGTGGCTCTGCAGTTGCCACCTGGATGCCCTCCTCCTTGGCCCAGCCCTACCTGAGCATTTGAATGAATAATAACACCTGATCAGGCTAGGGGATATGACTCTCATGTGGTCCTCTGCCAGCCTTGTGTAATCTCCTAGAAGCAGGGGGTGCCTTGTGCAGCTTTGGCACTGCACAGTGGATCCTATGAGGAATTTCAATGGATGGATCCCAGTGCCAAACAACCCTTGTGTATGGAAGATTAAGCACTCAAACACTCAATGAGAGAGGAGCTCTCTTGCTCCCCTGTTGGAGCCAGCAGCACCCATGCTGTTATTGAGTATCATAAATCATTCTACTATGTGATGGCCACATTGTCTCTCACCCTAATTATAAAAACTAGAATGCACAGAGATCTGCCAAATGTCCCACCACCTACTCCTCTCTCAAATGATCACAAGCGCTTTTGCAGCCATCTTTTGCAAAGAATGATGCTCTCACATAATACTTAAGCCTTCGACCCATACTCGGATACCTATTCTTATGGTGTCATTGTTTTTTATCAAGATTTTGCTGAAACTATTGTAGAGTAAACGACTTTTGTGCAGTAAGAATCTGTTCTGAAACCTTTTTGAAACTGTTCTTATATAAATTGTTTGTATACTGTATGACACTGTTCTTATGTAAAGCCCTCTGACACGCTTTGTGTCCTATTCATGCAATACAAAACAACGAAATAAATGGATGCATAATATGCTGGATAGGTTGATGTCTTATTCCTGAGATTACACCCATATTGTTAATATGCAGCAGGAAAAGGGAGGTATGTAATAACAATGTATCATGCATACATATCTATTTTGCACCTCAACCTACTTTACCCTGATATTACAACATATATGTATATGATATATATGTATATATATTGTATGAAGCGAAGCTCCTGCAACAATGAAAGCAGCCAAACTCCACTTACTTGCCCCCAGACAGAGCTGAAGAGTCGAAATGTATCATGCAACAGGTTCAGTAAATATTGGAACTTCTTGTCTTCATAGTCAAATCGGCTTCCAAAGACAACTGAACAGATAACGTTGGAGACAGCACGGCTCAAGAAAAAAGTGGGATCAAAAGGCAAGCCTGTGACAGATAGAGATTTAAGTTATTTGGAATATACTTGCATTTTGAAAAATCATTTGGTAAATTATTTCAGCGGAATAGTGTATGTTTAAATTCGCAGGGAAGGGATATTGGCGATTAAGTGTAAAAAATTGTGGAAAATATGCTAAAAGACAAGCTTCAGAAAATACGATTAAATGTTCAACGTCTGAGCAGCTGAATCAAGAGACAAATACAATAAGCATAGATTGATTCAAACACTAGAAGAGTCGAATATTTGAATTGAAGATATCCCATTCAAGATATTTCTGCGTGCAACAATACTCAGCCTAATAGCACAGTAGCACATTTAATCCCTACAGCCACTAGGCACTTGCCTAAAAATGAGGAACCCAACCCATGAAATTGCAAGTATGAAGAAGCTGTATAATAAGATATGTATGTCAGTGGTGGCTCCTCCGCTAAGGCGGAGGAGCGTTGCCCCACTACCAGGTAGCAGCAAAATAAAGAAAAAAATAAAATGATAATAATGTAATGTTATTATCATTTTATTGTGTCCTCCTGCTGCGGCAGCTTGTGTGAGGAGGCGGGGCTGCAGAGCAGGGGAGGAGTGGTAGACCCCTCCTAAGTGCGCAATGACTGTTTGGTCGGCAATCTCGTGCCGTCCAAACCAGTCATGCGCACTTTCCCTGTTCTCCATGCAGGTTGCATTACAGCCTGCGTGGAAAACATGCCCACCCCTCCAGCCCCTGGCTGAGCGCCGTATTACGGCGCTCAGACCAATCACAATGCTGCATTGCAGCGTTGTGATTTGCTGCGGGGAGCGTGGGAGCCCCGGTGCATCCTGCTTCCTGTTTAAGTGACAGGACACAGGAGAGGTGGCGGCCGGCCAGCCAGCTGGCTGGGAGGTAAGTGTTTTTTTTTTACGAGATTTCCCATCCCGCCCCTTCGCCCCCACCCGCCCCACTGCCACTTCTAGGCAGCAGCTGCGACTGATGTATGTTTTGGGTATGTTTGTGTGTGTGTTTTTTGTATATGTGTGTGTCTGTGCATGTGTGTGTTTATGTGCATTTAGGGGTTAGCCAGTCATTTGAAAGTAGGGGAAGTGAATGTTGGGTACACATGTAGAAATACGCTTGTACAGCACTTTAAAAGCATGTTTGTGTTTGCAAACAAATGTGCATCTGTTGATGTATTTTTGTGTGAAATACTGCAGATCTCTGGCTCTCAGTGGAAATGACTTCCTAAGGGTGTATCATGAGACATGATTGATGGATGCCAAGGGCAAAATAGGACTCTGACCCACCCAGTGGCACCACACAGACATGAATGGTTTTTAGGAGTCCTCATGACATGGTCTGACATTTGACGGTCATCTGGGGTATTTCAAGGCATTATTTGACTGATGCAAGATGCCCAAGGCACATAATAGCATTGACAGCATATGGGATAGTGCCTGGTGCACTCTATGAAACTGACTGGCATATAAGGGATGCCTGGAGTACATCATTGATGTGGAGCTGGCACCTGAGGAAGATGATGGTGTTGATTGCTTGTGACGGAAAGTCAGATATTATGACATTTTGCAGGTGTAAAGAAACACTGATGTATATCATGATATTAACTAAACTATGAGGTGGATGCCTGGACTATTTCATCACAATGATCTGTCTTGTTGGAGATGCATGGATACACTATGACGTAGATGGGCCTACATGGATGCCTGGAGAGCATATTAGCATTGTTTTAGGGGCTTATTACGATGGCAGTCGGAAAACCTCCCTGACCGCCATGGTAACGGGAAAAGACCGCCCGCAAGGCCCGCGACATAACCGCCGGTTGTATTACGATGTTCCATGCTCGAAATCCGACCGCTGCGGTCGGATCGCGGGCTTTAACATTGCGGCGGTTGCTGATGCACGCAGCACCGCCGCAATGTCAAAAGGAGCATGTCCTGCATTTCCCTGCACTGCGTGGCAGGCACTGCACAGTGCCTGCCACCTGGTACAGGGAAATGTAGGGGGGGACCATGGGTACCCCCGCAGTGCACCCACACCTCCCCAACACATTGTGGGCCCGCAACGGGCCCCTGGAAGACACTCACTGCATGCCTTTCAATGGCGGTCTGACCGCTGAGGTAAGGCTGGCTACCGCTGCCATCATAATCCTGCCGTCGGAGCCTGCTCTGCACCGCCACCATTATCCCGGTCCTGCTCCGTCCACCAGGCAGGAGTGCGGATGGCAACCGGCGGTAAAGCGGCGGTCGGAATTTCCCACCGCCCCAGTCACCACCGCCATCCTAATGTGACCGGCGGCTTTCCTGGTTGCGATGGCGGGCGGATGTCCACCGCAGGTATGGCGGGCACCACCGCCGGCCCGGCGGTGGTCATCCAACTGCCATCGTAATAGACCCCTTAGTTTGGGGTTGCAGCAAGACAATATCAGTCGTATGGTTTGATATTGGAGGCACTTCATGGCATATGGGAAGATGCCTCGAGTATATCCTGGCTATTACTGGCCTATGGCAGACTAGCTGGAGGACATTACAATATTGGTTGTTCTTTAGAAACACTTCACAGCTATAACATGCCACTGTCTGGAAGTTGAATTGATGGCCGAGGTGAATTATGGCATTGGCTGCTAAGGAGGGACGTCTTTCTAAATTTTAGTACTAACTGAACTTTTGGGGAATAAGTGGTGCAGGTCTTAGTTTTGACTCACTAATGGGAGGTGTTAGCGCACACCATACATTTGAGATATAATAATGTAAAATATAGGGCTCAATTCACAAAGGCATTTTCTGCAATAACAGCAAGTTTGAACCTGAAAATACCTCATGTAGGCCCACCTAGAATACACAAAAGGATTCCTGAAAGGATTAAATGGATTTACATACGGATTTCTTCACCATACATGCAGAGAAATCTGCAGTTGTAAATCCCATTCTAAAGGTGGGAAATGGGTGTTACAAGGCAGGGTTTGCCTTTGCCTTGTAAGTTGCTAACACCCACAGTTTTGCATGCTTGTGAGCACTAACAAACTGAAATCCAACCCCTTTACACATTTGAAATATTTGGAAAGTTCCTTAAACCCCCGCTGGAATAACTCCCCTTTTTGGATGAGAAGGGGAATGGATCACGCCCAGATATGCAGGGGGTGTCAGGGAAGGGCTTTCTCTATAAGGTCCCTGCGGGGGAAAATGTGTGTTTGCACAGTGGGACCCCTGTGCATAATACTATGCTATGCAGAATTATGTGCAGTGGGAATTAGAGCATATGGGAGATATGACATTCCTGGTAGAATGCCTGGACACCTGCAGTAGTTTTAAGTAGGTTAAACTTTAAGTGCTGGTGTTCCATCCAAGCCTGAATATCCTCTAAAACTTTAGCTATGAATTCAAAATCTTTAGGGAAGGAAATTGTCAAATAAACCTCGGTCTCACCAGCATAAAAATATTATCAAATGTTAGAATGGATCGGAGAAGATTGTAGAGGTTCCATATAAAAGGTGAAGATAATAGGAGATGGAATATAACCTTAGGAAAACCCTTGATGAAGTGGCACAAGATTGGCCATTAATAGTTAATCCAGTCTTCCAGATTGGAAAAGATCCAACTGAGACACGTCAAATCAGCACCATTCTGTCTTTGAAGGTTTTGAGGACAGTAGTATGCAGGGGCGGCTCCTCCACTAGGGCGGAGGAGCGTCACCCCACTGCTTTCTCACAGTGCGAGAAGCAGAAACATAAAATGGTAATAACTACCATTTTATGTTTCTACTTCTCGTACTGCGAGAAAGCAGAAGGGTTTGGTTAAGGGCGGGCGGGCGGGTCTGCTCTAGGGCAGGGGAGGAGTGGCTTGCCCACTCCTGAGGGCACTGACTGTTTGGTTGGCCCTCTGGGGCTGCCCAAACCAGTCATTTGCACTCTGCCCTTAATCCATGTAGGCTGCAATGCAGCCTACATGGAGAAAATGGCCTCCTCATAGGCACCTGACTGGGCGCCGTCCCGACCAATCACAAGCTGCCATTGCAGCGCTGTGATTGGCTTTGGGGAGGGAAGGGAGGCTGCCTGTTTCCTGTTCCTGCAGGAGCAGAGACGACGCGGGACCCGGGAAGGTACGTTTATTTTATTTTCATATATTACCCTTCCGCGCGAACCCCCGCGCGACCACTCCCGCCCCCCCGCAAGTCATGCCGGTTGCGACTGGTAGCATGATTCACTGGATAGAAAGCAACTGATAGGTTGAGAAGGATAGAGAGGCAGGAGCAACCTTTATCAAGAATGTGGAGAGTGTCTTCAGCCATTTTTGAATTTGATGTTTCAGTGTTGGGTCCTGATCTGAAGTCTGACTGGAGCTCATTAGTAGGTTATTCTCATCGATGAAGCATTTTGGCTGGGTTTCCATGCTGCACTGAAGTGCATTTGAGATTCAATGTTAGAGATAAGGAAAAAATAAATTTGTATCTGCAGGGCCTACCTAAGGATTTTTTTTCTTTCGTAAAGATGATACTTAATCAGTGTTTAGAGCATTCTTGTCCTGTTCCTTGAGTCTAAGAGACGTTATTAAGGTTGATCCAGTATGGAGATTGTGTATGGCTAGGCAACATCTTGGCATTGACAGACCCATGGGGTTGATGCCCGAGGTACTTCGTATAACTGACAGTCCTTTGGAAGATGAAGAGGTACTGCTTGGCATGACTGACCTTTGGGGTGTCCAGCATACACTGTGGCACTGTAGTGGCCTATGATGTGAATGATTGCCATACATCATGGCATTAACTGGCTGATCAGGGATACCAGACTGACATCCTGGTACTGACTGGCATATGGGAGGATTTCTGGCGCACATCATGTCATTAAATTGACTAAGGAGAGATATTAGGGCGAACTCTTCTACTGTCTTTTAGAGGGTTCCCTGTGGTACATCATGGTGTTGACGTGCCTATGGGTCACTGCCTGGGTTACAATATGACACTGACTGCCCTTTCGTGGGAGTGGCTGAGACATAATATGCCTTTTCAAGACCCACAGTGGATACAATGAATATGTCATTGGACTGTCTGGCCTGGGTGAGGCCTAGGGTATATGAAACCTTCCCTGGCCTATCAGGGTGCCAGGGCTAAAACATGGCATTGGCTGGTTCATGGAGGATCTTGCAGGTACATTGTAAAATTGGCAGGACTCTAGGTAAATCGTTTGTAACATTATAGCATTGACCTGTCTGTGGGGGATTTTTGAGGAACATCATGGCACTGGCTGCACATGGTGTGGGGCATATCATAGAACTGATGGGTCTATAGTGTGCATAGGCAGAGCGTGGCATTGGATAGCCTATGGGGGTGCAAATGGCAAAGTATGGCCTATACTGTCCTGTCCCCCTACAGCAGAGGTCTTCAAACTGTGGGGCGCGACCCCCAGGGGGGTCGTGGAGTCCTAGGAAGGGGGTCGCAGATTCCCCAGCTTCACTTGTCCCTGAAAAAATACAGCCGTCCTGGGACGGCTAATTGAGATCGTTGTCAGCTGCTTGCCTGAATGAAAGGCAAATGCGCCTTATCTGGTAATCTGCAAGTGTAAAGGATTCTGGGGGCAGTTCTGGCTCTTTGTGAAGGCAAAGATGCGTGTTTTTTTTAGTGGAAGTGCAAAGAGTTAACTATTGGGCTGGGAAGTTCTTGCTTTTAATTTTAACTGCATTTACACAGCCCTTAGTGCCCCTAAAGAGGTGTTGAAGGGACAGTTATGTAAAAATGAAAACTGCATTACATACGCTCTGGTATTATTAAAACCTACATTTTGAAAGCACGTTTTGCAGCATTCTATCTTACCCTGTGTGTGATGCAAGTATAAAAAATTGACTTACATTTTCACAGTGCTTTCCGTCACAGGCTGTGACTTCGTAGCACTAAAAATACACATCACTATTCTCCACTGCACCAATCAAGTTTTAATTCTGTGGTTCTGTGGTTACACACAGACCTCTGCAGTGCATTAACTAATAGAGGTTTCATAATGTACTACAGTGCATTTCCCACTGAGCAATAACTTTTTTTAATTTATTTTTCATTTACGCTGCCCATTATTTTATATGTAGATACCTGAAGGTGAAAGACCTAAAAAACGTACAGAATATTTTGGGCTTATTTATGAGAGGCGTGCATTGCCAAAGCATTACTTTTTTTGATGCTCCGGTGGCGCAAGCATCTCAACCATACCTATGAGTCACCCTGCATCGCTTTGCATTGCCTCATAGATATGGAGTAAGACATAGCAGCGCAAGTCACTGCGTTGCCTTACTCTGCGTCAAGGAGGTGTTCCATGGTCTTTGCGTGGGGTTCCCACGCAAAGCCCATGGATTTTGATGCTGCCCCATATTTACAAAATCACGTAAACCTGGGGCAGCTCCAAAAACTGACGCCTCTCCAGTGGAGGCGTAACGAGGAGAAATGTTTTAATTTCTCCTCGTTGTTTCCTCTTTCCATGTGTGCTGCATTCTGCAGCTCTCATAGAAATAGGAAAACGCCCCTCAGGATTGTTTTGGTGAAGGAAGGTGCCTCTTCCCGTACAAAACAATTCTGCCTACGTTGGTGCTAGGCAGCAATTTGTGAAGGGAAAGGACTGGAATGCACCGTATTTCATAATTACAGTGCATTCCTGCCCTTTCACATTGGCATAGGGCAGCGCCGCAAGAAGACTTGCAGCGCTGCCCTACACCAATTCCTCATAAATGAGGCCCTTTGTTTTTAGCTACACCTTTGGCTACACCCCTACGCTCAATGACCTTTGGTTTGCTAAACACTGTTTAATATAATTTCCCCACTGTAAAAATTATTTGCTGTGGTAATTGGGGGCTGTTAGAAATGGGGGTCTCTAGTTGGCAATGGTTTTCACCTTTGTCCAAGTAGGGACCCTTCCTTCTAGTCAGGGTAAGAGGGATACACTACTGAAATAACCCCTGCTCACCCCCTTGGTAGCTTGGCACGAGCAGTCAGGCTTATTTCAGAGGCAGTGTGTAAAGGATTTGCACATAACCAACAGCAATACACTGAAGACACTACAAAAGGACACCACACCAGTTTAGAAAAATATCCAATACTTTATATATTCAAAACAAGACTAAAACGACAAAAATCCAACATACAGTACTTAAAAATATGTACTTTGCGGGGAGGTGGCGTCGGTCGGTCCGGACTGCGGTGTGGGACGGGGCAGTGTGTCGCAAGACTTACGAGCAGTGCCCCCAACCCACGGTGCGGTCACGGTTGTCGAAGTCAGTGACGGCATCGGTGAGACCAGGGCGGTGAAGTGAAGCGAGGCAGTGCGCAGTGCGGTGCCCACAGGTCACGGTGCAAGCAGCAGCTCGGCGGCTGTCATCAGTGAGACCAGGGTTGCGGTGCGAGATGCAGCGGTGCCCTCTGCGGTGCCTTCTGGGCACGGAGCCAGCAGCAGAGTCAGTGTCGGAGTCGGTTGCTTTCCCCCTCTGTGGCAACTGAAACCACGGTTCCAGAGGCGGTACCCAGAGGTCAGTGAAGTCTTTGCGGTCCCTGAGACTTCAGAACAGAAGGCAACAAGTAAAGAAAGTTCAGTCCAGTCCTTTCACTGCCCAAGGCAGAAGCAGCAACTGCAGGCCAAACCAACAAAGAAACAACACAGCAAAGATGCAGTACTCCTCTTGGCAGTTCTTCCAGCTCTTCTTCTTGGCAGGTTCCTTGATTCCAGCGAGTTCTAAAGTTCTAGGGTCTGGACCCCAATATTTATACTCAGTTTCTCTTTGTGCTTTTGGGCAGAGAGTGCCTGTGCCCAGCCCAAACCAGTTCCATCTTTTCTGGCCCAGCTTCCTGGCAGGAGGTGGAGACAGCATTGTCCAAGGCAGACCAGGCCCATTCAGGTGCAAGGAAATCTCCTCCCACTACTATAAATACAGCCCAGGTCTATTCAGCCCAGCCCTGACTCATCCAGGAAAGGCAGGACACACCTTGACCCCCAGTGGCTGTTTGATGAGAATGCACATCCCCAGCCCCTGTCACTCCAAAGCCAGACAGTCAATCCACAAACCCAGCAGAGGCACACAGGATGGCTAAGCAAGAAAATACCTACTTTCTAAAAGTGGTATTTTCAAACACAGAACATAAAAATCATCTTTACTAAAAGATGCATTTTTATTCAGGCATGCTAAACCCCATTTCTCTATCTTGTCCCAATGGGAAGATATGCTTATAAGATGTTATACGTAAACTCCCATTCTATCCTATGGGACAGATAGCCTTTCCATAGTGAAAAATGAAACACACTGTAATTCACTACCAGGACATGTCTCACGCACACCAGTACATGTCCTACCTTTAATATACACGGCACCCTGCCCACAGGGGTACGTTGGGCCTACCTTAGGAGTGACTTACATGTAAGAAAAGTGAAGATTAGGGCTTGGCAAGTGTGTGCACTTGCCAGGTCGACATGGCAGTTACAAACCGCGCAGACACTGCAGTGGCAGGTATGATAACCCTTTTCAGGGCTGCATGGGTGAGTGGCATAATCAGTACTGCAATCCCACCAGCAGC
This sequence comes from Calotriton arnoldi, assembly GCA_963921515.1. Taxonomy (NCBI): domain Eukaryota; kingdom Metazoa; phylum Chordata; class Amphibia; order Caudata; family Salamandridae; genus Calotriton; species Calotriton arnoldi. The sequence goes on from CAWUFW010003460.1 coordinate 857,049, forward strand.
ATTTGATTTACAGGCCCTGGCACCCTCAGTGCACTTTACTAGGGACTTACTAGTAAGTCAAACATGCCAATCATGGAAACACCAATCCATAATACAATTTACAATAGGAGCACTTGCACTTTAACACTGAAAAGCAGTGAGAAAGTGTGCAGAGACACTGAACCAGCAAAAACAGAGCCAAAACTAGGAGGTCAGAAAGGAAAAAAACAGGGGAAACATGCAAAAAGATGCCAGGTCTAACAGGGGCATTTATGGTTGTCAATAGATGTTGATGATGAAGAGAACCAGTTTCTAGAAAATTTTGTCAGAAGGGGTCCTTATGCCTAAAAAGGTTTGACAAGGGGGTCTCGACATCAAAAAGTTTGAAGACCACTGCCCTACAGGATGCCCCCTCATCTGAGGTCGAAGAAAACATTGACTATGGCAGTCACATTTGCACATCATGAAATGACTGGCCTATTTGGACACCTGGATTATTAGGACGCATCATAGTGCCTTCCTTAGGCCAAGTAGCCTATTTAGAGGCAGTAGGCATTTTGTGACATTTGCTGAACGAAGAGAGTGCCACAAACACATCATGACATTGACAGGTCTATGAGGGGACATAGGTAACATAAAACCATTACCTGGCTTGAGGAGGGCACCATATGTACATTATTGGTTTAAGTGGCACATAATGGGTAGCTATTGCACACCATGGTTTTTACTGGATCATGGGAAATGCCAGAGGAATGCCATGGTATTGACTGACATATAAGAGACGCTTGTCACATAATGCCATTGCCTAACCTATGGGGAACACCTGTGACATATTATGGCATGGATACCCACATTTTATGATATACTTGTAGCTTATCATTACCTATTGTGGACTACTGATTGAAACCAAGTGTGTACCCTTGCCCTTACAGATTTATTGCGAGATTTCTGCAACAGACCCTAAAATACGTGAGGGCAATGAATTCACCTATGGGGGATGACAGGGTCCATTACACTATACACTATTGGTTGGCCTACTTTAGGACACCAGGAGCAGTATGACACCGATTTAGTAATGGGGGCAAGCATGGGCCCCATAATGACATTGCCTGGCCAAGGGGAAATATCTGGGAAATGCATTAATTTTTTGGCCCTTGAGTAGGTATCTGGGGTACAATAGAATATTTATGTTTGTAGGAGTGGGATATTTAACACAAATATAACTGCAAAGCAGCACAGCATTACCCCGTTCAGCACTATACCAATATTGTGGTGGTGTGGGAGGGAAGGCAAACAGAAGAAGATGATGAAAGAGGTGGTGAATGTAGGAAAACAGGGGTTGCCAGCTGGATCCATCATGTAGAGGATTACACATGGATTAGGTGTTACATACATGGACCAAGAGTGAAGGAACCTGTGGGATCTGAGCAGGGAGGGGCTCCAGATGCTAGCCACATAGCAGGAGAATGCTTGGCATATTGATGTATCTTGCTTGCCTGTTTAGTCTCAAGTCTGCTGAGGCTGCTGGTGCGAGTGTTAAGCAGTCCATTGGGGATTTCTATCCATGTGACTATTTAAGGAGGAGCTTTGATAAATAACTTTTTGGTTAATGTAGCCAATAGTGAATGCAATGTAGGCTGGTAGACGGAGCCAATGGAGTAGTTAGAGGAGTTTCATTCAAACCTCTTGAGACCCTTTGTCAGTCAAAGACATAACATATGCTCTTCAAGGAAGTCCAATGCGATTCTGGAATACTGGCAGGCAAGATGTTACATCAAGCCAATTGAGATAGGACCAGGGTTTGTATGGTGTGTTTAAATTTTGGTCCTGTGTTCAGGTTCAATCTTGGATGTGACACACTTGAACAGTTGTGACATGAAATTGTCAATACTCATTACTGAGAAACATTTCTGTACGCCTTTTCGTACACCCAAAGGCCATACTAACTCTTTCTCTCATACATCTGATGGTCCTGAGTGTGCTATATCAAGAGTTCAGATAAGGCCTTACATAATGATAACTTTAACACTTCTTTTCCCAGACTACTATTGATCAGTATAGACTTGTATTTAGAGAAAATCAAACAACCCTAAATTTTGATGTGCACCTTTATACATATATACAAGCAAATTATCCCATTCCAGTTTTTCTTAATCTTTTATATTGTGCCACCCTGCAAATACATCAACTGTTAATTGATGAGGAATACCCCCTCCTCTCTCTTCTCTCTCTTCCCTTTCTCCCTCGATTTTATTTTCTATCCAAAGACAATGTGATTATGCTATGGTGTACCATAGTCCACTACCATAATATCTCTTGTTTTTCAACTAGACCTTGTACTGCTCTTTCTCGCTCTGCTTTGTAGTTTGACTTGTGAACATTTCTCAGTTTAAGAGGGGAACAGCAGAGCAGAACAGGGCATTGAATGGCACCCACTTCAGATAGAATCACTGACATAAGAACGATGAGGGTGTGCAGAAGCAGAGACCGGTACAGAGGTATCCCTCCTCAACCGACAGCAACAATTCTAGGAGAGAGTCAGCATTTTACAGCACAAGAGACTACCTAAACAACAAACAAATTTTTAGAATATCGAACTTGGGGGCAGATTTACAAGGACTGGCGCATCCCTGCATATTAGCAGGGATGCGCCAGTACCGATGCGACACGCCATTCTACCCTTGCGCCACCACGGATGCGTCGCATTTACAATGAGGCGCACCGTGGCGCAGGGATAGACAGATGTGTGTCGCATCTGATGGCGTAAGGGCGGCACATTGCTGGAGTCGTGTCGCAAGCGCGGCGCAACTCCAGCAATGTTCAGGGACTGCCCATACCTAACCTGCTGCACCACTCCTTACGCCTGCTTCAAGCAGGCGTAAGGTTTTGTTGCAGCGGCCTCTGAAAAGTGACTCAGTGAAATCTTGTAGATTTCATTGCGTCACTTTTACGAGGCTTTTTCCGACGGAACGCCCACCCTGCATACATTAAACCTGACGCAGGTTTAATGTGGCGCAGGGCTTTACAACGTGACGCATCTCCCTAGATGCGACACGTTGTAAATAAGTCGCAACGTGGCGCATGGTTTACGCCGCCGCTGCGTCACAGAAGTGACGCAACGGCGGTGCAAATGTGTCACAAGGGGCTTGTAAATCTGCCCCTTATTGCTTTCAAAAGAGTCATGATTGCATACACTCCATTGTACTACGACGTAAATGCTCCTCAAGTTTAGCTTCATTCTTAATATTTTCAAACTTCTAATTGAAACTTTTTTGTTAATTGCATCTTGTAATATTGCTCTATTTTATTGTCACATTCAAACAAATATTTTCGGTGCAGCAAAATGCATCCACCAAAACTGGAACAGAATAATAAACCCTTACAAAACACAATCAGATGCTAAACAGCACATTATGAATATTTTACTCCATTCCATTCTACAGACATTCCTGTTTTGCTCTAGCAAAATTCCAGACTTTCAAAATATGGAGAATTATTTTTGCTGCTACAAAACAGCATAGCATATCACTGAAAGAAACTGAGCACAATAACTCACCATAACAAAAAGTAAAATTATGCCTAACAGCATCTCTCTGCTAATTAGCATCACTTGGCCAGTTCTTGTAATCTGGCCTCTCATCTTGTTTTTGATGTGTACTTTGAAATTGATACCAACCTTTTGTCTTCCTTAACTCTTCAACCAGGAACTGTGCCTCTTCCTGGATGCGCTCCTCAATGCTCCGCTTCCCCATCCCGAAATTTCTCAGGGTCATTAGAGAGAACCGACGAAGCTGCTTCCAGCGCTCCCCATTGGCGCTGATCACCCCTGAATGAGCAAAAATATAAACGTCATTGAACCTCAAAACCTTCATACACTGCATAGTTTGCTTTAGTTATTGAGTACAGCTCTTTGTAAAATTTGACCAAGGGCCTTATTAAGACTTTGGCGGTACTCCAGCGGTGCCGCCACTGCGCCGTCCCCTGGAGGACTGCAAAAGCCATGATGTGCCCACCCACCGGATTACAAGTGTAATCTGGTTTGGGCATGCGATGCTGCAGTGGTTTCACTGCGGTGGGCTGTTAGGCTTATAGGAGAGCCTAACATGCAGCCCGCCGCCGTGACAGCTACAGCAGCATGTTCCTACACGGTGTGGCATGCATGTCACACTATGCAGGAACTGGGGTGTAATTACAGGGGGGCACAACATGTGCCCCCTGCATGCATCCCCAGGCACAAATCCGGCAGGAGACCCTTTTAGGATCCCCTTAGTTGCCTCTCGGCCACCCTTTTCATGGCAAGCTCACTGCCATGAAAAGGGCGGTGAAAAGGAAACTCAGAATATGCTTGGCGGTGCCCGCAGCCGCACCACCAGCATATTCACGCTGGTTGCAAGCCTTGATCCCGGCAGAGCCGGTGGTCTTGTGGCGGTCTGAACGGTACACTCTGAATACTGTGGGCGGGCCTGCAGAGTGGCGCTGGTCAGACCTCCACCGCGCGTACGGGGGTCCTATGGACTGCGTACACGTAATCAAGCCCTAAGGTTAAAATGATTAAGTCTCAAAAATTGCATCATGTTTCTTGGCTGCAGAATATTCCTATGAATTTAAAAGTTCTTTTTTTTTTCGGGTAGAGATACCTGTGCAATCATTCTCTTCAAAGCTGCTCCACATTCTCTATACCTTTATCTACTTTTTTTTTTTTTTTTTATGGTCTTGATTCCAGAGTTGCTGTAAACATGGCACCTCAAGGATATACTAACTCATTCTCTTCTGCCTGGGCAGTTTCCAATCTTCAAAATAGAAATCTGACTTATGGATCACGTGATGCTCAAAAATGGGATTCTTATGCCTTGGTGCCTACTTGGCCATGCGTAGTTTGCCCGTTGTATGCCATTTCCTCTATTCAGCACTTACCTGGTTCTATATTTTACCATAAATCGTTCCATGTTTTGTTAATTTGTATATTGTCAAATGTAACTTTTTTGAACCGTTCAAAAGATTGAGAAAATGCTGCATTTTCAAACTAATATGTGGATAGGTTTGAAATGTAACCAGTGCAGTGATGTGGACACCAGCGCTAAAATGTGCTATCCTAACCCAAGAGGCATGGTTCTTAGAGGGCATGCTGTATTCAGTTGCAGATTTACAGAGGCCACAGTCTGCAGAGCATGACATTTTAAGGGCGCTGTCTGGAAGGTCCTGATTATTAAGTATACAACTCATCTCTCAAGCGCTCCTCGATACAGTGGTCCAAGGGGCACTGTAAATGTGTGAGTAATGCATTTTAGTGCAGTGATGCGGACACCAGCACTAAAATGCATTAGGCTGACCCCCAATGCATGGTACTTTTCAGAACTGCTCTTACAACAAGCTCAACTGCCTGTCATTAAAAAAACAAATGAATGAAAAAGAAGCGGTAAGATACAACTTAATTATCAATCATTAAAACAAAGCACAGCACTCCTTCCTATCTACAGCAAACGTTTTTTTTAATTAGCCTGATGATATTTTCTGGGTGCCAGGACTACAAGCTTTAACCTTTATGTATATTTTTACAACAGGCTAAATCAATATTTGCCTTATTTATGTCCATAATAGCTTGCTTAAATCTGGAGAAACCCGCCAAGGAAAACCACTATGCGTCGGCAAAGCAGGGTCAGACTAAATGCAGTTGTACGTTGAAGAATGAGCCTTGTTCCTAAGACAAGCTTAACTTTCTTTAGAAAAAAGCCCAACCAAAAAAAACGATGTTGGGTGGCTATAAAAACTAAAGATTGAAAATGGGCCAAGAAAATATAATTAATACCCTCACTAAATAGTAAAAATTTAAAAAATTTACGGTAAGCATATTTTGGCATTTATAAATAATGCACATGGCTCCTTAAGACCTCTGGCTCTGCATCCTTGGAGCTTCCACACTTCGCTTCACCAAACCTTCCCTCCCACCTCCTCACTGTTCCCCGGGCGCCTCTCATCTCCTGGCAAGCCGACTTACTTTTCCAAAAAAGAAACTCCGGCTGCAGATCCTCAAGTATGTGTGTGAGCTGCCGTTTCTGTCAAAGTGCCCTTCTGCAGGCAGCTTGGCATCAGAGGAGCTGAGTGAGGCAATGCTGTCTGCAGTAGAGGCGAGGCATAGGTGGCAATGACGCTGGTGGCGAGGCTGAGGGCAGGTAAGGCAAAATGTCTGTGCTGGAAAAGACCTCCAGCAGCCTGCGTGCCCTTTTTAAAAGCCTCTTCCTCTGTCGTGCCGCAAGCAAGTGAAGTCACAGAGGCAGATGAGGGCGGGAAAACGCAGGCGAGACACTGAGGGGCAGATTTACAAGCCCCTTGCGACACTTTTTCGCCGCCGTTGCGTCACGCATGTGACGCTGCGTCGACGCAAACCATGCGCCTCGTTGCGCTATATTTACAACGTGGCGCATCTAGGGAGATGCGTCACGTAGTAAACCCCTGCGCCACATGAAACCTGCGTCAGGTTTCATGTGGGCGTACCGGCGCAGGGGGGGGCGTTCCGGCGCAGGAACGCCTCGGAAAAGTGACGTAGTGAAATCTACAAGATTTCACGCAGTCACTTTTCCGACGCTGGTGCGTCAAATCCTTACGCCTGCTTCAAGCAGGCGTAAGGATTGACGCACCATGTTAGGGATAGGGAAGGTTGGAACAGTGCTGGAGTTGCGTCGCGCTTGCGACACAACTTCAGCACTGCGCCAACCTTCCGCCGGCAGATGCGTCACGCATCTGCTTATCCTTGCACCACGATGCGCCGCATTGTAAATGTGGCGCATCGGACGTGGCGCAAGGGTAAACTTGCGTGACGCATTTTCCCTGGCGCATCCCTGCTGATATGCAGGGATGCGCCAGGGAACGTAAATATGCCCCTGATTATCCGCACATGCCTCTTTGATGCTTTTCCCGGTGAATGCAGCCCCAGAGAAATCACAGCAGGCAGAAGTAGCACTGAATCCGTGACTGCAATTGTTTTCCACGGGGGCTGCATGAAAAGGCATGGCAGGCGGCAAGTGGCTCATAGGCCATACTTTGAATACCGCCGGACTAGTTTAAAATCATTTGCTTAATCCGCTTCGATGTAAACGCGAAGAGAAATGGAGTACAAATACCCTTTTAATATGTTAACAAGCATTGGAGGGGTGCTTTGGAGCACATTTACTGTTTGAGGTACAGATGGACAGATATCTTGAGAGAAGAAGCCTTGTACCACCAGCCCAACCACCAAATAGATAATTCCCCATTGCTGTGGCTTGGAATTGTTGCCACAATGCTACTGCCAATGTGTCAGAAGTACTTTCTGCAAAACAGCCCTGTTGTGTGGGTCATCATATCAAGGTCCAACCAACAAGGGAGGTACTGTTCCTGTCAGAAATAAAGGAAAGCAGACAAAATGGTGACCGAAGCATGGAGAGTTAATCCTAAGAATTAATTATTTTTGCCCTCACACATTCCTCTAAAAGGATCCACGGTGTTTCTTCAGGACCTATAGTCCTACCCCACACCTTAACTGTGATGTGTAGTGTAGGTATTCCCACTAAAAGGAAATACCTGATGCAATGATAAGGAAAATGACTGTTCAATTCTCTGGATCAGTCATGAAATGCCCCATAGGTCAAAAAAGAGGTAAGCGCACAGCTGCTAAGTGGTTCTGGCACAAGAGATGCAAGAGACCTAACCTCCTCTGATCACCCCTATCGATCGAATACCTACACTACACATCACAGTTAAGGTGTGGTGTAGGACTATAATTTTTTAAGTCCTGAAGCAGCGCCATGGACCCTTTTTGGACCATAGGGCGCGAAACATGTCAACCTGACTACCACCTGACCTGACTACACACACAGGCTTAGAGCTACTTGGATACAACACACTCGTACAGTAGCCTTGACTCATGTACAGGTTTTTTATCCTGCCAGGAGGACCATCACATCAAAACAAAAATTGGTATCCCCTAGACAGTTTTAGCCAATTATTTCTCACACTTGAATACTCTATCACATTTAGGACACCCTCGTACCTGCATCCTTCATCATATGGCAGGAACAATAAAAGATCTCCTCTAAAGTGACCTTTCGTGGGGCCTATAGGGCATTGCACCTCTGGCTCTACGAGGAGCAACACCCGATGATGAAGCATGACATCTCCAGGGATGTGTGTGGCACCAAGAATTAATCTTTAGGATGGCCACTCCATGCTTCGTCCCCCATTTTGTCTACTTTCCTTTCTCTCTGACACGAACAGTACCTCCCTTCTTGGTTGGATTAGTGCTGTTGCAGCCTAGGTTCCGGACCTTTATTGGCTCCCAGTCCCCCCTCTATTTTGCTTTGACATCATATCATGGTGGCAAGCCCTGCATATGCTTTCAAAAATAAACCCCCATTCTTGAACATTTGTTTCGAATCAGCAAAAGAAAATGCCTCTGATGCATGAAGTTTTCTCCCCATGTGTGGGGGACATTTCTGCTTTTTCCATCACCGTCAGGGAAATCACCATCAGAAAAAGACATAGATTCAAACACTGACAAGTCAGACACCCTGGGGTGGATGGACTGTAGATGCAGGGTTTCCCTTGGTGGATCCAGCTGAGGCACATTGGTTTGAATGTTAAGGCCTTATTTGGAATATGGATGATGGGATACTCCATCAAAACGTGGCTGATAACCCGTCTGCATTATTATGAGTGCTATCGGTTGCAATGCTTTTGAAATACAGTGGACAGATATGCGCCATAGATGTGAGAGGTTTTCCAGTCTGCCCTTAGTTGTTCCCCAACCTTTGAATGGGGAGGGGGAACCACGAGGTTGTCTGAGTGGAACATCTTCTGGTTTACACCAGATGTTCTCCATCCACCAACCTCATAACGATCCCCTTCGTCTATATCCATTCCTGATATAGTCAACCCTTAAAAATACGCATTTCAGGAATGGTCTCTTGTAGAGAAATATCTGATGTTCTTCCTTGTATTTGAAGACGCCGTATGTCCCTTGTTCCACAGTAAATGTTTGCTTCACACTTAGGCCCTCAGTATGAGTAGCCCAGAGTAATACTGGGGATTTGATAATTCTGCAGTTGTGAATTAACAGCGATTCGATGTCTTTATGGAATAACATGTGGGAATCTGTGTTTTCGTGCAGATTCCCACACATTTGTTCCCGGTGTTTCAGATGAAGATTTCAGCTGCTGAAACACACAGAAATTATAATTCTGCTGGGATAAGTAACTCATGTTACTGACGCCAATCAGACTTAATGGCCTACTCATAATAAGTGCCTTACAATAGTTTTCATCTAGTTCATTTCCATTAATTGTTTGGCTTTCAAATCAATACCACTTCACTGCTCACATTTACACGTTTTGCTTTACCTTGCTCGTAATAAAAGGCTAAATGAGGTTCATTTTAGGAGCACCTGTGTCCAGGTGTGGGCGGTCTTATCTGCATTATCCCTGGAACTGTATGACTTCAAAGAAGTTATTATTTTCTGTAGCCATGAACGGAGAAGTTGGTAAGTTTGTATCCATTTTTGTGCTGCTACGGTCATTTTGAATTGCAAAAAGGGGATGCCAAATATATTATTTCTTTGCTCTTTTATTGTTTTTGTATTTATCACGCACTAAGTGGCAAGAAATGTCAAAGCAGTGAAGAGACAAAAATTAAGAATATTTGATTACAAATATAAATACAAAGATAAATTGGTGTTAGATCTGTCATCCTTAGGGCGGTCTTCCCCTAGATGTTTTGCCTTTTACCTGCATGTTTTGCTAATTATTTTTGTTGGACGTAGGACTATGAGCACTTTACAACTGCTAACCAGTGCTAAAGTGCATGGCTTCTCCCCTAAACATGATGACATTGGAGTATACATGATTGGCATATTTGATGTACTGGCCAGTCCCTTGTAAAGTGGCATACCATATACCCAAAGCCTGTACTTCAATTGCTACTAGTGGGCCTGCAGCACTAGATGTGCCACCCACATAGGTAGCCTTTTCAAACCTATCTCAGACCTGCCACTGCAGTGCCTGTGTGTGCAGTTTACTGCCACTTTGACTTGGCATTTAAAACTACTTGCTAAGTCTTAAACTCCCCTTTTATTATATTTGTCACCCTTAAGGTAGGGCCTAAGTAACCATATGGGTAGGGTGCTATGTCAGTAAAAGGTAGGCCATGTCCCTTTATGTTTTACATGTCCTGGTAGTGACAAACAGCCTGTTTCGTTTTTCACTACTGTGATGCCTACTCATAGGTTAGCATTGGGAATTCCTTAATAGACTTTTTAGCTGTAATAATCCGAGAAGAGTAGTTTTTTCATGTTTCATATGTTTCCAATGGTAATTATATATCATCCTTACTGGTGAAGTTCGATTTAACATTAGTGTTTTCGAAATGCCACTTTTAGAAAGTGAGAAAAACTAGGACGAATGTCCTAGACATCAGCTGCACAACAAAGAAATCACTCACAAGAGTGTATGCCAAGCACAATCAAAAAGTGAACAAACATTTTCATTCAATATTCGAAATGCAACATGGTGATAACAATTTTCCTTGCACAAAAGTCCAACATAAAATGGCAGACAAAACGCTGACAGTAGCTCATTCACATATTTATTGAGCGAAAAGAAGAGCTTGATGGTCGTGAACTGAATGATGATAGCTTGAAATCACATAGGTATTATTCCCAATGCATTTCGGGCTTAAAAAATAGCCCTTCGTCAGGGGAATCTATAAACAGGAAACGTAATGTCATAATGCAATCTTCTTAAAGAGGATAAAGCAACAAACAAAAGCATAAACGTCCATGAGGAGAACCTTAGAAGGTGAAAACATAAGATGCATACTCCTTGCTAGAACTCTAGGCTAAAACATGAACTCAGGATGCAGATAAAAATAAAACATAAACACTAAATCCAAACGGAAACCAACAAAAGTACAAAAGCGTAGCTAATAGTCTGAAGTGGACATGCTCAAAATTATACAGAGTGCTACGTGAACATGCAAAAATCCCAAGTGCTAATGAATAGCTTGCGTGTACAAGACTAATGTACCATGTGAGTGGGCTACCTACAAACGAAAAAAAACCTGTGGTGGTAAACGAGAATGAAAACGTGTCACAAATGTGTACCTCCAACCGGAGATGCGATCATTCGAGTTAAACGACTGGAACTGGTAAGGATGAGACTAAACACGATCCCTGTATAGCATAAAAAGAAAACATGACCTAAATGAAAATCGCCACGAAAAAATCACTAAAAAAACTACTTGTGCTGAAGCAAAGACTTACCAGCACAACTTGCAGGAAACTCGACTCAACGGAAATCGCAGTATCCACAGCTATAACAAACAGCCTTCCAGGGCAGAAAGCCAAAAAGAGCGCGGTCGGAGGTGCCGCGCACGTGAGAACAAATAAACGTGACCCCCGCTGACCCGGAAGTTGAGGCCGTAGGGAAGGACGCTCCTCCCTACGGGTACTAAAAAGCGATGTGAACAAAGATAAATTGGTGTTAGATCTGTCATCCTTAGGGCGGTCTTCCCCTAGATTTTTTGCCTTTTAACTGCATGTCTTGCTAATTATTTTTATTGGCGATCGGACTCTGAGCACTTTACCAATGCTAACCAGTGCTAAAGTGCATGGCTTCGCCCCTAAACATGATGACATTGGAGTATACATGATTGGCATATTTGATGTACTGGTCAGTCCCTTGTAAAGTGGCATACCATATACCCAAGGCCTGTACTTCAATTGCTACTAGTGGGCCTGCAGCACTAGATGTGCCACCCACATAGGTAGCATTTTCAAACCTATCTCAGCCCTGTCACTGCAGTGCCCGTGTGTGCAGTTTACTGCCACTTTGACTTGGCATTTAAAACTACTTGCTAAGTCTTAAACTCCCCTTTTATTATATTTGTCACCCTTAAGGTAGGGCCTAAGTAACCATATGGGTAGGGTGCTATGTCAGTAAAAGGTAGGCCATGTCCCTTTATGTTTTACATGTCCTGGTAGTGACAAACAGCCTGTTTCGTTTTTCACTACTGTGATGCCTACTCATAGGTTAGCATTGGGAATTCCTTAATAGACTTTTTAGCTGTAATAATCCGAGAAGAGTAGTTTTTTCATGTTTCATATGTTTCCAATGGTAATTATATATCATCCTTATTGGTGAAGTTCGATTTAACATTAGTGTTTTCGAAATGCCACTTTTAGAAAGTGAGAAAAAAACTAGGACGAATGTCCTAGACATCAGCTGCACAACAAAGAAATCACTCACAAGAGTGTATGCCAAGCACAATCAAAAAGTGAACAAACATTTTCATTCAATATTCGAAATGCAACATGGTGATAACAATTTTCCTTGCACAAAAGTCCAACATAAAATGGCAGACAAAACGCTGACAGTAGCTCATTCACATATTTATTGAGCGAAAAGAAGAGCTTGATGGTCGTGAACTGAATGATGATAGCTTGAAATCACATAGGTATTATTCCTAATGCATTTCGGGCTTAAAAAATAGCCCTTCGTCAGGGGAATCTATAAACAGGAAACGTAATGTCATAATGCAATCTTCTTAAAGAGGATAAAGCAACAAACAAAAGCATAAACGGCCATGAGGAGAACCTTAGAAGGTGAAAACATAAGATGCATACTCCTTGCTAGAACTCTAGGCTAAAACATGAACTCAGGATGCAGATAAAAATAAAACATAAACACTAAATCCAAACGGAAACCAACAAAAGTACAAAAGCGTAGCTAATAGTCTGAAGTGGACATGCTCAAAATTATACAGAGTGCTACGTGAACATGCAAAAATCCCAAGTGCTAATGAATAGCTTGCGTGTACAAGACTAATGTACCATGTGAGTGGGCTACCTACAAACGAAAAAAACCTGTGGTGGTAAACGAGAATGAAAACGTGTCACAAATGTGTACCTCCAACCGGAGATGCGATCATTCGAGTTAAACGACTGGAACTGGTAAGGATGAGACTAAACACGATCCCTGTATAGCATAAAAAGAAAACATGACCTAAATGAAAATCGCCACAAAAAAATCACTAAAAAACTACTTGTGCTGAAGCAAAGACTTACCAGCACAACTTGCAGGAAACTCGACTCAACGGAAATCGCAGTATCCACAGCTATAACAAACAGCCTTCCAGGGCAGAAAGCCAAAAAGAGCGCGGTCGGAGGTGCCGCGCACGTGAGAACAAGTAAACGTGACCCCCGCTGACCCGGAAGTTGAGGCCGTAGGGAAGGACGCTCCTCCCTACGGGTACTAAAAAGCGACGTGAACAAAGATAAATTGGTGTTAGATCTGTCATCCTTAGGGCGGTCTTCCCCTAGATTTTTTGCCTTTTAACTGCATGTCTTGCTAATTATTTTTGTTGGCGATCGGACTCTGAGCACTTTACCACTGCTAACCAGTGCTAAAGTGCATGGCTTCGCCCCTAAACATGATGACATTGGAGTATACATGATTGGCATATTTGATGTACTGGTCAGTCCCTTGTAAAGTGGCATACCATATACCCAAGGCCTGTTCTTCAATTGCTACTAGTGGGCCTGCAGCACTAGATGTGCCACCCACATAGGTAGCATTTTCAAACCTATCTCAGCCCTGTCACTGCAGTGCCCGTGTGTGCAGTTTACTGCCACTTTGACTTGGCATTTAAAACTACTTGCTAAGCCTTAAACTCCCCTTTATTATATATGTCACCCTAAGGTAAGGCCTAAGTAACCATATGGGTAGGGTGATATGTCAGTAAAAGGTAGGCCATGTCCCTTTATGTTTTACATGTCCTGGTAGTGACAGCCTGTTTCGTTTTTTTTCACTACTGTGATGCATTCTCATAGGTTAGCATTGGGAATTCCTTAATAGACTTTTTAGCTGTAATTCCTGATCAGAGAGGAGTAGTTTTTTCATGTTTCATATGTTTCCAATGGTAATTCTATATCATCCTTACTGGTGAAGTTCGATTTAACATTAGTGTTTTCGAAATGCCACTTTTAGAAAGTGGACATTTCTCTGCACTTACTGCTCTATGTGCCTAACCCTCCTGTCTCCAATACATGTCTGGGGTGGGTGACAGCTATACTTTGTGCATTCCCTCTAGAGAGCCACAAACACGGCAAGGTGAGGCTCATATGCATTCTGAGCACTCATCTGTATTCATCTGCATTCTGATAGGTCTTCCTGGGCAGCGAAGAATGGGAAGGGCTGACACACATATTTATGAGTAGTGACCTGTCCATACACAAAGCACTGATTTACCCCCCCCCCCACACTCCCCCCACAGATAGCTTGGAAGACAGGACTGGATTGAAAGGGATTCTTGTGCACTTTAAAAATTAATATCTCAACTTCTACTGATTGGATTTTTGTTGTTTTAGCCTTGTTTTATTCAGATAAATATTCTCTATTTTTCTAAACCTGTGGGGAGTCTTTTGTGGTGTATTCATTGTGTTACTGTGTGTTTGTGTTGCACAATACTTTGCACATTGCCTCTTTAGTTTAGCCTGACTGCTCTTTACAAAGCTACCAGAGGGTGAGCACAGGTAAACGTTTAGTGTGATTCTTACCTACCCTGACTAGTGTGGTGGTTCCTGCCTTCCCGAGTGCATAACTCAGCCAACCAGGGATCCCATTTCTAACAATGGATGTTATTGAATCAGTGGAACAACAAAAATATCCATTGTGGGGAAGGTTACAATGTTATTTATAACGCTTAGGTAACCCTCTCAATAATATTCAATTCACAGATTACATTTTAGAGTCTGAACAATAGAAGGAAAGAGTTATCTAATTTGTACGCAGATGTGATCCCATGCAAATAAGAGTCCCTTAGCATGTGCTTCTGTGTCACATTTGAAACACAGGAACATAGTCAAAGGGGATCTGTAAGGACACAGTAAGTGTCCTCCACTAAGAAGCTAAAGCTTATTTAGAGTCCTGAACAGTGCCTAATGGTCTCAGGACATTTAGGTATTTGTACGTTTTATACAGTGATGAACATCACATAGGAAACCTCAGTGTTGCATGGTCCTAATGTAAGTTAGCTCTTCGCACTGGGATACATTGAGTTACTGGTTGAGGGGGCCATGAGCGCTCCTCAAGCAGCAGCCACAATCCTTGTCAGGGTGAAGCACAATAAGTCACTAAATTAACCTGTGCTTAACCCTCTGGTAGCTTGGCACAAACGCAGCCAGGCTTCACTTAGAGATAATCTGTAAAATATTTATGCAGCACACAAACAGTACTAAAGTGAAAGCACAACATAGGAAAAATCCCAAGCCAAATTTAGAAAAATAGAGCAAAATGTAACAAATTATTAGATGGCAAAAAAGCAAAAATCCAATCAGTGGAACTGGGGATATGCAGCTTCAAAGATTTAAGGTAATGGAGGAAACCCCAAACTTCTGAATTTCTGCTTTCCTTTTAGGAGGATCTCAACTGATGCCACACCAAGTGTCCTGGACCTGAGGGGCACTTCTTGGGGATCAGGAACTCATTCCAGCCTATGCCAGAACGGCTAAGGTATGTCCAGTTGCCTATCCAGGCAGGACCAGTGCAGCATGGAAGAAGGGCAGTTGCAGGGAGGCCTCTGGAGCTTGTTGTGTCCCTGTAGCTCAGAACAGGAGGTCATTTAGCTGACCCTTGGAGTCACCAGCCTGAGTTGAAAAGTGCAGGTCTAGTCTTCGTTCTCAGACAGCGGCACATGCCTCAAGCAGCAGGGTAGTCCTCTGGTAGAGGGGCAGTCCTTCTTCTTTAGTATCCACAGGTCCAGGGGCTGTACTGAAGAGTGGGTCTGAGAATCCTCTTTGTATACCTGGTGCCCACTCTGAAGTGGGAGATACCTTTAAAGTGTTCCCCTGTACAGAGGTGTCTGGAATTTCCTGTCTCCCTGCCCTTGTTCCAGTCTGTCTGCAGGCATAATGGGCCAGTGTGTAGTCCTTTCTATGTAGTCTGAGGTAGTGCCTCTGAAGTGCAAGTGTGACAGGTGACTGCTCCCCGCTCATCAAGTCAGGATGACCTATTCTACCACCACCCAGACCATTTATTTTCTGGCTTTCTGGCAGGAATACACAGAGACCAACTGCAAACTACAACTAGTCATGTGACCCAGGAACAGGCTGCATTCACCAAAGGGTTAGGGCAAGAAAATGCCAACTTTCTAAAAGTTACAACAACCTGCAAGTGATTGGGCCCAAGTCAGTAAGGCTGGGCCACAAATCAATATACAAAACATCGTAAATGCCAAAACTGACTTCTATTTACCAATAATAGTTTAGTCTGTGGTCACACAACCAAATTGATGTGATCACCATTTATTTTCAGACTTTTTTCAAAACATTTCTCATTCTATTCATCAAATTCTCCTAAATAAAAGATTTTGGTTAAGGTAACAGCAGTGTGGTGTAGTGTAAGTGTGAGAATGAGTGGCGTTGTGGTTGGATGTACAGGTAATTGAAATATGTCTATTGTTTTTATTTTTCTCTTCACAGTGCTCATTCGTTCTGAGTCCTGAAGAAAACCCTAGAATACTGAAGGGGTTCGAAACGCGTCAACAGTTTTTGTAACCATCAAGTGCATTTCAAACCAGAGACAGTGAGGCTCAGGGTTGCGATTAAACAAAGAAGTGTATATTTTCTTTCCTTCTGAGTCTTTATTGTAGCACTGTATGGTTTCATAGCCCAAAGAGAGTAGCATTAAATATATGATTAATAAGAAGGCTCCTTATAGGCTTGGCAAGGTCAGAGCACGTACTCAATTGTTTTTTTATAAAAAAAGTTTTATTTGTTCTGGTTTTGTATGGTGTTGATGTGAGAAGTCTGTGTAAGTTGTGTTATGTATGTGCTGTGCATGATTTTATGATTATGAGAATTTGATAAATAGAATGAGAAATGTTGGACTTTGTAAAAACTTTTTTTTAAAAGTCTGAAAAATAAATGGTGATCACATCACTTTGATTGTGTGACCACGGACTAAACTAGTATTGGTGAATAAAAGTCAGTATTGGCATTTGTAACTTTCTAAAAGTGGCATTTTCAGAATTGTGACTGAAAATTTGACTTTACCACTAAAGATAGTTTTAAATTACAATTCCTCAGACACCAAACATGACATTCCTACCCGCTCCCAACCAAAAGTTATCACTTATTAAATGTAGTAAGGTAAGGTGGTATTATCCTATGGGAGAGGTAGGCTTTGCAATTGTGAAAATCAAACTTGAGAGTTTTTCACTACCAGTACATGTAAAACTTAAAAGTCCATGTCAAACTTGTTAAATACAGAGCACCCTGCTCTATGGGCTGTTTAGTACATTCCGCCCTCAGAACTGGCGGAATTTTGGCGACTCCTAATTACTCTTATAATGCGGAGTTCTTGCTAAATTCTGCCAATCGCCTTGTGGCAGAATTTCTTCCTGAAAGGCTCTAGAAATGCGAGCTGGGGAGCATGAGTGAGATTTGGCGTCCCCTAGTGCAATTTTCTAATGTGGGCAGTTTGATCGGTCATGGTAAGAGGGTTGCTTCTTGAGTAGATTTGCTGTTGCTCGAGTAGATTTTCTATTCAAGTGACAGAAAAATCAACTTGAATGGCCATACGCTCTTGCCCACCGCATGGGGCCGTTTGTGCTGATTGTTGAGCGCTGCATGCATTTCCGGTGCTAAATTGCAGCGTAACATGCACATTTTGCGCCCATTGGCAGAACTCTGTGGAATCTTGCAGAGTTTTTATGTAACTCTACAAAATTCTGTGAAGTGAAACTCCATGTATTCTGCCTACCCCTGCTGTTTAGGGCTTACCCTAGGGGTGATTTATATGTATTAAAAAAGAAGGTTGAGGCCTGGCAAAAGGTGTATTTTGCCAAGTCAAAATGGCAGTCTTAAACTGCCCACACAGACTGCAATGGCAGGCCTGAGAGGGGTTTCAAAGGTCTACTTAAGTGGGTGGCACAATAAGTGCTGCAGGCCAACTAGTAGCACTTAATTTACAGTGCCTGGGTAAAGGTAGTAGGGACTGACAAGTAAATTAAATATGCCAATTGGGTGTCAGCCAATTTTACCATATTTAAAAGAGAGAGCACAAGCACTTTAACACTGATGAGCAGTGGTAAAGTGTGCAGAGTCCTAAGGCCAAAAAAACGAATTCAGCAAAAGTAAGTAAGTAAGTAAGTAAAGTCTTGTGTAGCGCACGAATGCCAAGGCATCTTGGCGCTGAGGAAAGCAGGACGGCGGTGAAGTCAGGAAGGGCTAGATCACTGTAGTGGAGGGAAAAGCCAGGTTTTAACCTGGCTCCTAAACTGTGATCTTGACGGTAACAGCCTAATATTGAGTGGAAGGGTGAAGGTAAAATGTATAGGGACTACGACCCAAGGATGTTAGGTCTAACAAGCACGGTTTCAAGCTGCTTGCAAAATAGCAGTGGTCAGATGCACAGGGCTGGTTGCAACTGTCAACGTTTTTATCTGAAGATTCAGTATTCTTTTTGAAATTCAAAGTCTTTCAGTGGGGCAAGTATCAAGCTTTTGGCTGGCAAGGGTTTCTTGAAGATGCATACATCACAATCAATCTCTCGCTAAAGTTGTTGGTTTTGATGCCTCACTCCAGGTCACCAAGAGCACTGTTTTTAATCCTGGGCTTTAATGTGAAAAACTAGTGCACTATAGGTGTGTTAGAGTTGGTTTGCTTTCACTTAGCTAATAAGACTCACATTCCTGAAAGTAACTAATTGTGGGTTGGAAGCCCAGGACTAGCAACAGTGCCTGTGATTAAATAGAGTGAAGTGGTCACGCCCAGATAAAAGCTCCAAATGGGACAAAACTGGATTTCATAGCTGCTGAGTTTGCTGCACCCCTGGGATAGATTTGCTGCCTCTCCTTGGTGCAATTTATTGCTTTCAGAATTAGGGCCTGATTTGAATTTGACCAATGGACAATTGTGGTGGAGTACCCTCTCCATTGATGGTCCAACTGCCTATTTATAGTCAAGAGGGCCGTCATGTCTCCTATGACTGTGCCCTGCTGACTCCACTGTCGGAAACCCTACACCTACGGACTGACGGAGTTGGGGCCATTGGTTGTAGTTATTTACTCCTGGAAGTAAGTAATTTAGGGGCATTCCAAAATCAACAAAAGAATGTTGCCTTAGCAAGCATGCATTTAACACATTTCTCCATTGCAGGTGCATTGATTTTGTGCAGTCTGGAGGGATCATGCAGGTCAGGCAGGTTTCATGTAATACTAAACTGAGCAAGCTTAAACATAGCACTTTATTAACATCTAAACACTTTCTCTTCCATTCCACCTCCTTTATTTTCCATATCTTTTTTTATGTCCAGTAGTGTTGTCCTAGTATCTGCACTCAGTCCAACTATAATGTAGATATCATTCTATCTCCACTGATGAGGTCCAGCATACCCTTCAGGATACTTAATTCCACTAGGATTTTTTAGAAAAGTAGTCCATGTATCTCTAGCCGCGTTAGTCAGTATACAATACTAGGTTTCCTTTGCATCAAAAACATCAATAAATTTGAGTTAGCACAGAGACAGTCATCCGTATTCAGTTCTTTCCACCCACTTTAGTGATAACCACACTATATTCTGAAATTGGTGGAGTCCTAGTTATAGTAATTTTTTTTTAATCGGAGTAATCTTCACATATGAGTGAACTGTTTCCCCACATTCTGTGTGTCATCCACTCCCATATTTGCAGGTCAGTCGTGTTAGATATGAATTAAGTCAATTCATAGGAATCTCTCAGTCTAGGCTGACCATACATCTTGCCTAGTAGCTCTTCCTCTAGGCTGTTTCCCTCCGCCATCTATCCAATGACATCATGTAGTTACACCGTCAAAGTAACAACATTCAAAGTGAGGCAGTCTCATATCCCCTCTTCACAAGTTAGTTCAGTACCTCATGTTTCTCTGTAATGCAACTCCACCCCAGGCCAAATTTTGTAAACTTTCTATTGCGGTCTTAAATGATTCTTTTGAGATGAAAATGCAACCTTGGATGATTATGGTAACATTTCCGCTTTGGTCAAAGCTGATATAGGAAGCGCAATACAAAGCTCTGTTGACTTTGCAAGCCCAACCATAACCCTTTCTATCTTCAATTTAGGACGTCACAATATCACAATTCCCTAAATTTTGAAATCAGTCAGTTTTCCAAGCCAGTGGAAGGTAAAGTAGAATTTCAGTATTAAGACCAGGCAATGGGTTGAAGTGACACCAATGTATCTATATCCAAGGTATTATGCTATTTTTAACCACTTTCACTAAAATGATGTACCAGTATGTTATTGGCATACAGCTCGAAACCTTTTCTCTATTGTCCTCAACCACACAATATGTTTGCAAATATTTATGTAGTGTTCTAACAAGGGGGTTCTATTAGCAAAGTGGAAGGGAGTAGGGATAGAAGACACCCCTGTCCGGTGCTCCTCTCTAGCCCCAGAAATCTAAAATAAATCTCCCCTCTTATCGCTTTCCAAAAGTTTTGAGTAAAATATCTTTAGCCATTTAATAAAGGGTGGACTATTGTTTTACATCACAAAACTCTGAACATGAAAGTCTAGCTGATTGTGCCAAAAGCTTATCCTCTATCTAATAACATCAACGCATTATCAAAGAAAGATTTTCATCATCACAGGAAACAACCTTTCAAGATTCCTAGAAGTGTTTGTTAGACATGAAGCTGGTTGGGTCTGCATCCACCAAATCAGTAATTACTTTTGGTGACCCGACAGAAAATATTTCATGGAATATTTGAGTGGCAACGTTCATATTTGGTAGAAGACGATATGCGTATAGTCCTAGCATCTTTGTATGTATTCTACATCATAATATAGTAAGGTTGAGACTTTTTTGTTTTTTTGCTTACCATGACCTCTGTTTATCTTCTCAAGTAATGGCATAGATCCTCTGGCACCAAATTCCTCGCCTTGATCATTCAGTGCTTCCTTGACTACATCATAACTGCACAGAATCACCACTGGCTCAGGACCCAGATGAATAGTGTATACAGGGCCATATTTTTCACCGAGCTGAAATTGAATAAAACACAAGTAGTGATAAATGCATTAAAGTCTTGAAATAGTTCAGAGCAGTAACTGAAAATATATTATAAATTATGTGGATTCCTCAACTCCACATCTGGCAGCCTATCTGCATAATTTAAAGGCAGATATATTGTAGATACATTGTCATTGAAAACACTGCCGGATCTGCCACTTGCCTTCAAATTTGCAGAGATAACTCCACCAGACTAGAGTAGCTTATGCCCACTCCATCTGGTTGTGTTATCTTCCTAAATTTCAGATGTGGAAAGGGTGTTGCATGTTCATGGAAAGTGAAGATGGTACCTCTAACATGACTTTAAGTGGGCCAGGTCCATCCGGGTCTCAGACCCAGTAGTAATTACAAACAGACATTGAAACAGGTCCCTATTGGGCCCTATATTCATGTCCTGAACTTTAGAGACCAATAGCTCTATGATTTCTAAATAGTAAAGGTGAAAACGTTATAGTAATTCATATCACTGATTTATTTCCTCTTTGCTTCACAAGTTTTTCTTACTTTTATCCCTTATTTTGCACTTCATAAAAGTGTTTGCTGTTTCGAGGATGATGTGTTTCTGTATTTTTTTCATGTAGCCCACTACTCTCGTATAGCACATTGTTTGAAGTGAGTTGCCTCTGGGTGTTTGTAGCGGGTCCTGATTGAGAGCTCTGGATTTGAGCTGAAGGCAGTACACGTGTCACACTGTGTCTGTCAGTGGGTCAGAAAAGTGTTCAGCATAGATGGCCATCCAATCGTTAGCCTCTCTGGTTCACGCACAGCACAATGTTGCCATATTTCAGTTGCAATTTTGATTCTGTGCAAATGTGTTCGAAGGAGGTACACAGCTGTCAAAATATTGACCAGGCGAAAGAAAAAGAAAATGCAGTGCTTGCAGCTGAATGAGAGTATTGTGTGTTTAAGGGGGGGGTGAGTTGAAGGAGATGCGAGGAAATAAATTCAGGAGTGAAAAAAGGGTGCTGATGAAAAAAGAGATGAGGTGTAACATGGATGGAGGAGATGTAGCGAGAAAAAGGGAATACATGTCTAGCATAGAGTGAACATAATGGGCATCACTGAGACACCCTTAAGACCACTACTCCTTTCTAATGCTTCATTATGTTTTAATTCACAGTCTTATAATCAAAACATTTTCCATATTAATTATTTGCAACAAAGTAATTGACAAAGTCACTAGTCCTGGCTGGTTTTAGGTGTACATCAGTTGTTGTGTTATGTATCTGAATGCTATAACAGAAAGCTTAGAGAGTAACCCAAAAAAATACATGTCAGGTGACGCACAATGGATATCATAAATGTAGTTTCCGTTTTTCCACCATGCCCTTAATTGCATAAGCCAAGCTCCTTTTAGAGACACCACACTTTTGTCATACAACTTAAAGATCTGACTTCTAGCATGCTCGCAAAAACAAATACTCCAATTGCTATGGAGGCTATATGTGAAGGAAATAACAACCTATACCAAAATGTTCACCTGCAAAAATTTTGTCTAGTGACTTTGGGGGTGATGTTTGCTCAATTTTCCTATTCCAGCTTGGCAAATTAACAAATTAACCAAAATGGAAAAGCTAATTCGCTAATCAAGCTTTCGATCATGCCTTGAGCTTTTAATCTAACAATTGCGGTTCATTCCAACATAGTCCCATGTTTCTTTTTTATATATAATATGAAATAATGTATTTCTCACCCCAATTTATCAGGATAATGTAATACACCGGTTCATGCCCAGGGAAAAAGTTTAAGTTCCTGTCAAGATCCACTAAATTTCCTAAGGACTCCCATTTTTATAGAATGTACTTCTTGAACATTTCTGTCTGTATTTATCCTTATTTATTTTTTGACCATTTTATCTGTATTTATCCATATTTGTTTTGTGTTTTGTGAATAAATGAAGCAGTAACTCGTATATATTTCCACATTTGTTTAACCAATAAATGTTCACTCATACTTTGATGCCTGTCCACTTTTGGCACATTTATCAGCCAAATATATTAAATCTATAACGTCACGTGAACATATTTGCATAATAGCACATACATATGTTAAGATATGCAGTTATTTAAGGAAATGTAATGTGTTTTTTTTAATCTCATATGCTCTCAATCTGCAGGACTATTGGCCAGAAATTCATGAACAGCAATAAGGAGGAGTCACTGAGGAGGTGCTGGATTTTCTGCATTTTCCCATTTTTATAAATAAATACAGATTGCAAACACATTGTTTACTGTCAGTATTTATCTATAAAAATCTAAATAAAAAATGAAAAACTTGGAGACTTACTTATAATATACATTTTTACAAACTATGGTGGAGGGTGTTCATAATATAGTGGTTGAAATATCAACCTACAGCATTGTCTGTTTTTAGCTATATGTTTTTTATCTTTATTCTTTTTAACTCAGACATTGTTATATTTTAGTAGCTTTTATGATTCACTATGTGATTTCGAATAAAGCTTATTTGACTTTGACTTCAAAGGTAGATGTGAAGTTATATTAATAAACCTTCACTTGCCAAAATATACTTATCTTGACAATATAGTGGTGGACAATATTGTGCTATATATTTTGTTGCCGGTTGATATTGTTGATCATAATGTTGTGAAATACTTCCACTACAGTTCACACTTTCTTCCTTGCCACCATAAGCCTGTCTCTTCTTTTCAATATATTGGACATTTGATGTCTCCCTTTCATGCACAGAAACCTTTAAAATACTACCAATAAACACATATGCAGGAATTGTGACAAATATTTAAGGAAATATATGAAATACTTAGAGCTTATAAATCGTAGAACACTATGCTCAAGCAACTTTGTTGTGCCTAGAAAGTAAAACAGATCAGCAAAATCCCACAAACATAAAATGATTTGAGGTTAGCCCTGCAGCCAGGGGCGTAGCTTAGTCAAAAACATTGGGGGGGTGTGAGTCTGAGATTTCCAACTAGCATCATGGTGGACCCAGCTAAAAAGAGTAGCGATGGGCTGAGGTCACTGAATGAGAATAACTGACAAGATTAGGGGCATTCGTTTTAAGTTATTTAGTAAAGCAAGGACGTTCTTGGTAGCAATAATATAGTCTAAGCCACAACACAAGTTAGCATAGAACTCAAAGGGGTATATGTACAAGGACATAGCACACCAGAACATCACATTTAGTGATGTTCTGGTGGCGGTATGCCCTTCTCCATATTTACAAAGTGGTGTTAAGCCACTTTTTGTGGATTAACACCGCTTTGTAAATATCGTCCTATTTCACGCAGTTGTCTGCGTGAAAGGGGCTTGCAATGGGTGTCCCTGTGGGCATTCCACCGCAACACCCATTCCTTTTTTACGCTGCTCCAGATTTACAAGGCTGCAAAAGCAGGCATTAGAAGGGTGCTACGTGGAGAAATACTTTTATTTCTCCTCGTTTTTGCTTTTTCTATGTGTGCTGCATTTTGCAGCACACATAGAAAGAGCAAAACACCATTAATGAATGTTTATGTGGAGGAAGGTATCCCTTCCTGCACATAAACAGTCATTAAATAATGATGATTTGCTACTTCCATGTGTGCTGCAGAATCCAACACACATAGAAGTAACAAATCGAAATTATTGATTGTTTATGTGCAGGAAGGGACGCCTTCCTGCACATAAACAATCATTCCCTGCAACACAGGCACCCTTGCACTATGCTAAGCAGCTAATTTTAGCACCAGCGCCTGGGAAAACACAGGGGTGCACAGTATTGTTGTAAATACGGTGCATCACTTCGTTTTGAAAATGTTGGAGTGCGGCGCTGCCAAATTTGGCACAGCTTTGCGCTCCGACATTTTATTGTAAATATGCACCAAAGTGTCTACTATGTATTTGCAAACTGCAGTATACTATATCAAAATTTTAGCATGTGCTTAAAAGGAGCAATAGAACACTTATAATTGGAAGCAAACAGCTTTTACCTGAAAAATGTTTTTGAGCGTTTTAAGTTTCATCCTACACCCAGGTCACTGCGTCACAAAAAAAGATTCTCTTTTTTTAATTTGTTTCTTGTTTATGCAACTTATTCCAATGCTAGGGCCAGCTTTAGCAGTGGTGGCACCTGGTGCGACAATCGTTTTCGGTGGCCCCTCCCCCCCAATGGCCTCCTTCTCCACAGATTTCTTCTTTACAGCAATCCATCATTGCCCTTCATCTCTCCATAGCCCCTCTCGTAAATGCATTTAATTTGTTTTTTTTATTTATCTGAAAGTTTTATATAGGGCTGTCTAGACCCGAGGGTATCAGAACACTTTGATTGAAGGATTCACAGTTGACATAGTATAACAAGAGGATAAAAAAACAGTGTAACATAAAATACGTATCTCATGAAACCTAGGGTCCTGTTTGCAGTTTTTGGAACCAAGAGACCACCTCCATATTTACAAACTTTTTACTACAAATTGTGTGATTTTAGGAAGTCACTTCATTTGCTTCTATTTCAGTTCATTACCTGCTAAAAACAAGCTAGGAGCGCATATAGACTTTTCAGTTTAGAAAGCATAAACTACAATGAGAGTGAACAACCGATGATATTCTGTTAAAAAGTAATGGAAATACATCCAACTGAAAAGCATGCAAAAGAAATATACACATGGAATTTTCTGGTAGAAAAGAGAAGGATCTGTGAAAGAATTATTAGAGAAAGAATTTAATTTTAAGTAATTGCCAATGTTAAGCAGAAGCCAAACAAATGTCAACCACATTGCGTCAATACAGATTGCGTTTAAAACAAAGTTGCAGCACAATATGCAAATCCAATCGAAAGGCAGATGGGAGCATTTAGAGATGCATGCTCCAACTCCTGTTATGACCAACTGTCCTAAACTGCAAATGTCCAACTTCACTTCACCCCCATGCATGCCAAAGACCCAGTTCAACCTTCAAGCTTGCAAGATGCCAAAGACCCAGTTCTGGTCAGAGGCGTAATGGAGGCCCCTGCAGCCCACGCAGTGCTGTGGGCCCCTGGGTTTTTTTGTTATGGAGGGGGCTCCCCACCCTCTAAGCCACGCCACTGTATGCCTTGCAGTATGTGTGCAATGGCATGGAATATGAAATAATTAAATGCTCAGGAAATCCACTCTGCTTTATCGAGCATGCCTCTGCGGTGTAGGGGGCCCCCAATGAGCCCATTCTGCAAGGGGGCTCATCATTTTGCAGTACATCACCAATTCTGCTTTCCTGCCACTACCCCCAATGTGCCAAATACAGAGTTCCAGCTTCAAGCTCTCAATGTGCAAATAACTAATTCCACTATCCTGCCAATACTATTGAATGTAGATTAACATTGTGAAATTATCGTCTGTAATTGTTGCATTCGTTATCTCAAACACTGTCAGTACTGAGAGTATTAAAAGCATTACACTGGCTGCCTGTTAATGACCAAGTCACCTTTAAGATTATCCAAAAGAGCTCCTGTTTGATAACACTATGCATACCAGTGTAGGGTGTGAGAGCACTTTACATCACACATAAACTATGCCGAGACAATGAATCTTACGTGTGTAAATCAGTCTGTAGGAAATATTACATAAAACAATGAGGATTACAAGGTGCAGGAATCACATGTTATCCATACTAGTAGGCAGTATATTTTAAGAGTGATTGGTCTTAAGAAACACAAACTTAGGATTTAAAACATACCGTTGGGGTTGGCTATTCTAATGAGACTGTATTTCTGTCCAAATCACCCCCTTATTTAGCAACATTAGGATAATGAAAGACTGGGAAAAAAGTAACATTCTAACCTATACCATTCAGTTTGCATGCAGCTCTTTGATGACAGTTCATTGGTCACTGTGGTATATTACTTAGGATTGGTATTCATGAACAGTAAGTAAGAAAAGGATCTCTGTGAGCCCACTGAGCTATCAACATAAATACAGTTCTGTGATCTGCATGGTACATGTTCTTTGCAGAAGGCACATTGACCCTGTGAGCTACAGTCAAAACTGTCACTAGACAAAACTCGGATCTCTCTCCAGTAGGAACATAACTTTTAATCACCCGCATTATCTTGACATTTTGACGGTTGCCTGAATCCTGCTGAAACACACAAGGAACTCTGCTGCAGCAGACACTTTCAAACACAAGTTATTTTCTAGCACAGTCCCCCCCAACTCAGCACCCCCGAACTCAGCGCTAGGTGCTCACCACCCTAAAGGTTTGTCTGACGCCCAGCAGTTGGTCTCACAAAATGACATGCACATGTTTTAGACTTCCAATTCAGTATGTTCCCAGAATCATGTAAGAATTCAGTTTTTATTGTCTGACTTTCTTACAATGCTGCTGATAACTGACAGCCGCTTCAAAGCAATTGTTGGCAGAACAAAACATACATAAATGAATCTCCTACATCTGAGTTTCCGAACAAGTCGAGAACATATACATGACAGGTGCACATGTGGCCTGTGGTAAACATAAGTCTCCCTCACCTGCCTGGTCCACTTGCCTTCTCACAAGTGAACAGAGCGCTCCCAGAACACACTTAAGTAGAATTCCAATTGTAGATAAAATCACCGGCATGCAGAGACAGCTTATGTTACCATGCTGCTCAACCACTGGCCATGAATACGGCGCCACAACCTGACAAAGGAGCGAAGGGATGAGTTATAGCAAGGTCACTGAGGGGTCACCCTGGCACCAGAAGCACATTGGAGTGAGTGACAGGCAGTGAGAGGCCCATTGCTCGGGCACGATAGTGTCAATTTTATTCGGATGTGTGCTTTGAGCTCAGTGCCCTGCCTGTACTCCCACATACTCCCTCCTCCCAGGCTTAGTAATCTTGATAAAATAAACACATGATTACCGGGAATATAGCATGTTACATCGCATGCTATAACATCGCGTTCTATTACAACGTGGTCGTTACAACGACCGCATTGTTAGAACACGATACCTTTACATCGCAACTCATTAGATCGACTTGCTGTAGGCGGCGTGCCGGATTTAGGAATAGTATAATTTACTATTCCAACTCCAGCCTGCGCAACAGTAGGGAAGGTGTTGGAATAGTAAATAATACTATTCCTTAGGTTAGAGCGCTCCCTACAGCAAGTCGATCTAATGACTTGCGATGTAAAGGCATCGCGTTCTAACAACGCAGTCAATGTAACGACCGCGTTGTAATAGTTACGTGATGTGATGACAGCGTTGTAAACGCTGTTTCCCGATTACCGGCAGCAAAACCAATAATGCTGCCTCCTAACTGACAGAGCAATTGTTAGGGGGATGTTCCACCCATACATTCCCCCTGAATCTACGCCCCTGCCTGCAGCCAATGCTAATCTTCGTTATAAATTCATGGTCTCATTTACGAGAGGCCTGCGCCGCCGGAGCGTCACTTTGCGTCCCATTGCTGAATGGCAATTTTCTACTTTTATGTGTGCGGCAGAATGCAGCACACATAGAAATAACAATTTGCCATTATTGATTGTTTATGTGCAGGAAGGGAAACCTTCCTGTACATAAACAATGATCCCTGCAAGGCAGACACCCTACCACTATGGCACCAGGGTTTCTGTGTTGGCGCTAGGCAGCTATTTTTAGCACAAGGGGAAACACAGGGGTGCACCTTATTGTTGTAAATATGGCACATCCCTGCGCTTTTGAAATGACGCGGAGCAGTGCTGCAAAACTTGCCGCAGCACTGCATTGCGCCATTTCCTTGTACATATGTCCCTGTATGTTTTCCCATGTTTCTTTTTCAATGCCTTAGTGTATAGTCCATTATTATGGTGTCCAATGTTTAAAGATTGGAGTAGCATATTGTGTAATGGGGAATACAATCCATATCATCTTTGATGACGATGACAATGAATTCCAATTTCATTGTATGGTTCTTTGGTAGTAAATTGATGCAACTTTTAAAACAAATATTGAAGTACATTCTTGTTCTTTTAAAAATAAGTGTGATTAATTGGTGAGCTCTTTTCTTAGGATGCAGTGAAGAGCTTCCATTGTAACCAACCAAGCACTAATTTTTCGAGAGATCCCAAATTCATTTGTGTGGACCCCTGGAAGCTACACCAAGGGCCTTGCTACTTGTTGGAACAGGTCCAATGGTAACTGAAGAATAGCTCATAGCTCTTGACCACTGAATTCACTCTTTGGTCGCTAAACCTCAAAAGTATTGGAGGTTTTTGTCTGAAGGACAGGTAGGAACAGAAGGCTGCTTTTAATGATTACTTATCCACTCTAAATAACTTAAAAAGTTGGTTACCTATTTTGATGGTTCTTTTCATCACCACAGAGTGAATCTCCCTAGGTTAAATCACAGGTTAGGAAGCATAACATGTCTTGTATACAGAGTTACAGGCTTAAATGTGCTTTAGGTCTGCACAACCAATGAAGTGAGTGGTAATGCCAACCTTGTCTAAATGAAGTCCTGAAAATAAGATACATCTGTCTACTTTTTGATAGAAATTAAAGAATGGGCAGTGAGAAGTGATGGCAATTTAATGCAAACTTCCTTGTGCCTCAGCTATTTGAGAAAAGTCTTTGGTCTCATTCCCTCTTTCTTTTATGGAGCACCAAGTTGATGTCATTAGGGTGCAAAGTATAATGGGAGGTGATACAAATGTATATGTAAATTGACAGCATTGGGCAAAACAAAGATTGACTTTCCAAGTTAGATTAAGGCCTTGGTGGACCTCGTGTAGTTGTAGTCTGCGGAATTCAGCAGTTTCCGAAAAACTCTGTGAAATTCCGCGGAGTTCCCTGTCCTGGCGGAGTAAATTGAACCAAGATGCAGATCTTGAATTGATGCAATCCTTGCTCATAAAATATTGACTACATGGTTTAAGAGCTATTCTACACTACATGTTGCCAGTAAAGGGTGAAATTGAGCTAAAAATGAATTGCGAAATTATTCTTTAAAGCAATCATCTGCAAGTATTCTATTCTTCTTGCTACTCTCTCTATTCTCTTGCTCGGAGTGACATATTTATTTTGTAAATGTTCGTGATATAATATTGCTGCCAAGCACAATGACATCTTTATAAAGCGGATTAAAAAAATCCTGGCTTTTTATACAAGGACAACGGGATCACAGCAGTCATTGCTAAGCAAACAGCATGGCTGCGATCTGATCTCTGTGTGTTTGGCAGGTCAAAGTTTCATAGGTGCATCTGTATAACGGGGCCACTGTGAAAAATCTTTTATTTCACGTTCTTCAGTCCGAGAGACCCGGGCAGTGAGAAAGCTGTTTTGAATGCTTTTTCTCTGACTGAAGACATTTTAGGAATCAAACAACTGTGGACACTGGGCAAATCAGGGACTATTCCAATCCGCCCCAAATACCATTCTGCGAAGTCCATGCCAGTGTACACCCACAGCGGGGTGTTTTTGTTATAAATCTGAAGAAATCCTGCAGAGGTTCCATGCGTTGCTACCCTACACCATGAACTACAACCACCAAACACCACGCAGTGTGAAAAAGGTCTGCACAGTCCCATATGCACTATGTCATACCAGAGAGAATACATTCTGCTCCATGCCTCCCTTGATCTGGGCTGTGCCACATGCCCAGCACCCTGAAATGTGTAACACACCAAGCATAGCCTACCGTACCATGCCCATAAAGGTGTAACACAGCCTATATTCTACGGCAACATGCACACCAAATCATGGCCAATGTTATGTCCTGGGCCCTAGGCCCACATACTGTAGGAAGGACAACACGGACACTTAGGTATGGTACTGGAAACTAGCCTCGAGCACGTGCACTCGGGCTCTTTTATTCGCAGGGTCACCTGACTGGTGACTCCTGTGTTGGATGGGTGTGGGTGAGTGTGTGGGCCAGCCCTCGAGGGAGTGGCTGGCAGAAACACTAGACTGTGTCCAGCAGGACACAACATTCCTCCCAAATTTTATTAAAACAAAAAGCAGCAAACAAGAGTCCAACCTATGGGAAGGAATGAGAAAACAACTAAAAATAACTGAAGTCTCACAGTTCAGAGATGTAGTTCGCAGGACAGCGGTGGACAGGTGCAGCTGGGAGCTCCCGGACATCTTGGCACATGTCCATACTTTAACCAGGCATATCTGGACACGGACACGGTGCTGATGAAGTCCGGACCTTTCAGCTTGGCGTCAGTTGAACGATAGTCCACCTATGTGATGTTCGTCGGTCCAGCGTACTCTTGCTGTGAGGCAATTAGTGTTTTATAGTTAAAAATAGGTGCATCAGGAGCGTAGGTGGAGTCCATTGTAAACACCTGACAATGATGTCGCTTGATCCCTTGAGGACAGTCTTGGCATTCGGTGACCTGTTGAAGTCTCGGCTGTATGGCCTGGATACTTCCTGGAACCCATTGGTGGGGCAAAATAAAGTCTATCTCTCACGCTTGGGGAGGCCCCTTGGATGAGTTGCCACGGGACTGCATATGGGCTGTACTGGGTCTGCATGTGTCTGCATCTAGACAGCCGCAAGACCACCTCGGAGCCACCGCCTAGTCACTCGTGCAACTTCAGGGGTGGATGTGCCCTGGTCAGAACATGCTCTTGCTACCAGGATCAGGATGTGTGCCAGGTAAACAAATGGTCACTGTGTCTTCAGATCGTCGCTCTGTATAGCAATGGTGCAGGACTCCAGTCGTAGTACTTGATGCTCCAGGGATGGTAGTGATGCACATGGCAAATGATGGAGTGGCAGCCATGAGACGACTTGTACAACAGGCGGTGATGACTGGCAGTGAGTAGGGGTGACTGGCGAACCTTTGCAATCATGATACTCGTCGGACACTTGGTGCAGCTCTTCTTATTTGGCATGTGTGTAAACAAACAGGGATGCCCTTTCCTTTAAGCAGCCGGTGACAGGTGGCTGGACGGTCACTGTGAAGAATGACGTCACCGCACCCCAGTGGCTGTCGTATATTAGAAGGTGCATTCAGGTGATGGTACGAGTACTCGTTCTGGTCCCCTTTTGTTGACTTCTCCTGCGCACCTGTTGTCGTCTGCTTTCCTGGGATAGGACTGTCACCGTCCTATATCTCTCCACTCCTTATCTTCTCTGAAATGTGGCGAAAAGCCACGCAATGCATGTTCTTTCTACACATGCTCTGAAATGTGGTGGAAGGCCACACAATGCAGGTCGCTTCTACACCTGCTCTGAAATGTGGCGAAAGGCCACGCAATGCATGTTCCTTCTACACATGCACTGAAATGTGGCGAAAGGCCACGCAATGCAGGTCGCTTCTACACCTGCTCTGAAATGTGGCGAAAGGCCACGCAATGCATGTTCCTTCTATACATGCTCTGGAATGTGGCGAAAGGCCACGCAATGCATGTTCCTTCTATACAAGCTCTGAAATGTGGCGAAAGGCCACGCAATGCATGTTCCTTCTATACATGCTCTGAAATGTGGCAAAGGGCCACGCAATCTCACATGGACCTCCTGCTCACTCCGTCGTGTTCTTTGGACTATGCATCTTCTCCCATCACGGACCACTCACCGGTCTGGTCCTGTCAATAGGACTGGGCATCTTCTCAGGTGCGTCAGCCATTTTCAGGGACGGCAGTGGAGATAGGTATACTTGATGGATCCGTTCTGTAGTGCCTTCCATACCCTTCTTCTTCTTGATAAAGTATTCCGGCGGCAACTCTGGATCGCTGTGGGAGGTAAAGGTCTCCCTTCTCTCTTTGCAGTTGTGGCAGCCTGCCACTAGGAGTGTGGGAATCTCCTCATGCCTGTAATGAACCGATGCACACCACAGTCTTAAGGCAGTGTTGGAGGCACTCTCTGAATAATCTCTGGCCCACTCCAGGGCAGTGCAAGTGCAGGCAGATTGAACACAATATCTCTCCTTCCTGCATTCGGGCCACACGGGGCCCCTCTCCCCTCTGGGATCTCCTTAGTGCTTAGCTTCATTGATGGCGGGTAACCTCCCTTCTGTCTCCTCTTTGCTTTGTCTCTGCTCTGGCAGCAGTAGAGCTAGTAGCTAGTTCTCGTGTGTGCCCTCTGTTGGCTTGCTGTATGCCTGCTTTCTTGCAGTGGTGGCCACTTGCCACAAGGGGTGTGCATATTGTTCTCTCTTTTTTCTGAGAATGTCAGCCAGGTTCTCTTTAATGCGATGGTAGCTGCAGTGGTGACCATTCACCACAAGGTGGCGTGCAATGTTCGCTTTCCTCATAGGAGCTTGTCACTGTTGTGTGGCTTC
Source organism: Calotriton arnoldi (assembly GCA_963921515.1). Classification (NCBI taxonomy): domain Eukaryota; kingdom Metazoa; phylum Chordata; class Amphibia; order Caudata; family Salamandridae; genus Calotriton; species Calotriton arnoldi. The sequence continues at coordinate 890,285 of CAWUFW010003460.1, forward strand.
TTCTCTCAGGCCACTACACTTTCAGTTTTCTAGGGTAAATAAGCCTCTGGCTGCAGGCATTAGCAGTGGTGCTGGCTGTACAGTCTCTTTTCCTCTTGGGCTTCTCTGCTTAGGTATCCAGTCTTTTGGCTCTTCAAACTGGCAGGCAGATTACAGGGCGTGTGTGTGTCACAGTATTCACCCACAGATCCTGTGCTGGGGGTAGTGTATGTGAATGCAGAAGTGTTCCCTTCATGTAATCTTTGTGCATCTGTTTTTCCTTTGCTTTACGTGAGGATTGTTGCATTCTTAGGCTTTACTATAGGGCTGCTCTTGGCGTCACTGCGCTCGTCAGCTCTCTAGACTGGGGGCAGCATTTTTGGCTTCTCGTGGGGATCAGCATTCTTGTGCTGTACTCAGAAATAACAGTCCTCGTTCCTTGCTGATTTCCTGCATCCGATGGGGCCATTTGTGTTGATAGATTCCCATCTGCGCTGTCATATCGGCAGCCAGGCTTGTCAGGGGGGGCTTCTCTGTGAAGATTGTCTCTTCCCCTCTACAACCATTAGGAAGGCCAAAGGAGGGTGTGTCGCTCTTTTGAATAGTACTTCGCTATTGCTGCTTCAGCCTCACGTGCAGTCTGCTCTGCAAACTAGACTTGCTATTGTTGTAAGCCACCGTTCCAGTGCAGCAGTGGCACTAGTCGTCACCAGGGGCTTGTGGTGCTCTCAGCACCTATGCTTGCTGTTCCTCATAGCCTCTGCCTCAAGTGAGGTGTTATCAGGAATGGAAACGTATCGGTGGGGCTGGCATCCTCCCATTCCACTCTGCCTTCCCCAGTGCAGTGCCTCCTCTGCAGCACTTCATTTCACTATTTTTTTTGTTTGTGTGCAGCACTCTGTTCACTGCTTCAGTGGCACCCCAGTGCACTACAATGCACAACCCCTGGAATGGCACCACTGCCACCACACCACTCAGACGGAGGGTCTTGCAGCAGTTTGTTGCTGAAAAGGGGAAAGCCACTCTCCGTACTGTGGGAAAACCGCAGGTGTTCCGTCACTGGTTCTCTGAAGAGCCTAGGCTGGTTGCGGTGCTAACACATGACCGCTAGGTGGCACTGTGAACGCGCATTGCAGCTGCAGTCGAGATTGTTAAGGCTGCGGGGCTGGCAGCGTGAGGGAATGCAGGCTTCCCCAGCAGCAGGTAAGGACACACAGAGTTAATTTTTCCACAAGGTGCGTACTGTTGCTGTTGAATTGTTTGGGCCACCACTGAGCAGTCCCTCTATGTATCATGTGCAGGCAGTCTTCACCACTACGGGCGCTGGTTGCACACTGCAGATGCGAGTGCCTTACACCTCCAGCTTAGACCTCTCTTTCGTCTCCTGCTGACGGAGCGCTTCAGCGTGGTTGGGGGTCTACACATTGCGGTGCATGCCCGCTCCTCCCTTTTCACCGAGCCCTCCCTCCCGGGATCAGTCTGTATAGGGAAGGACAGCCGCTCATGTTCATGGGCCTCACAGGGGGTTTGCAGCTCTCATCGTTGAGCGAGCTCACCTCCCCCCTGGAATGGACGGCGCCAGGCGGGGCAATTTGTAGGTGTCGTATTCGAGGGGCGCTTCTCCCTCCACTGTCCACCAGAACAAACAGGTTAATCGGCACGGGGTAGCAGACAGGCGCGCTTCAGGCAGTCACAACACCAAATTCCAACGTGCAGGAGCCGTAATAGCGTGCTTTAAACAGTATGGGCGCCTTATGCTGGTGGCGACACTTCATTCCCCTTTTCCCCCGGCACTCACTTCTTTCCGTGCCCGGCGGCTTATCACGGCAGGCAGGGGTTGCACATGCGTGAGCGCGAAGGCAGCAGTGGGGGCCCTACCGGGAAACGCCTTTGATCACATTGGGTGACTACCCCTTGCCTTGTCACCAACACGATGGCAGCAGGTGTCGGGTGCCTCTCATTTGGCCTTTCTTCCCTCCTCATGAGGAACTCCTGGTAGCAGCAGCACGCGGGTCAGACCCGCTCGTCGCCAATGTTATGTCCTGGGCCCTAGGCCCACATACTGTAGGAAGGACAACACGGACACTTAGGTATGGTACTGGAAACTAGCCTCGAGCACGTGCACTCGGGCTCTTTTATTCGCAGGGTCACCTGACTGGTGACGCCTGTGTTGGATGGGTGTGGGTGAGTGTGTGGGCCAGCCCTCGAGGGAGTGGCTGGCAGAAACACTAGACTGTGTCCAGCAGGACACAACAGCCAACATTGTGACACATGCCATGCACACCATACAATGCACCATGTCTTGCATCCTGAACCATGTCATACGGGCTTCCATGCACGGAGAGTAGGTCCCCTGTTTTCCACAGTTTGGTTGCCCAAAGTATGCAGGAAATCAACATGGTTTCTATTCTAATAAAGCCTTGGCAGAGCTAGGGTCGTGGCCTGCAGACAGCTGGGCAGACAGGAGTGCACGGCGGGTGGGCAGGGATGAGGACACGCAGTACGCTGCAGGCTGCTGACTCACACGGTGGCTAGGCAGGTGTTGGCAAGCTGCTACTGGATTCGGCAGGGGGCACACTTTTGTTAAATGTAGTGTAAATATTGCACATAAGCAGCAGCAAGGTAAACACGGGCCGAAATCTCGACCTAGTATTTCACTGCACCAAACAGGGCACTGGGACTAAGAGGATGATGATTTGCTAAATCATTTAAAGAGGCATGCTTTACTAAATGAAAAATAGCAGCGGCGAGGGCACGTGGCGCGGGGTTATCATTATCTCAGTAGGCCAAAATGAAATGTATAGAGCAACCCCCACGTTTATTTATTGCATTACTTTCCCAGGACAGTTAACTTACCTTCACTTGGTTATCCAGTATACATTTGCACATTTAAAGATGTCTACTGTTTATATATTGTTGAGTGATATTTGAGTGACTCCTATATGTATAAATTGCAAAACAAAAATGTCACCCAACAGTGTGACCAAGGACGATGGGAGGCTGCAATTTAAATAATCGTGACTACAGTGCTGTCCCTCTCATACCACGGAAGGATTCACAATATTTAAACATTGTGTAGGCGAACACCCTTTGGCGGGCACCAGTGGTGTTCGGGTTCACACCGTCACACGCCGATAACATACATACATATATATATATATATATATATCCACAACCAACTCCAGCGTTTCAGATTCCAACAGCCAGATACCGACTCTGCAGTTTCAGTTCCAAGTAAGCTCATTTATTTAATGTGCTGTTACGCGTTTCAACAGGATCCCCTGCCTTGCTCACACACTTGAGCTCCACTACTGCTCTTCCTTTGGTAGGGGTATCAGGCACATGATTCCATATAAATGAACAACATACTTTTTAAATTCAACATTTGTTGAACGACACTCATTGTTCAAACATCTTAGTTGTTACAAAGTTAAATCATGTATTAAGCACGTTCCAACACACTGGTGAAAAAATCAAATCAAAACCTTTTAGATTTCGCATGCTCTCAATTTATCTTCCTCATTTATTTATATCTTTATGTATACTAACTTAAACTCATTTTTGTATTGTTTCTGTTTCTAATTCATTTTTCTATTTTTTATTAATATTATTTACTCACATGCTTGTGTATTGCTGTGAAAAAATAATAATACAGTGCTACCCTATGGTTAAACCCATATTCGTCTAATCATCCAACAATCGTGATTTACTTGAGTGCAACTGAAGAGTGCCCCTTATTTAACACACAATCTTGTGTTATTGGCATTGTACCTCATTTGTCTTCTTTCTACCAAATTACACGGGTATATTACCATTCATGCCATCAATTCTCAGTCTGTGCAAAGGTAAAAAAATCAATGGTTTGACTTAATGAGAGATCTGTATAGTTACGCCACTATCCTATTTTAATTAAAATCTGCTAATAACTCTTTTTGTAAAGTGCAAAGTGCATGTTGCATAGGCGAGGCATAAAGTGCAAAGCTCTGGTATTTAGTGCTCACCCAGAGTAATAGGTTAACATAGTCTAATAGCTGTTAATTTGTCACTAAAGTGCAAATGCAGTTGTGCAATATTGGATAAACCCATGTTGGTTTTACTCTCACTATAGTCCATTTCAATAATGTACTGATATAAGGACTATGGGTTTAACGTGCAAGTGCCTCAGTGCAACATTGCTCAAATATTAAAGTGCAAGTGCCTTTTCCACATTCTTATGTGAGCCTAGGGCTTAAAGTGCAAGTGCATTTGTGCAGTATGGCTCAAATATGAAAGTGCAAGTGCCTTTTTTTCATATTCCCATGTCAACTATGAGCTCTCAATTCAAATGCAGCTGTGCAGTATTGAACAAACTTGGAGTGGTGCACTCCCCCAAAAAATGTTTCAATAAGTCAGGTTGACTTGTTTCTTTACATCAAGTAATCCTTTATTTTCAATGTCATCCAACAACATGAGCTCCAGCCAACGCGTTTCGTTCATTAAAGAATGAACTTCTTCAGGGCATCGATGAAAGTATAAATGCTGGGGAGTGCCCCAGCATTTATACTTTCATAAACCACACTATCATGAATGATAACACGCTCGAAATGCTTCTGCTACCGTAAGAATGTTCTGGATAGCTATCCCACTGAACCTTGGAGCCAAGTATATGGGACATCATGTGCCTGAGACCGTTGTAGGAACCTGCTACAAAGAATTAGACACACTGGCCAGTTGGCTTTGATCATTAGTAAGTTGTGATTTGATACTTTTCATCAGACTCTAATGTATGAATAGTTTACATCATCAATGCTAGTGGTTAACTGAGTGCAGCTCCATGAGCCTCTCTGTGGGCCTAAGAGTTTGTAGGGGGTCCAGCAGTATGCATCCTCCCATTTCTTCTACAGACATCCTTTGAAGTGTCACTTTCAGACGGGCACATACAGCTGGAGAAGAAGTGTACAGGCATCCTGGCATCCATTTGTTTCAAATATCTTACCAAAAAAGGCACGAGCTGGGCTTAGGGTGCAGCCTATTTACTGTATATTTGAGCTACCTCACACCTCATATTCCTGCCCTTAGCCACAAGGTGATGCTGGCTGTACTTTCAAAGTGTCTCCACTTATCGTCAGTGTGGTGATAAGCACATTTGTCAATCCATCCAAGTAGTTTAATATAAGCCCATCACAGAAAACTTGCAATTATGAAAAGGGAGGAAAGGGTGTGAGTCTACAGCAGGTAGCCTGCACGTGAAGCTGAAGTGTATTAATGATCCAACAAGACAACAACAGCAAGTGCACTTCCAGTTTGTGCTAAGGCACGAGGCTATTTCAACAGATACATTTGATCTACTATGCAATATATATGCCATTTTATATTATTCTTGCACCGATGGAACTATAATATCATGCTCATTATTTTCCATATTTCACATAGTTCTTGAAGATAATTTCACCCCTATGATTTTAACCAATAGGAAGCCTAGAAGTCAGTAACAAACACAGCAATGTACTCCTGTATTCTGTGGTACTGCTTCACACGCCAAATTCCCCGTTTGAAAAACCATGTAGTATAAAAATGCATTACGGGTAACATTACAGTACAATCGTGCCATCTTGGGGCCCTGGCCATATTTACAAACCACTCAACCGTTGGCCTCACAGTTGATTATCATGTCACCAGAAGCACTTAATGGCATTAGACGACGTTCACGGATTCATTTTTATTACACGTGTTTCTATCATGCGGCGCGAGGCTTGTCTGTAATGTGTATCTGTTTAAAATACAAGTCACATAGTTGGAAGTAACACAGTGCAATTGCCACGACGCACTTCAAATAATGATAGAGGGCTTTAGAAAAATAGTCCCCTCTTTTCGCCACGGGTTCTGACAGGAAAGCTGCTTAATTTCCTTAAGGGCTTATCGGGCAGAAAGAGTATTTGACATTTGAAAACAAGGCTTTTCTCTCAGCTGCTGAACAGTTTCTAGTCACGCTGTGGTCATCACAAATGAACAAAATATAGTGTCTGGCTGAAAAAGCAACCCCTGAAGGCGGAAAAGACACACTTTGCAGATGTCCTCATGAGATCTCGTTAATTACCATAGAAAATTAAAACTCTTCTGGTCAATGTCTTCTTTTCTTTCCTGCCATATGTCAATTCCAGCTGCATTAGCCCGCAGATACTCACACCGCCCCTCCAGACTGCTAAGGGGGATGCTTTTTAAGGGAAGTCATTTACCACAATCCAAGATGTAGCCTGGCTCATTCAGGCTCCGTGCTCTGTGGTTTATAGCCTGTCATACAAAGCATTTTGCCTGCATTCATCCTTTAAAAAAAACCTGCATACTGTTACCAAACAGAAGCCAGGTGAATAATTTCACATCACCCTGGAAAAGGCGCAGGAAATCGGATCCTCCCAAATCCCCATCCTTTGATGTGTTTACAAACTGGTAATTGCGCCCACATTAGAGCCGTGGACATGCAAATTCATCTAAGAGAATATCGTGGCTCAGCTAGCTCGGTACAGTCCAGAATAGAAGCAAGCAACGTAAGCTGATGGACCTGGAAATGCCTGTATCGGCAACACACGGCGAAATCAGAACTTAGCTACGAAAAAGGGTGCGGAGAGCGGCGTGGACGACAGGAGCAGCTTATAGTTCGAAGTTCGCGCTGCCTGCTAAACTGCAAGTTATTCATTTACATGCGGAGCAGGTATTCCATCCGTTTGGCTGAGCATATTACACTTCCTTCAGAAATAATAGAACACACCCCCTCTCCCCTCCAGCCAGCCCCTCCGCCGCTCCTCTCATGGCTGCAGCATCTTAGCAGGAACAGACCGCTGAGCAGGCAGCAGCATGTCAGTGTGAGAGCTGATCAGGTGAACAATGCACCAATGACCAGCAGAACCACCGCAACAACACAACGAATCCTGAAAGCCGCCAGACTTGCGTCCGCCCGCACTAGATTGCGAGCTCAACAGCTGAGAAGGAACTCACCGGGAAACGCGAGTGGTCGGAGAGGAGGCAGCGCGCAGTGCCCCTCGGGCTGCAGGATTTGTGTGTTCAAGCAGGGCTCACGTCGCATGCACGCCGTGGTGTGGTTACACGCGCCCTGCTTGGTTACAGGGGCTCGGAGGATTACCAGTGCTGTTTAGCTGCAAGTTCTATAGTACTCACAGATGCATTTTTAAAATATGAATTGGGCAATGCCCCCGGGGGCCTCATTTAAATGAAGCGCGGGAGCCCGCGCTTCATTTTTTTTCATTTTTTTTTATTTTCTCGGCCGGATTCGCGCACCCAGCGCAAATTCGGATGATTTAAAAAAAAAAAAAAAATGCTTTTTTTGGCCCTGGGGGTCCTTGTGGGATCCCCTGAGCAGGCCTAGGGGGTCAGGGTGTTTCTTGCCCCCTTTCCTTGTTTTTCGCGTTTGTTTTTCTGTTTTCTTGTGACTCGGTTAAGATGGCTGCCAACACTTCCTGGTTTGGAGTGTTGACAGCCAATTAGAATAAAGCTCGTGGTCGGGAGGGTCCGCGGATCCTCTGTGCCTCTATATATCGAAACTTTTATTTTTTGATTTTCTCAGCAACTACTGAACGGATTTACACCATTTAACAAAAAGGGCTCTTTCTGAACCAAGGGCTACCTTTTTGCCAAATTTGGTGTAATTCCGTTCAGCAGTTCGGGCTGTAGCTGTGTCTAAAGTTTCCTATGGAAAATAACATGGAGAAAACACGTTTTGGGACCCCCATTTTTCTCGGCCCCCGCTTGGCAAATCACCCCGAAACTTTCGGGATAGGAGCTGACTGGAGCGGGCCACAAGTTTTGAAAATTTCGCGAAGATTCGTCAACCGGCACCAAAGTTATTGGGAAAAGAAAAAACGCTTTTCCTTTGGAAACTAGGTCCTAACTATAACTATCTACTGGTGACCGCCAGTAGATAATATATATATATAATCATGTCCTGGCCCCAAAAATGGACATAGGGACTCGAAAGGAGAATCTCACCCGGCATGTTGTGAGAGGTGCATGCTGGGATCTGAAGTCTGCCGATGCAGCCACAGCATTTTGTGAGACTCTGATTCGGCCCACCAGGACAACCACCAATGGTAGAACAAGTGGGGGTATATTTTCAGTGAACTGGCGGGAAACTCTGTTGTTAGCAGGCATTTGAAAAAGTCAATTAAGACGAAACGCGTCATGCCGATGCTTCTTTGAGAATAAACCACTTACCTGGGTCCCCGTGGTGTCCCTCTAATTCTTTCTTCAGTTTGAATTCATCGTGGCATATTGTGCGCGCCAGCCCGTGGCGCGCTGGAGGGACCCGCCTTATAAAGTGGACAGAGTCATAAGGGCAGCTTCGGCAACTTTTTTTGTGTTCCATGATACTGGGAGTACTCTCACCCACCGCACCCGCATTTGGAATCAGTACCGCTGCAGCCAGCAGTCCGTGAATTGCACGGAGGAACCAAGGGCCACTGTATCCGAGGTGCCAGGTCTGTCTTAATGTGGACACATGCGGTTGAGGCGTTTCGGGGACCCAGCGGGAGGTTTTGACTCTGCAGCTAAGTTGGCCATTTCATCTGCACCACGTTCTTAATCATGTCCTGGCCCCAAAAATGGACATAGGGACTCGAAAGGAGAATCTCACCCGGCATGTTGTGAGAGGTGCATGCTGGGATCTGAAGTCTGCCGATGCAGCCACAGCATTTTGTGAGACTCTGATTCGGCCCACCAGGACAACCACCAATGGTAGAACAAGTGGGGGTATATTTTCAGTGAACTGGCGGGAAACTCTGTTGTTAGCAGGCATTTGAAAAAGTCAATTAAGACGAAATGCGTCATGCCGATGCTTCTTTGAGAATAAACCACTTACCTGGGTCCCCGTGGTGTCCCTCTAATTCTTTCTTCGGTTTGAATTCATCGTGGCATATATATATATATATGTATATATATATATATTATCTACTGGCGGTCGCCAGTAGATAGTTATAGTTACAACCTATTATCCATAGGAAATCCGCGACATTCTATTTGAAATAACTCTCTTGCCAGTTGACGTATCTTCGCAAAATGTTCAAACTTTGTGGGGCGCTCCGGTCCGCTCCTACCCTGAAAGTCTCGGGGGGATTCGTCAAGCGGGGGCCGAGAAAAAATGGGGGTCCCAAAACGCGTTTTCCCCATGCAATTTTCCACAGGAAACTTTAGACACGGCTACAGCCCGAACTGCTGAACGGAATTACACCAAATTTGGCAAAGAGGTAGTTCTTGGTTCAGAATGAACCCTTTTTGTTAAATGGTGTAAATCCGTTCAGTAGTTGCTGAGAAAATCAAAAGTAAAAAGATAGTGATATCTATGGCCGAGTAGGGTCCGCGTACCCTCAGCGCACCCTGCGCGCACCGTCCCGATCACGAGCTGCATGTTAATTGGCTGTCAGCTGGCTGTCAACATTCCGATTCAGGAAATGTTGGCAGCCATTTTGTCCCTCGGTAGAACCGAGGGACAGAAACAAGTGCGCAAAGCGCACAAAGGGGGCAGGGTAGAAACACCCTGATCCCCTAGGTTTGCTCAGGGGGTCCCACAAGGACCCCTAGGGCAAAAAAAAAAAAATATATTTTTTTAAAAATCGGCAGGATGCGCTCAGGGTGCGCGAATCCTGCCAAAAAAAATCGAAGCGCGGTCTCCCGCGCTTCGATGCTAACTGGCCCCCGGGTGGGCCAAGTCCCGGGGGCATGCTGGGGGTACATTTTATGTGTGTGGGGCCTCTAAGGGCCCCCAAGCCCCGGGGACCACCACCCCCGGGGCTTTATGTGTAATGGTGCGGGAGGGCTCTGAGCCCTCCCGCAGCCCCGGGACCGCCACCTCCCGGGGCTTCTTTTTTATTTTTGATTAACCTGTGTGGGGGGCTCCAGCCCCCACACGCCCGGGACCACCACCTCCCGGGGCACTAAGAAAAATTACAATGGGGGTCCGTTTGGACTCCCAAGCCCCGGGGACCACCACCTCCCCGGGGCTTTCAAATGTAAGGAGGGGGCCGCGCGGCCCCCTCCTGGAGCCTGTGGTGGCCCTGGGGACCGCCACCCCCCAGAGCCGGCTCCTGCAGTGTCCCGGGGTGCCTATCCCCGGGACACTGCTGTTTGCAATGACAGGACGGGAGCCTCGCGGCTCCCGTCCTGTCATTGCAAACTGCTTTGGATATTGGAAGAGAGAGCAGGAAACCTGCTCTCTCTTCCAATATCCAAAGCTGATTGCTTTTCCACATGGGGAGCAGCATGTTAGCTGCTCCCCATGTGTAAGCAATGCCGGCTCCCGTAGGACACGGGGAGCCGGCGGGACTGTGGGGGTTTGGGGACCCCCCACAGTCCCCAACGAGAGGCCAGGCCCCGGGGATGGGGTCCCCGGGGCCATAAGTGGCCACGGAGGGGGCCACGCAGCCCCCTCCCCAAAGGTAAAAAAAAGTTTAAAAAAGTGCAAGGCCGGCCCCGGGGGATGGGGTCCCCGGGGCCTTAAATGGCCTGAGGAGGGGGCCACGCAGCCCCCCTCCAAATAAAAAAAGAGGCCATGCCCCAGGGGATGGGGTCCCCGGGGCCAATACAGGCCCAGGGAAGGGGGCCACGCGGCCCCCTTCCCGTTTTTTAAAAAAATTTTAATTTAAAAAAAGGGGTACGGCCCTGGGGGATGGGGTCCCCAGGGCCTAAAAATAGGAAAAAGGAAGGGGGCTACACAGCCCCCTTCAGGGAAAAAAAAAAACAAAGACAAAAACGATCGGGCCCGCAGGCCCCGCCCCTTCCTTCACCACTCTGCAAACGCGCCCCTGGCGCGTTTGCAGAGGGGAACGAATTCCCCTTGAATACTGGGGTCCCTGGGGCCAACTAGCCCACCAGGAACCTCCAGTATGCGTCAGGGAGCTGCCTTGCAGAGAGGTGTACAGAGGCCACGCCCCTTTTACACCTCTCTGCAACGCAGCTCTGTGGCGCTTTTGGAGGTATATGGTGGGCTAGTTGCACCCCAGGGACCCTCAGGATTCAAGGGAGTTAATCCCCTGACTTAAAACGCGCCACGGGCGCGTTTGCATAGCAGTGAAGGGAGGGGCGGCGCTCAGGTGACATGTGTGCAAACAGGCCCCGTGGCGCGTTTTAAGATGGGGAATTAAATCCCCTTCAATCCTGAGGGTCCCTGGGGCCAACTAGCCCAACAGGTACGTCCAGAGCCACAGAGCTGCGTTGCAGAGAGGTGTAAAAGGGGTGTGGCCTCTGCACATGTCTCTGCAACGCAGCCCCTGGCGCATACTGGAGGTTCCTGGTGGGCTAGTTGGCCCGTAGGGACCCTCATGATTCAAGGGGACTTAATCCCCCTACTTAAAACGCGCCACGGGGCGCGTTTGCACAGATGTCACCTCAGGCCCCGCCCCCTCCCTTCACCATTGTGCAAATATTCCTCTAAAATCAGCCGAAATACGAATTCTGATTTACTCACCTGTTATCAGGAGAGACCTCAGTGCTGCATCTTTCAGCCCAGTACTAATCCTGAAAAGTAATTTTAACCGTACTTACCAGTAACTTGAATTTCCTTCCATAGGCTAACATTGACTGGTTTCACTTGGAAATTCTTCTAAGTGTGGAGTTTTGGAACTTTAAAATATTCCTCTAAAATCAGCCGAAATACGAATTCCGATTTACTCACCTGTTATCAGGAGAGACCTCAGTGCTGCATCTTTCAGCCCAGTACTGGTCCTGAAAAGTAATTTTAACTGTACTTACCAGTAACTTGAATTTCCTTCCATAGGCTAACATTGACTGGTTTCACTTGGAAATTCTTCTAAGTGTGGAGTTTTGGAACTTTAAAATATTCCTCTAAAATCAGCCTAAATACGAATTCCGATTTACTCACCTGTTATCAGGAGAGACCTCAGTGCTGTATCTTTCAGCCCAGTACTGGTCCTGAAAAGTAATTTTAACTGTACTTACCAGTAACTTGAATTTCCTTCCATAGGCTAACATTGACTGGTTTCACTTGGAAATTCTTCTAAGTGTGGAGTTTTGGAACTTTAAAATATTCCTCTAAAATCAGCCGAAATACGAATTCCGATTTACTCACCTGTTATCAGGAGAGACCTCAGTGCTGCATCTTTCAGCCCAGTACTGATCCTCAAAAGTAATTTTAACCGTACTTACCAGTAACTTGAATTTCCTTCCATAGTATATACATTGCCTGCTTTTTGCTTGAAAAGTCTTCTAAGTGTTGATTTTTGAAACATGCAAATATTCCTCTAAAATCAGCCGAAATACGAATTCCGATTTACTCACCTGTTATAAGGAGAGACCTCAGTGCTGCATCTTTCAGCCCAATACTGGTCCTGAAAAGTAATTTTAACCGTACTTACCAGTAACTTGAATTTCCTTCTATAGGCTAACATTGACTGGTTTCACTTGGAAATTCTTCTAAGTGTGGAGTTTTGGAACTTTAAAATATTCCTCTAAAATCAGCCGAAATACGAATTCCGATTTACTCACCTGTTATCAGGAGAGACCTCAGTGCTGCATCTTTCAGCCCAGTACTGATCCTCAAAAGTAATTTTAACCGTACTTACCAGTAACTTGAATTTCCTTCCATAGTATATAATTGCCTGCTTTTTGCTGAAAAAGTTTCTAAGTGTTGATTTTTGAAACATACAAATATTCCTCTAAAATCAGCCGAAATACGAATTCCGATTTACTCACCTGTTATAAGGAGAGACCTCAGTGCTGTATCTTTCAGCCCAGTACTGGTCCTGAAAAGTAATTTTAACCGTACTTACCAGTAACTTGAATTTCCTTCTATAGCCTAACATTGACTGGTTTCACTTGGAAATTCTTCTAAGTGTGGAGTTTTGGAACTTTAAAATATTCCTCTAAAATCAGCCGAAATACGAATTCCGATTTACTCACCTGTTATCAGGAGAGACCTCAGTGCTGCATCTTTCAGCCCAGTACTGATCCTCAAAAGTAATTTTAACCGTACTTACCAGTAACTTGAATTTCCTTCCATAGTATATAATTGCCTGCTTTTTGCTGAAAAAGTTTCTAAGTGTTGATTTTTGAAACATACAAATATTCCTCTAAAATCAGCCGAAATACGAATTCCGATTTACTCACCTGTTATAAGGAGAGACCTCAGTGCTGTATCTTTCAGCCCAGTACTGGTCCTGAAAAGTAATTTTAACCGTACTTACCAGTAACTTGAATTTCCTTCCATAGGCTAACATTGACTGGTTTCACTTGGAAATTCTTCTAAGTGTGGAGTTTTGGAACTTTAAAATATTCCTCTAAAATCAGCCGAAATACGAATTCCGATTTACTCACCTGTTATCAGGAGAGACCTCAGTGCTGCATCTTTCAGCCCAGTACTGATCCTCAAAAGTAATTTTAACCGTACTTACCAGTAACTTGAATTTCCTTCCATAGGATATCATTGCCTGCTTTTTGCTGAAAAAGTTTCTAAGTGTTGATTTTTGAAACATACAAATATTCCTCTAAAATCAGCCGAAATACGATTTCCGATTTACTCACCTGTTATCAGGAGAGAACCCAGTGCTGCATCTTTTAGCCCAGCACTGACCCTGAAAAGTAATTTTAACCGTACTTACCAGTAACTTATCTTTTCTTCCATAGGAATCCATTGTCTGGTTTTCAGCAGAAAAGTTTCAAAGTGTCGATTTTCACAAACTACAAATATTCCTTAAAAATCGCCTGTATGACTTAAACGCATTTTTTCAACTGTTTACAGGAGATGCACCAGTGCTGGATCCAGGATCCAACACTGAGTAAGAAAAAGTAACGATAACAGTTTTTACCTGCTAAGTGAATTTCCTTCCATAGGATAACATTGGTGATTCTATGAGGAAAAGTTTCTAAGTGTCAACTTTTAAAATACAATAATATTCCTTAAAAATCACGACTGTAACCAAAATGCTTTTACTCAACTGTTTACAGGAGATGTCCCAGGACTGAATCTAGGATCCAGTCCTGTGGTTAGAAAAAGTAATCCATAAAGTAACTAATTGCATTTAACTAGAAATTCACATTGAGCTGAATGTTGCATTGTGTTTGAAAATGTGTTGCCCATTGCAACAACTGTAACTACTGTACTTAAAAGTCTATTGCCTATGTGCTAAGTATTTAAACTAAAGTAATTCATTCTGAGAAAGTATTTTTGATGTAATGTATAATGTAATTACAATGTAATTTAAAAAATAAAATATGTAAAAGAAATTGTTTCTAAAAATGTAGTAAATCAGTATGAAAAAAATAATATAAAAATTAATACATTTAAAAAACCTTTGAAATTCACTGAAAAAACCGTAGGTTTCAGGCACGTTATAGTTACAAATTAGCATTTAAAAAACCTTTGAAATTCACTGAAAAAACCATAGGTTTCAGACACGTTATAGTTAGAAATTAGCATTTAAAAAACCTTTGAAATTCACTGAAAAAACCATAGGTTTTAGGGACAGTTATAGTTACAAATTAGCATTTAAAAAACCTTTGAAATTCACTGAAAAAACCATAGGTTTCAGATATGTTATAGTTACAAATTAGCATTTAAAAACCTTTGAAATTCACTGAAAAAACCATAGGTTTTAGGGACAGTTATAGTTAGTTGGACATTTCACTCGTACAAAACCCGTGAAATTCCCCGTTATAGTTAGTTCAGCTAACTATAACTCGCGCCCCCGCAATGCACTGCTGATGACGTCACATATTACATCACTCATGACATGGTCAGTGACATCACTGATGACATCACTGATGACATCTCAAATGATATCACGGATGACATTATCCACGTGATAATCTGATGCAGCTCCTCACACCCTAATATAACCTTTGATACACCCAATCTAAATTACAGACTGCCATTCGCAAAACTATAGACACTCCAACACCAATAACTACATACCCACTCACTGATTCTTAGGTCTACACACACACATCCACTCACTCACCCGTATAGTCACTCATACTTATGGTCACTCAGTACAGGACTATCATATGCACTCTTACTCCTATATAGACACTCAAACACCGCCACTCATCCATAGAGGTACTCACACACCTAGTCAGTCATGCAAATAATTAAACACACTGCCATTTACTCACCTATACAGTTATACACACACCAGCTCACTTAATCATACAAATACTAGCACATTGTTACGCTCTTATACAATCACTGATACAAGCACACACTCATCCATACAGCCACTATCACAATCACTCACTCTCGCTTATAGCTATTTATATACTCCAACACACATATATACTGGCTTTCACATATGTAGTTACTCACACATGTACCACTGGGACATACATTCACTCACTAACACACTCTTACACACACTTACCCACCCATACAGTCTATCACAGATGCACTCTTGAAACCATCCACCCAGTGAATCACCCACTCACACATCTATGCACAGAGTCGCACACACCCCACCCACACAAACACTCAGGCACCCATACAGATACTCAGACAACCAATCAATAACTCATATAGACACTCATGTAGCTATTCACAAACCCATGCAGCCACTTACACAGCAACAGACAGACGGATACAGACATTCACCCAGTTTAGTCACTAACCCATGCATTCAGTAAGATACGTTAAATCACTCACTTATAGAGTCAGTCACGCACCTACTAAATCATCCATACAGACACTTACACACCCACTCATTCTTCAATACGTCTTTTCCTATATATATTAAAAATATTTAAACTTTACAGAAACACACAGTCACTGGATGATGTCATCAGTGATGTCATTTGAGATGTCATCAGTGATGTCATCAGTGATGTCACTGACCATGTCATGAGTGATGTAATATGTGACGTCATCAGCAGTGCATTGCGGGGCGCGAGTTATAGTTAGCTGAACTAACTATAACGGGGAATTTCACGGGTTTTGTACGAGTGAAATGTCCAACTAACTATAACTGTCCCTAAAACCTATGGTTTTTTCAGTGAATTTCAAAGGTTTTTTAAATGCTAATTTGTAACTATAACATATCTGAAACCTATGGTTTTTTCAGTGAATATATATATATATATATATATATATATATATATTATCTACTGGCGGTCGCCAGTAGATAGTTATAGTTAAAACCTATTATCCATAGGAAATCCGCGACATTCTATTTGAAATAACGTTGGCGCCGGTTGACGAATCTTCGCAAAAGTTTCCAACTTTTTGGGGCGCTCCGGTCCGCTCCTATCCTGAAAGTCTCGGGGTGATACTTCAAGCGGGGGCCGAGAAAAAGGGGGGGTCCCAAAACGCGGTTTCCCCATTCATTTTTCCATAGGAACCTTTAGTCGCAGCTACAGCCCGAACTGCTGAACGGAATTACACCAAATTTGGCAAAGAGGTAGCCCTTGGTTCAGTGTCGTGCCTTTTGCTTAAATGGTGTAAATCCGTTCAGTAGTTCCTGGAAAAATCAAAAGTAAAGTCACATATATATCTGGGCGGAGCCTAACCACACATGTCATCGTGAGATCTGATTGGCTGTCAGCACTTCATCCTGGAATTGCTGGCAGCCATCTTGGGACCAATATAAATGATAGTACCTCATTGAAATGCATTGTAGTGAATAGAAGATTTTGAGGGTCACCAAAAGGGTGATAACAGGCTTTAGTTACTTTAGAATTTATTTGTTGATGGTACCATACTAATTTTAGGAATTGTGGTGTATTCTAAGGTGATTTTACCATGTGAAAAACCTTCTGCTGGGATATCATGAATCATGTTTGAGAGAACACTATTTTCTCATGCTTGTCCCATGGAGGTTTGGAAGGTGCTCCAGAAGCTAAAATTAGAGCATATTTTCTGTAAATTCACATTATCTTTCTCACTCATGTGAGAATGAAGTCTGACATTCTCAGTAAAACATGTACATCCAACAAGGGCAGAGACTGTCAGTTGATGCCTTTGTGTTCTACTGCAGCTTCCCAGAGTGTTCTAAAGAACAACTAGAGTGCTAACATTCTGAATTTATGGCAGATGTGAGACACATCTGAATGCCTTCTTGATGGAATCAAAGTAAAAACTGAAAGCATTTCCTACTGAGGAGACTGCAGTAAATGAAGAAATTAGGAAACTTCATAACAAAGAAGTCTTCCAAGATGGCCACCAGTGAAAAAAGAGCCCAAATGTAGCACAAATATTACCCAGATGTAGCCCACATATAGCCCAATGACAAAAGTGTGCAAAACACTTTTTATTTTTAGTTTTTTTGCAGTTTTATGTAGTGCAGACTGGTCAGGTATTGGAGCATTGCATCTTAAAACATGACCCCCTACACTACAAAAACACCACTGCACTACCTTAAACCCTAAAACACTACCCCCAGCACGACCCCCTACACTACACAAGCACCACTGCACTATCCTAAACCCTAAAACACTACCCCCAGCACGACCCCCTACACTACCCAAACACCACTGCACTAACCTAAAACCTAAAACACTACCACCAGCACGACCCCTACACTACCCAAACACCACTGCACTACCCTAAAACATGACCCCCTACACTACACAAACACCACTGCACAACCCTATACCCTAAAACACTACCCCCAGCACGACCCCTAAACTACACAAGCACCACTGCACTACCCTAAACCCTAAAACACTACCCCCAGCACGACCCCTACACTACACAAACACCACTGCACTACCCTAAACCCTAAAACACTACCCCCAGCACGACCCCCTACACTACCCAAACACCACGGCACTACCCTAAAACATGACCCCCTACACTACACAAACACCACTGCACTACCCTAAACCCTAAAACACTACCCCCAGCACGACCCCCTACACTACACAAGCACCACTGCACTACCCTAAACCCTAAAACACTACCCCCAGCACGACCCCCTACACTGCCCGAACACCACTGCACTGCCCTAAACCCTGAAACACCAGCCCCTGCATGACCCCCTACACTGCCCGAACACCACTGCACTGCCCTAAACCCTGAAACACCACTCCTAGCACAACCCCCTACACTGCCCGAAGACCACTGCACTGCCCTAAACCCTGAAACACCACCCCCTTCATGACCCCCTACACTGCCCGAACACCACTGCACTGCCCTAAACCCTGAAACACCACCCCCAGCATGACCCCCTACACTGCCCGAACACCACTGCACTGCCCTAAACCCTGAAACACTACACCCAGCAAGACCCCCTACACTGCCCGAACACCACTGCACTGCCCTAAACCCTGAAACATCACCCCCAGCAAGACCCCCTACACTGCCCGAACACCACTGACCTAAACCCTGAAACACCACCCCCAGCACGACCCCCTACACTGCCCGAACACCACTGCACTGCCCTAAACCCTGAAACACTACCCCCAGCATGACCCCCTACACTGCCCGAACACCACTGCTCTGCCGAAAACCCTGAAACACCAGCCCCAGCACGACCCCCTACACTGCCCGAACACCACTGCACTGCCCTAAACCTTGAAACACCAGCCCCTGCACGACCCCCTACACTGCCCGAACACCACTGCACTGCCCTAAACCCTGAAACATCACCCCCAGCACGACCCCCTACACTGCCCGAGCACCACTGCACTGCCCTAAACCCTGAAACACCAGCCCCAGCATGACCCCCTACACTGCCTGAGCACCACTGCACTGCCCTAAACCCTGAAACACCAGCCCCAGCACGACCGCCTACACTGCCCGAACACTACTGCACTGCCCTAAACCCTGAAACACCAGCCCCAGCACGACCCCCTACACTGCACGAACACCACTGCACTGCCCTAAACCGTGAAACACCAGCCTCAGCATGACCCCCTACACTGCCTGAACACCACTGCACTGCCCTGAACCCTGAAACACCAGCCCCAGCACAACACCATACACTGCCCGAACACCACTGCACTGCCCTAAACCCTGAAACACCACCCGTGCATGACCCCCTACACTGCCCGAACACCACTGCACTGCCCTAAACCCTGAAACACCACCCCCAGCGCGACCCCTTACACTGCCCGAACACCACTGCACTGCCCTAAACCCTGAAACACCACCCCCTGCACGACCCCCTACACTGCCCGAACACCACTGCACTGCCCTAAACCCTGAAACACCACCCCCAGCACGACCCCCTACACTGCCCGAACACCACTGCACTGCCCTAAACCCTAAAACACCACCCCCAGCACGACCCCTTACACTGCCCGAACACCACTGCACTGCCCTAAACCCTAGAACACTACCCCCAGCATGACCCCCTGCACTACCTGAACACCACTGCACTACCCTAAACCCTAAAATACTCCCCCAGCACGACCCCCTACACTACCCGAACAAGACTGCACTGCCCTAAACCCTAAAACACTCCCCCAGCATGACCCCCTACACTACCCGAACACCACTGCACTGCCCTAAACCCTAAAACACTCCCCCAGCACGACCCCCTACACTACCTAAACACCACTGCACTGCCCTAAACCCTAAAACACTACCCCCGCATGACCCCCTACACTGCCCAAATACCAATGCACTACCCTAATCCCTAAAACACTACCCCTGCACAACCCCCTACACTATGCAAAGACCACTGCACTACCCTAAACTCTAAAACAATACCCCCGCACTACTCCCTACACTACCCAAAGACCACTGCACTACCCTAAACCCTAAAACACGACCTCCTACACTACAGAAACACCACTGCACTACCCTAAACCCTAAAATACTACCCCCAGCACGAACCCCTACACTACCCAAACACCACTGCACTACCCTAAACTATAAAACACTACCCCCAGCAGTACCCCCTACGCTACCCACACACCACTGCACTACCCTAAACCCTAAAACACTACCCCCAGCAGTACCCCCTACACTACCCAAACACCATTGCACTACCCTAAACCCTAAAACACTACCCCCAGAAGTATCCCCTACACCACCCAAACACCACTGCACTACCCTAAACCCTAAAACCCTAAAACACTAACCCCAGCACGACCCCCTACACTACCCAAACACCACTGTACTACCCTAAACCCTAAAACACTCCCCCCAGCATGACTCCCTACACTACCCAAACACCACTGCACTACCCTAAACCCTAAATCTACCCCCAGCATGACCCCCTACACTACACAAACACCACTGCACTACCCTAAACCCTAAAACACTACCCCCAGCACGACCCTCTTCACTACCCAAACACAACTGCACAATTTGTTACAGGCGTTGCAACGCAGGCCTGTGGTGCTTACTGGAAGTACCTGGTGGGCTAGTTGGGCCCCAGGGACTCTCAGGATTCAAGGTGACCTAATCCCCCAACTTAAAACGCGCCACGGGGCGCGTTTGCACAGTGGTGAAGGGAGGGGCGGGGCCTCAGGTGACATGTGCGCAAACACGCCCTGTGGTGCGTTTTAAGTTGGGGAGTTAATTCCCTTTGAATCCTGAGGGCCAACTAGCCCACCAGGTACCTTCAGTAAGCACAACAGAGTTGCGTTGCAGAGAGGTGAAAAAGGTGCGTGGCCTCGGAACGCCTCTCTGCAACTCAGCTCTGTGGTCCTAACTGTAGGTACCTGGGGGCTAGTTGGGCCCCAGGGACCCTCAGGATTCAAGGGAACTTAATCCCGCAACCTAAAACGGCGCCACGGGGCGCGTTTGCACACATGTCACCTCAGGCCCCCCTCCCTTCACCACTGTGCAAACCCGCACTGGCTCTGGTTAGTCAGAGTCAGTTACCACCAGTACCCGTCTGAAAAAGTTGTGGGCACAGGATGATTTTGCAACAAGGCCCCTTTCTGCTCCTCTGTTGGTTCTTTCTGCATATCTTTTGCTTCTTTCTGTGCGTTTTTTTCTTCTTTCTTCACATGTCCTACCTCTGTTGGCATAGTTAGAAACTAGCATTTAAAAAACCTTTGAAATTCACTTAAAAAATCATAGGTTTCAGGCACGTTATAGTTAGAAATTAGCATTTAAAAACCTCTGAAATTCACTGAAAAAACCATAGGTTTCAGGCACGTTATAGTTAGAAATTAGCATTTAAAAAACCTTTGAAATTCACTGAAAAAACCATAGGTTTCAGACACGTTATAGTTAGAAATTAGCATTTAAAAACCTTTGAAATTCACTGAAAAAACCATAGGTTTTAGGGACAGTTATAGTTAGTTGGACATTGCACTCGTACAAAACCCGTGAAATTCCCCTGTTATAGTTAGTTCAGCTAACTATAACTCGCGCCCCGCAATGCACTGCTGATGACGTCACATATTACATCACTCATGACATGGTCAGTGACATCACTGATGACATCACTGATGACATCTCAAATGACATCACTGATGACATCATCCATGTGATAATTTCATGCATCTTCTCACACCCTAATATAACTTTTGATACACCCACTCTAAATTACAGACTGCCATTCTCAAAACCATAGACACTCCAACACCAAAAACTACATACCCACTCACTGATTCTTAGGTCTACACACACATCCACTCACTCATCTGTACAGTCACTCATACTTACAGTCACTCAGTACAGGACTATCATATGCACTCATACACCTATATAAACACTCACACACCGCCACTCATCCATAGAGGTACTCACACACCTAGTCAGTCATGCAAAAAATTAATCACACACCCATTTACTCACCTATACAGTTATACACACACCAGCTCACTTACTCATACAAATACTAGCACATTCTTACGCTCTTATACAATAACTGATACAAGCACACACGCATCCATACAGCCACTCTCACAATAACACACTCTCACTTATAGCCATTTAAATACTCTAACACACATATATACTGCCTTTTACATATGTAGTTACTCGCACATGTACCACTGAGATATACATTCACTCACTAACACACCCATACACACACTCACCCACCCAAGCAGTCCATCACAGATGCACTCTTGAAATCATGCACCCAGTGAATCACCCACTCACACATCTATGTATAGAGTCAAACACACCCCACCCACACAAACACTCGGGCAGCCATACAGATACTCAGAGAACCAATCAATAACCCATATAGACACTCATGTAGCTATTCGCAAATCCATGCATCCACTTACACACCAACAAACAGACGGATACAGACATTCACACAGTTTAGTCACTAACCCATGCATTCAGTAAGATACGTTTAATCACTCACTTGTAGAGTCAGTCACTCACGTACTAAATCATCCATTCAGACACTTATACACCCACTCATTCTTCAATACGCCTTTCCCTATATATATTAAACATATTTAAACTTTACAGAAACACACAGTCACTGGATGATGTCATCAGTGATGTCATCAGTGATGTCATCAGTGATGTCACTGACCATGTCATGAGTGATGTAATATGTGACGTCATCAGCAGTGCATTGCGGGGGCGCGAGTTATAGTTAGCTGAACTAACTATAACAGGGGAATTTCACGGGTTTTGTATGAGTGCAATGTCCAACTAACTATAACTGTCCCTAAAACCTATGGTTTTTTCAGTGAATATATATATATGTGTGTGTGTACAAGACCGTCATACGGTTGAAACGCGTCACACGGGGTTTATGAATTAGTAAATCCCATGTCTGTCCATGTACCACCATGTCTTTGCCTTAGTGCGCGCTCCACAACTGGTGTTCTGTTCATTAGATCAGCACTGTCCACAAATCTTCCTCGGTAACTTCAATCTTCACTGGAATGACGTTAATGACCCTGCAGTGAATAGCCTCAAAACCTTCCTAGTTGACCTTAACATGATTCAAATATGTGACACCCCCACTCACAATCTGGGCGCGATCCTGGACCTTATTATCGCTAAACCCAACTTCATTCAACTTGACTCCATTGTCCCGTGTGACTGGACTGATCACCACTACATCTCCTTCCGCATCATGGAACCGTGAACTAAGTTAAAATCTCAGCCTAAGAAGCCTAGGCACTGGAAACGATCCATCCGAAATGCAAACCTGGATGAAATGATATCCCTTAGAAACATGACCTTACCTCCTCCTACTCAAATGTCTGGGGTTCATGACCTCACTGAGCACTACAACAACTCCATATCGAGCATTCTGGACGCTATCGCCCCCTTGCAACTAAAAAGAAGGTCCACCAAAGACTCCAAACCTTGGTTCAACGAGGGGTTAAATACAGACAGACGCAATCTAAGACTAGCCGAACAATCCTGGAGAGGCTCGCCGTCTCTTGAACACCTTGTGCTCCTGAGAGCTAGGAGGAGCACGTACAATAAACACATTAAGAGCGCTAAAGCAATCTTCTTCAGAAATCAACTTGATAAAGCCAGAAACTGGCCAAAAAAGCTTTTTGAATTAATTAAACTACAATCCAACAATCTTCCCATTCGTTCGCCAACGGCCTCTGTTACACAGCCAAACTGTGATGATTTCTCTGACTTCTTCCTTGGAAAGATGGATAAGATTAAAACTGATCTCCAAACATCGATGAACCAGCTGACAGACCCTTCCCCTCCCTCCCCCCAGTCACCCCCTGTTCTAGGGTATACTCCCAAAAATAGCGCCTCCTGGAGCCTTTTCACACCCTTTGACGAAATCTCTATACTTAACATACTTACTACACTTAAACTCTCCAACCACTTCAATGACCCGCTACCACCCAGTTTCTTCAATGAAATGAAAAGGTCCCTAGTTCCAATCTGGACCAAGATTGTAAATGCCTCCTTACAGCAAGGTGTGATTCCTGACTGTCTAAATGCTGTCCAGGTTACGCACATTCTTAAAAAAGCCTCTGCTGAGCAAGACAACCTTAATAACTTCCGCCCAATCACTACCATTCCTACGCTATTGAAGCTGCTAGAGAAATGTGTCCATGTCCAACTTTGTAGCCACATTAGTCAATTCCAGCTTCTTGATCAATTCCAATCAGGCTTTCGCCAGGGTCATAGCACCGAAACGGCCAATACCCACATCATGGATGACGCTCTAAAAATGCTGGATCGCAACGAAGCTTGCCTTCTAATCCTCCTTTACCTCTCGTCAGCTTTTGATACGGTCAAACATGACAACCTCTTGGATATCCTGGAACGGAGGATGGGCCTCTCAGGATCAGTTCTGAACTGGTTTGCCTCATTTCTTCATAACAGATCGCAAAGAATTAAAGTCAATCACTCCCTCTCCAACTCTTCTCCGATCACTCTGGGGGTCCCTCAAGGGTCCTCGCTCTCACCAACACTCTTCAACTTGTTCATGGAGCCCTTAACGCAAATGCTCAAATCATCCAATATACTGTATCACATGTACGCGGACGATACCCAATTGTACCTGAAAATCTCCTCCCCCGAAGACATCGATTCACTAAATTCGACCCTACTCAAAACCCAACACTGGTTGACTTCCAATCATCTAAAATTAAACTCCATCAAAACGTAATTCCTCCTTATCTCCCCTCCCAAACAGACCTCTACTATCACTGAATACATGAAGCAGCTTACGGCTCTCAACTGTGTTCCTCACATCATTGACTCTACCAAATCTCTCGGAATAATACTTGATAAGGCCCTGAGCATGCAGGAACACATCGGCGCCGCCACCAAAGAAGCGAACTTCCAAATGAGCAAACTAAGAAAGCTAAAACCCTTCCTTCCTCCGGAAGACTTGAAGTCTGCTGTTCAAGCACTAGTCATCTCCAGATTGGAGTATGGGAGCTCAACTCTCTGTGGGCTTCCGAGCTACAAGTTGGCCCCACTGAGGGCCTCTCTGAACTCGGCCGCTAGGCTCATCACAGGATCCAAAAGAAATAACCACATCACACCGGATTTGAACTCTCTAAACTGGCTTCCTATTGAGGCTAGGATTCATCTTAAAATTGCTTGCATGGCGCACAAAGCCATTCACCTTAACACTCCTCTGTACCTCGCCCGGAAACTGGAACTCTCGGGTGGGTGCAGATCTTTGAGGAGCTCAAACACTTTACTGCTGAAACCACAAAAATTTCAAAGAAAGAAAACCTATAACCGAGCCTTCTCCGGTATCGCCCGAGAACATGGAACGCCCTACCTCTGGAAATCAGACTGAATCCCTCAACATCCTCTTTCAAAAAGAAGTCAAAGCACTTCTTATGCATACGTTCTGAACTTGTATTGTAACTACTCCCCCGGAAACAATGCGCTGAGACCCCCTCCTCACACGTCTGCTCCTTTACTGTATTTACTGTATTCTTGTGTTGTTCTGTTACTGCAGTACTCTTGTTTACCCGTTTACCCTGCCCTGTCATATTGTTGTTCCCGTCATTATGTGAAGCGCTCTGATACCCGCTTGGGTCACGTTTGCGTTATATAAAACTTTATAAATTAGTTACCGGTCTGCTCTGCCGGTCAGCGTGCCACCTTCCAAGGGTCGTTGGTTCCTGGAAGGAGCACTTTTCCAAATTGATATATATATACATATAGCATTGGCACCTGATTAGAGGAGACCCGGTCCTGAAAGAAATAGTTTCCAAGAAACCCCTCATGTCATTTAGAAGGGCGAAATCTATGAGGGAACAATTGGTGAACAACAGTCCCGAACTGGGGGAAAAGGGAGGCTGGTTGAAACCTAGTCCTGGTTTCAGCAAGTGCTCCAAATGTAAAGCCTGTAAACATGGCTTGAACAAAAAGGAAATCCAAATGCCCCTGTGGAAGAGACCTTGGAAAATACTGAAAAGTTTAAACTGTAGAAGTGACCATGTAGTCTATGTCTTAACTTGTACTTGCCCTATGTTGTATGTAGGGAGCACTATCCATATGGCCCATGTCAGGATATTGCAACATTTGAGAGCAGTTAAGAATCGAGATCCCAGTTATCCTGTGGCACGCCACATTAACGAGGTCCATGGAGGGAAAATAGAAGACCTATCTTATTTTGTTTTAGATGCTGTGCCGAAGAAAAGGAGAGGTGGTAACAGAGAACTTGATTTGAGGAGATTGGAGTCCAGGTACATTTTAATGTTGGATAGTAAAAACCCTAAGGGTCTTCATGCAGATGAGGGACTCCACGTGCATTTGTTGTAGGAGGATGACGTGTAAACATGGGCCTATACATGATCCAGGGTAACTTTCGAGATCCAAGGAATTGTAATGTGGATTACTGTTTTTTTCAAGCTTTCTCTAAAAATATCCATAAGAAAACCATTTAATAATACTGTAAGATTAATACCTCCTCGCTTTCACATTGTATGAACTTCAGATTCCGTTAGTTCTTTTTAGTTTTTTTTTATATTAACACGGGTGATAGGGACTTTAGGCACTCTTGAAGAGATGGACAAAGATAAAGATTCTTCTTAGTAAATAAACTATATTTGGCCTCAAAAGGTATAGATGAATTTTAGTTATTTTTATGGCAAGTAATTTTTAGAATGACATAGGATGGACTCGGTTTTAGGGATTTTGTGATAGGTCTTTTTTGTACAATGTGGTTTTAAATAATTTTTTTTGTCATGTAGGAATGGGTATGGTTTTGAGATTTTAGTCATTTGAATCATATTGGTTGAATCATATTTTAGAACTAAATAGAGGGGAGGGTTTTTCTTAAATATTTATTCAAATTGCCTATTTGCACAAGTGACCCTTTAGCTCATGTTGCATAGACTAGTATGTTTACAGTTTAGGCGTAATTTGCATATGATAGTTAATTATCCCTGGAAAGGGCGGAAAATATTTTGTACAATATGCGACTTTTGCACAATCAAGTGCTTTTAGGATTTGCGACATTTGCACAAAGTGGATCTCAAGGTGCGAATGGAAGTTTGGACCAGTAAACAGAAAAACCGTTAAGGATGATTAATGGTTACCAGAATCCATAGGAATATACATGACCATTAGAGGGCCGATTGATGAAGAATACATCTACCACTTATATAGGTTTGGGCACTGGCCCAGAATCGTTTGACCGAAGCACTACCGAGTTGCATCTGCTGAAGTTTGGGTATATTAACATACTCATCTTTCACAGTAAAAGAATTGCTTGTCATAAGTTTAGATGCATCCTGAAAGAAATTTTGGAACAATAAAGTTTATTGAAAAGTAAATTTACACAGCCATGGAGGGTTGAATACAGGAAGGGATTTATAACCATTATTCAAGCATATGGTCTAATGCACCAGTAATGTTGTTTGGTAGAGTAATCTCAGTACAAAAATAATGTGAAATATATTTAAGAGAGTATGATTAACCATTACATGCATAGGCTATTTTGTTGTCATGCAAAACGGTGATGCAACGCTTTCTGTATAGTCTGTTGTCCATGTCAATGGGAGTGTGTATCACGTGGGTAGTAATGGCAAAACACTATAAAACTAAAAATGGGAGTGTGGCTCCGTTGTGTGAACAAGGCAGGGGATCCTGCCGAAACGCGTCATAGCCCGATAAAAAATCATGAAATAAACATTGTGGACTCAACTTTGCTGGTGTCACCGTGTCTCTGTTCGGTGCGGCGGAAGGAGGTGCCGATTTGTGTGGATATATATATATATATATATATATATATATATATATATATATATATATATATATATATATTAACAACAATTCGATTCCCAGTGTCAACGCGCTCAGCCGTCTGGTGCAGGCACAAATTAGTGGAATCCAGCCCGACATTCATTCCAAAGCAAAAAGATGGTGTTCTGTTCATTAGTTACCAGTCTGCTCTGCCGGTCAGAGTGCCACCTTCCAAGGGTCGTTGTTTCCCGGAAGGAGTACTTTTCCAAATTGATATATATATAAAATAGTATTTTCATCAGGGAGACCATGGATACCGTAACAGGACTTCCTTATTCCAGTCCGCATCGCTGTAAATTCAGCCGCCATGTTGTTAATGGATACACTTGTGATTTTACACAGTACCGGTATATTTCCAAATGCACAATATAGACATTCAAATGCACTATTTCAACCTTGAATGGAAATGTTATGTTGAATGTCCCAGTACCTTAATTGTCCATAATTGCTTTTTACATTCGTTCCTGCATGGTCTCTCAGAATCAGCATTTCATTTCGGTGCTCGTTCTGGTTTGCCTCTTATTATGTCAAGTTCTTGGTTTACTCCTCGCCGAGCCGCAAGGTAGCCTTCATCAGCATATAGCTACCCGTCGAGGACAGTGCAATGACCACACCCGGGGATTTGAATAATCCCCGACTTTCTTGCCGCCAAGAGACTTTGTGC
Organism: Calotriton arnoldi; assembly: GCA_963921515.1. NCBI lineage: Eukaryota > Metazoa > Chordata > Amphibia > Caudata > Salamandridae > Calotriton > Calotriton arnoldi. The sequence goes on from CAWUFW010003460.1 coordinate 918,484, forward strand.
CTCCAAGTCGCTTACGGCGGTTCAGGCACTCTCCGGTAACATACACCGCTCAATTCTACCATGAAACTGGCCGAACTCTTGTGGGCGGGTGCCACAGCTCGAGAGGGTAGAACTTACGTGAAATATTACTAGGCTCCAAAAGGAAATTGCAGGCACTCACGGAGTTAAAATCCATCAATTTAATGAGCAGACGCGTTTGGATTTGGGTTGTAAAGCCATTGCTTGCTAAACGATGCATGGTGAAGGCATGTGTTTTAAATGCATGAGTTTTAATTTCATGCAACCAAAAGAAGGAGGGAGAAAAAGCCAGAAGAGATGCAAGAGAATAGAAGGGACATAGAAAGGATATGCCGTTTGCCAGAAAACACACCCAGACCAGGCTGATGGTAGTTTTGCTGTAGTTTTGTGGTGCAATGACTACACTAAGGTGTAATAGCTACTGGATTTTGTCTGTAAAATAAGTCCAGTACCCTGATAAATGGGGCATCTCTTAGATTTTTTTTTTTTAACGAAGTGGAATCTTCATAAACGTTAGCTGTATGTCATGTAGAAAATGTTAGCGAAAATCAAAACAACTCAGACTGGAAGATAGATCATAATCGCCTTCAGTGTGCCTGTGAGGATTACCCCTAGATGACTAGAACCATCTTTTGGTGCAAACCATGAACGTAAGATGAAGGGTGGTTAAGCCTGTCCCTCCTCCCTCTTGCTCTTTGTCCAAGGACTTGTCTGGAAGAAATACATATGAGTTCCCACCCAAATACCCTTGACAGCAGGGCTAGGCCGGCTCTTTGAAGCATCCTCTTTGAGAAAGGAAATTCTGCCTTCACAATGACTCATTTAGCTTTTTGAACTATAGGAATGCACTTACCTTAACTGGCAGCAGGCTGCTGTCCAATTGAGAAGGACTAAGTATATATTATGTGAAGCCTTGCTCCAGCAAGGAAAAGATGTCCATTAACTCATGCCAGCAAGAACACTGCTTCACTGACTCTTGGGAGATGAGAGATGTGAACCTAGAGAAGACACCCTCTCTGCGCACCACCAAATCCAAAACATGCTAGTATACTGGTGAGTGATTGAGTGACAAGTACACTTCCTCTCTTTATGAATGTTTACTTTATTTTTCATCTTTGTGGGAACCCCACATACCTAGTTCCTGTATCTAATATTCTTCATATTGGTGACGTGAGTACATGCCATCACCAATATCAGTTGCCTTAGAGCTAGAAACACATGGGGATTTCCATAACCTGCTTTTCTGAGACAACATATACTATCTGATTGGCCTGTTCACTAGCCACATTCAGAAGTTTGAAGAGGGCCAGCATGGTCCTTGTATGATACATTTGCATAATGAACCATCACAGCATTATTCCATGAGGGACAGATATCAGTCTTCCCTTTAAGCATTAAAAATTATTGCGGCTAAGCATTGAACCATTGACCCAGTATCCATAGCACTTAGAACGAGAGCTGGAGTGTCCCCCATAAAAAGTATGGCAAAGGTAAGTAACTGTTCTGATGGATTCCTCACCTTAAAACTTTATATCAAAGTGATGTCCTTTCCAACAAAATGGGTTCTGAGGAGTAGACTTCACATAAGTCATGCAGGACCAAGCAGGAAAAGTGACACTCTCTGCAGACTTGAGAGTTGATTCAGTAGTGTCTGGTGAATATATGGTTGAATGTCCATGTGGCTGCCTTGCAGATGTCCAAAATAGGAACACCTTGAGCCAGAGCTGTAGTTGCTGCTTTTACCCAGGTGAATGGGCCAGGGGACCTCGGGAGGATCGTTTTTGGGGCAAGGCATTTAATGGAAAGAAAATCCATGTCAGCAGAGTCTGGTTTTGGATCACCTCTCCTTTCCCTTCTCCACAATGATGACTCCACCAGTCCTCTCAAAGTTGGAGGTAAGAGTCTTTTGTGGATACAATTTTACTGCTAACAGGGATGTAGTAGAGAGAAGAATGTGCAGATATTGATGGACTGTCCCACTTAAAATGGTTACACTACTTTTGGACAAAAGAATGTCCTAAGTACCAGCATGTCAGGAAAAAAGGTGGTATACAGATGCTGGAATGACAATGCCTGTAATACGCTGATGCAACATGCAGAAATTATTGCAGAGAGGACATAGTCTTCAAAGTAAACAGATGTAGAATGCAGCTGCACAGAGGCTTGAAGAACAACACATCAAGAATTTTAAGACCAAATTAAGGTCCCACTGCAGTGTTATAACAAGAGTCAGAAGAAACTGAGCCCAAACCCACTCGCAGTAAATGCCAGAAAGCTGTCCTCTTCTTGCTGCAGGTTCTAGCCAGATCCAACTTGGAAACCTCAAACACTGAGGAAAGCCAGTCCGCAAAGGAAGGAGGCATGGATTCGGTCCATCTTTTACAGATTTGTCTTCTAGTCAACAAAATAGCATAAAAAAGCAGCAATCTGGATGGACCGGAAACTTGATATGTAAAGCCGAAGATGATCAAAGAGAGGTCAATGTGCAGAGGGTAACCCAAGATGTTGGCCAAGTAATTTTCAACACTGGCCCAGAATGAAACCAGGGCAGGGCAGTCTTTAAACATATGGATATCTGAAGCTAGAGCCAGTCCACATTTCTTACAGCAGACTGGTGACCCCTTAGTAAATTTAGAAAGTTTTTGGGGAGAGAAATAAGCCCTATGGATGGTAAAAGGTGGTTCCTCTTCAGCCAAGCTGGTTTAACTGCCTCATACAAAATCTTACAAGAATTCTGCCAAAGGTCATTGCAGTTATAAGCAGGTAAGGAGTCGCCCCACAGTTCTGTAGCCAAATTGAATTCCCCATCTACAGCTTCAATTAGGGCTTGATACCAAAAGGAGACCTCCTTCTTCCCGGCTGGCCTACTCACAAGCTGATGTTCCAAAAACAACCTCCTCCTACTGGGTACTTATGAGATAGCTGGGATTGAACCCAGCTTTTCAGCTGGAGAAATTTAAACCTTGAAAGGCCGTCCCCCACTCTACCTCTGATGTTGCTCCCAAGAAAGAAGACAGCCATCTTGAACCAGATCCCCCCAAACTACCAAACCTGCTTTTTTTAAAGGCATTGTCATCCTGTCTCTCAGGCACTCCGGGCCACCAGGAGATTCTCTAAGGGGCGCTGAGCTAGAGAAATAAGAAAGCTTGATTGTTACCCTGAAAAGAGCCCAGGTTTTAGCAAGGCCTTGCAAGACCTTTAGCTTGACCTTCTTAAAGAACTTGGGGTCACCGAATTTAAATAAAAAACCCTCCACAGGTAAGTTGGCCCCCCTAAGCATGGCGAGGAACATTGCCCCAGCGCCAGTACTAACCGGCATTTTCAAGAGCATGCGTGAGTGTGTAAACTGAAAGGCCCAGGCATAAAACAAAAGATCTGGTAAGGCTAGGCCGCCTTTCTCCCTCCTCCGCCTCAACTTGATCCACGCTATTCTCGAAGATTTATAAGCCCACATAAAGGAGTTAATATCCTGCTGTAGCTTATTGATAGCGGATTTTTCGAAGTGAAGAGGAATACAATTAAAAAGAAAGGTGATCTTTGGGAGTATTGACATCTTCACGAGGTTGACTCTCCCAAGAATAGATAAGGGGAGGTGAACCCATGATTTCAACTGCCTCCGGATTTCTCTTGCTACCCGGCTCAAATTGATCCTCGAAATCTTGAAATCTCTTGGGCTATGCTAATCCCCAAGTATCTCATTTTAGAGCTAATCTGGTGCTGATGCTGAGGCCCCTCAAGATTCCAGGCCATAACCTCTGTCTTTGAGGCATTAATCTCATAACCTGACACAAGACCAAATTCCTGTGCCTGCTGAATTACTGCTGGAAATGCTGTTTGCAAGTTCGTCGACAGAATTAAAATATCGTCGGCGTAGAGTGCAACCTTCCTCTCCCACTCTCCATACTTAAACGACTGGATGTTACCATCGTCCCTAAGCCGTTGAGCAAAGGGCTCGATATATAAATCAAAAAGGAGAGGGAGAGTGGACAGCCCTGCCTGGTCCCCCTCGTAATCTTAAAGGGGTCGGTGGTATTACCATTAACAGACAGTCTGGCAGTTGGTTCCTGATAAATCAGCTGGACAGTGCGGCGAAACTTTTCCCCAAGGTTAAATTTCACCAGGGTTTCTGTCAAGTAGGTCCAATTCACCCTATCGAACGCCTTAGTGGCGTCGAGAGTCATAGCTGCTAGAGGGAGTGAATAAGTAGAAGCCAGATCAATTGCTCCAATGAAATCATAAGTAAGATCTGATAGTTGACGCCTTTGACAAACCCCTTCTGGTCCAAATGAAGGATATCCCCTACCATCTGACCCAGTCTAGCAGCTAATATTGAGGCGAAGATCTTGTAGTCGGCATTTAAAAGTGAAATGGGCCTATATGAGCCGCAACTAGAGGGGTCTTTACCAGGCTTCAAAATCAATATAATTATGGCATCGTTCCAAGAGGCTGGGAGCTTTAGGCCATCCTGTAAAATCTGATTGAATAGCCTCGTCAGGATCGGAACGATAATATCGCTCAGATGTCTATAAAGCTCCGCTGGGAGCCCATCTGGACCCACAGCTTTCCCGTTTCGACTCAGTAGAATAGCCCCCCTGACCTCCTCCTGGGTGAATTCTCGATCTAGATATTCCCGCTGATCGGGATTCAAAGAGGGAAGAGAAATGTTATCCAGCCAGCTCTTAGCGATAGAGTTATCCACCCTTTTGTCCTCTTGATAGATATCCTGGAAGAAAATCTGAAATGCTTCACAGATTTCTTCGTCTGAGGATAAAGTCACACCCCCGCTAGAGATTCCCTTAACATAGTTCCTTGCCCGATCTGATTTAGTTTTCCAAGCAAGGAGCTTACCTGCCCCTTCTCCATACTCAAAGTGGGCGATTTTACTGGCTTCCTACCTGCGCATGAGCCTGGTATGTAAGAGATTTCCTAACTGGTCCTTTAAATTATTAATATCATTTTGCCGACCTTGCAGGGTTTCGGAAGAAACCTGGGAGTTCAGGTCTACTTCTGCAGCCTTCAGCTTGGTTTCGATCTGTGAAATCTCCTCTTTATATTTTTTATTTCTATAAATTGACCTGCTTGTAATTTGCCCCCGCCAAAAAGCTTTAAGGGAGTCCCAAACAACTGAAATCAAAGCTGAGTCTAAATTAATCCTCAAAAAGCTTTCAGTTTCCTGCAATAAGAACCCAATCTCCTGATCTTCCAAAAGCAAGGCTCGATCGAAGGACCATGACCTGTTGAAATTGGGGAATGGAAACTCTAGTCTCATCAGAATACCAGAATGGTCTGAAAGATGAGGGGCCAAATATACAATATCCTTTACTCTGCTCTTTAAAGAATGACTAACCAAAATGTAATCAATTCTAGTTTGATGGTGATATTTATAATTCCTGTATGAGACTCCTAACTGCTGTCCTGCTCTTTCCCTCCAGATGTCAAAGAAGGCGTACTGCTTCATTGCCACCAAAAGGAAATCCCGTGATTTACAAGGAGCCTTAGCTCTGTTATTCGGTGATTTATCTAGTAGGGGGTTCAGGACAATATTAAAATCGCCTGCTAGGATAACAGGGTCAGGGAAATCTAGCAAATGAGAAAAGATAGACTTAAAAAAAGAAGGATCATCTTGGTTGGGCCCATAATAGCCCACAACTGTGAGAAAGATCCCCATGATAACTGCTTTCACAATGACCCACCTGCCACCTGGGTCAACAAGCTGTGCCAGAATACGAGCATTAACTGATTTTTTAAACAGAATCAAGACCCCTCTTATATTTGCAGTTTGGCTAGTACAAACATAAGAGCCGACCCACCTTCTATTCTTAAGAAGACTATCTGTTTCTTCTTTGAGTAAATGTGTTTCCTGGAGGATAATGACCTGCGCGGGAGAATCCACCAAGTACTGCATAACCTTATCTCTTCTGGGTCTTACGCGCAGTCCATTAACGGTCCAGGACAGAAATCGTACCGAACTCATGGCGGATCCTCCCAGCTCCAAGTCTCCATACGGGATAATTGAGAGAACCAATACCAGCACCAGTAAGACTCAGTATTTTTAACTCTAATCATTAGGGTTTTTTTTTTTTTTTTTTCCCCTTGTCCTATGATTATGCTGCCTCAATGCTCTCTTGGTTAAGTCGGGTCACTTCCGGTTCCCTTCGGGAAGTGTCTGGATGATTGCCATCTTGCTCTTGGAGCTATGCAGAAGAGTTATCTCACCCGGTATTCACTGGCACCCATGCACGTTTGATATTAGTAGGTGGGTCCTTTCTTTAACTCCCTACTTTTTCTCTGGGTGCGAAGTGTAGTGAGGTTGGCGGTGAATGAGGACAAAAAAAAACAAAGAGTCAGAAGAAACATGTGGGAAAGCTCTTTTTAAAATTTATTACAACTGGTCATTTGAACAATGAGGGCTGATCAGGCAAATGGAGAAATGCCAAAAGGGCTGATAAGTAACCTTTAACTGTATCCACAGTTGAGCTTATTTGGGCCAAAAATATTATGTAAAGAAGAACATAAGAGAGTTTCACCTGAAGTGGATCAGTTTGTTTCTCAGCACACCCGTCGACACATTTAGCCCAATGACCTGAGTAAATAAACTTCTTTAAAAGGTTGCAGCCAGCCAGAAGGGCATCCACTACTTCTGCTAGAAGGTAAAAAACCTCTCAATTGGTTCCTCTCAATTTCCACACATGCAGGTGTAAATTGTGAAGGTTCGGGTGGGGCACGCTGCCAGGCTGATGAGACAGCAAGTCCTCCTGACTAAGGGTGGAGGGCAGATGCTTAGAGTCATTAGTTCAGAGTACCAAACTCTCCAAGCCCAATATTGGGCCACTGGCACCAGCTGTGCTTAGTCTCACCTCACTTACTTCAGGACCTGCAGGATCGGAGGCAGAGGTGAAAGCGCACATAAGGCCAAAATCAACTGGAAGGCAAACATGGGTCCTAGAGAACCCCCAGGAGGAAACTCCAGGATACTAAAGGCTGGCCACTCAGTATATTTAGAGGCAGCTAAAATTTCTAATGATGGTGCTTTCCCATTGGTGAAAGGCTTGACCCGCTTATTGGTGCGAAACAAATCCTGACTATCAAGATGATGCCTACTTAGTTCGTCTGGCCAGATTTTGACTTATCCCACTAAGCAATTAACCATTATGGAGATCTTGTGACATGCCAGCCATTTCCACAGTCTCAGAATCTCCAGGCAGAGGTTGCAGGCCTCCATGCTGCTCTGCTTAATACAGTACCATATGGGGGTCGTGTTGTCATTCAATACTTGCATCGATCTGCCCTTAGTAGAATTCAGAAAAGCATTGAGAGCCAGCTTCCAAAAGATTTGTTAGATGCGTTTGATCTAAAACTTATCCAGGTGATTATCCAATCGAGGGCTGATCCATCCATCACCATCGTGACCTTTTTAGGAGGTGAGGAGAACGGTCCGCTACAGCTCAGTTTGGCATTTATCACTGACAAGACATCCCCAATGCTGGGCCCACTGGAACTATAGATTGCATTAACGGCTCTGTATATGCCAATGAGCATGAGTCACCAGAAGGGTGCATGAAGTCAGAAGATCAAGGCCGGTACAATGACTTTTGTTTGAAACATCAGAATCATACTCAGAAAGTCCTAGACTTGTTACGACAGTGGAAAAGCCTTCAGAGTGACCATATCTAAATTGGGAACAAGGAAGGGCAACTTCTGAGATGGAAGAAGATGGAATTTGGCTGGGATTTGGGCTCATTGTTGGAAAATTACAAGATGACCAACAACAACAACACTGTTTTTTGCAAGTAGTTTAACATTATCTGAGTGGAGCCTGCCTTCCTCTCATCTTTCTTTCTGTCGTTTTCTGTAAGTGAACCTTCTCTAGCACTGTTGCTTTCTGTAAGTGGGCCTTCTCTAGCACCTTGATGATAGCCTCAGCCTTGTATATTAGGCTGCATCATTTTAGAAGCTCGTATAAACCTGATTACCATCAGGCCCGCACAGTTTTGGTGAATAAATAATGATGCATAAAAAGAAAGGGAACAAAAGCTCAAATAGTTATAACAACGCCAGTCGTCTCCTCAACCTCCCCACACCACTTCTTTCTCTTCAATGTGTAGGCACTCCACATTCAAATCAGATTCAGGCCTAAACTTAGATGTCAGGTTTAATGACAGACTTTAAGCCTAAACTTAAACTTCCAGTCTAAAGTTAGACTTTAGGTTTAAAATTAGACTTTAGATCTAAACCTTGACTTCGGGTCTAAGTTTACCTTTGTAGATTTGGCCCTGAGTCTTTGAGCGCAGGATTTAGAGGGCCACTTAAGGTGGAATAATATCAGTATTGTTGGGATCCCAGAATCCAATGATATCCCGAACATGAAGTTGTTAGTCGATCAAAAGCTCCTGGACTCTGACGGCAAAACTCTAGCCTTCTTCTATATAGAAAGGGCGCACAGGGTGTTGGACAGGTCTCCTCTGCTGGGGCCCGCTGGGCAGGTATCTTCAATTTTCAAACAAACAATAGCACCGAAGCACACACACTGTAGTCTCTTTCCAATCCTTGATAAGAAAGTCCAATTCAGTTGCGTACGTTGTTAGATTTGGTAAACAGCCATTAGTACGCGACTTTTACTCCACATACCATTACAACGCAAGCGTAACAACGCATGCGATGTAACAACGCGTAGCCTTTACTACGCATCTTATTACATCGCATGTGCTGTTACAACGCAAGCGTTGTAATGCGATCCACATCGTTGTGAGGACAACGACGTGCACCGAGCACCGCCCCTCTGACGACGCTGGAAGGAGAAGAGAGGAACCACAAGGAGAGAGGTAAGAGGGGCTGTGTAGTTTTAAAGGGTTTAGGGTAGGGGGTGGGTCGTGCTGGGGGTAGTCTTTTAGGATTAAGGGTAGTGTTGTTGTGTTTGAGGAGTAGTGTTTTTGGGTTTAGGGTAGTGTCGTGGGTCATGCAGGGTAGTGTTTGTGTGTTGGGACAGGAGTGGGGGTCGGGGGAGGGTTGTGCAGGGGGTAGTGTTTTAGGGATAAGGGTAGTGTTATGGTGTTTGTGTAGTGAAGGGTAGTGTTTTAGGGTTTAGGGTAGTGTCGGGGGTGTCGTGCAGGGTAGTGTTAGAGTATAGGGATAGGACTGGGGGGTGGGGGAAGGTCATGCAGGGGGTAGTGTTTTAGTGTTTAGGGTAGTGTATTGATGTTTGAGTAGTGTAGGGTAGTGATTTAGGGTTTATGGTAGTGTCAGGGGGTTCGTGCAGGGTAGTGTTTGCGTGTAGGGACAGGTCTGGGGGAAGGTGTAGTGTCGTGGTGGGGGTAGTGTGCTGTGTAGGGTAGTGTATTTGGATGTAGAATTTAGCGTAGTGTAGGGGTGTTTTTTAATACAAAAAATGCGTGGAAAAAGTATGCGGGGTAAAGGGATCCATTGTAATGACATTTTAAAAGCATTTCCAGGAACTTGCTATCTAATGGTATGCGTAGAAAAAAATTGCATTGTAATGGTACTTGCGAACTAATAACTTTGTGATAAAAGTATGCGTTGTTTTGCATTGCGGTGTATCGACATATATCCGTTAGATTCTTTTCTTTTAATTCATAGATGCAGGCATCCCTCCATATAACAAAGTGAAAGGCAAAACGTCTTGTTCCCGAATGGATATATCTCGCAGGACCTCGATAAGCCTGCACACAGGCGTGAGTGCTCCCCAGATGTCAAGTACAGAGGGCCCTCATTTGGTAACAAGATGGTTTGCCTTTCACTTTGTTATACGGAGGGACGGCTTACCCCTGGGGACATAGATGCCCGTTTAATTACAGGTGGGGGTAGGCTCTTTCTATGGACACCACTGGTCACCCATGCGGATGCATTGGGAAATTACATTTTGAGGTTGAACACTGACTTTGGACTTGTAGTGATCGAAGACAAATTTAGCCTTGAAAAAGTCCAGATGGAGAAAACACGTGATGGCTGCTTCTTGTTGGAAAAATACATATCCAGAATCATCTATGAATGAAAAGAGAAGAATTTAGTAACATTTATGACTGAATTGGACTTGCTTATCAAGGATTGGAAAGATACTACAGTGTGTGTGCTTTGGTGCCATTGTTTGTTTAGTAATAGTCTGGACTGCGTAGCAGTACGTCGAATTGCACCCAAGGCGGCTAGGTGCTGTCACCACCTGAGCACCACTGCAAAGAACTCTACTATGGTTTGCTTATGATTATTTGATTTAGATTTTGCTGGCAAATACAATTGATGGATGTGCACACACCGGGCATAGCCACCTTCGATAGATCTTCATTTTCAAGACAGAGAATTTATTTTACATCTTTCCTGAAGCAAGGCTCCTGGCACATGGGCATCAGCATGATCAATATCTATTCGGACCTGATGTATGAGGTCCGGCGCCTCTACAATTCTTATGCTGGTGTGAAACTCAGGGTAGTGATTGAGGAGAAAACCCTGTTTTACCACATACCGCAGGAGGCATGGCAGTGGCTCCAGTCGAGGGGGATGGCTATGGACAGAAATAGAAACCCGAATGGTAGGAGTGTGGTGTGTCCCAGATGGGGCAGGCCCCAAAGGCAGAGAAGTAAACATATGAAAGAGCACGCGACCAGGGACAGAGCATGGTATTGGAGAAAGTTGAGTCACAGAGTCAAAAACAGTAAGACACTGGCCCCTCTGACAGAGAGAGAGAGGGAGAGACTGACGAAGTTGGAGGGTACAGCTAATGGAGATACAGATTCAGAAATGCCCAGGGTCCTGCAATAACACACAGCACCGCAGACACTATCATTGAAACCACAGGCATTAGGCATGACTTAGGAACATGTAGGTGGGAGGTACCGGGGATCAGACCTGTCATTTTCTTGCTATAACACACTTTGGGGGCAGGGGGACTGAGAGAGCTTTACAGTGGGAACCATGCAGAGACACACTCTACACACCCCAAACACTTGGTTGTGCAGAAAGGCTTTGTCATTGCAGCCTCCAAACCAATACATATATGGCAGGTGACTGGTGCAAGCCTGCCACTGAAAAGAGCATTGGGTTTGTTCACCTGTTTACTTGTTTACTAGCTCTTCCACCCATATCACAATGTAGACAATGTTATAGCAACACAGTAGAGGACACTGTCATTGGCAGAGATGTACCACACTGATGAGCACTAGGGGGCACCAGACTACACCAATACACACTGTGTTGACATGGAATGTCCAGGGTATAACCATGCCAACTAAGCAACCCAAAGCGTATGTGTACCTCAAGTGCAGGCGCTAGTGATAAAATGGGGGTAAGCCCATATCATCGATACCAAGTGGCTCCTGAATGCCAGAGCGCTGCATGATCCAGTGTTTATGGGCAATGTGGAGAAGGCATTCTCTGAGCATTTCACACACAATGAGGGGATAGCCAGTGATCACCTCCTTGAATGGGATGCATTCAAGATGGAGTTAAGAGGTACCTGCATCAAGACCGCCCACTGTGTCAAAAAAGAGTTGATCAGTGACATTTTGACCAGAGAAATGGAGATCCATTGAGCCGAACTACAACTTGAACAGTGGAGTGGAGATGCTCAGGGCCTAGTGCTGAGGACCAAGCGCAACGATTTAGAGGCTAATCTGGGATGACTGGATCACCACAAATATTTGGCCTGCCAGCATGGCAAGGGTGATGAGCCGAGGTGGATGCTGGCTGGGCATCCAAGGTTGCGCAGGTCACCCATAGAAGCCCAGAGGTCAGTTCAGCGGTGGGTGGTTAACTCCCAAAGCAAAATCACCTTCCCCTTTGAGGCATAATACAGCACACTTTATCAGGCACAGCAAAGCTTTACCTGGGACTATAAATCAATCAATCAATCAATCAATCAATCATGGAAATTGTTAGTGCACTACTCACCCGTGGGGGTCTCAAGGTGCTGGGGGGGGGTCAGCAGTTCCGTTCAGTTGAAGAGCCAGGTCTTGAGGGTCTTTCTGAAGGTGTTCAGCAAGGGTGTGCATCTGATGTAGATTGGGAGCTCATTCCAGGTCTTAGCTGCGATATTGTAGAAGGCTCTTCCCCCTGTCCTAGCTCTGCAGATGCGAGGGGTTTCAGCAAGGTCGAGGTTGGTGGATCGGAGGTTTCTTTTGGGTACGTGGAAGGTGATTCTCTCGTTGAGGTATTGGGGTCTGGTGTTGTGGAGGTATTTGAAGGCGTTGGTGAGTATCTTGAAAGTGACTCGCTTCTCGACGGGGAGCCAATGGAGGTTCTGTAGGTGTTGGCTTATGTGCTTGTGTCGAGGGATGCCGAGGACGAGTCTGGCTGCGGTGTTTTGTATCGTTTGGAGCTTGCAGAACAGAGACTTGTTGATCCTGGCGTAGAGGGCAATTCCGTAGTCCAGTCTGCTGGTTATTAGTGCGTGTGTGACTGTCTTTCTTGACTCGGGGGGATCCATTTGAAGGTCTTGCAGAGGATGCGTAGGGTGTTGAAGCAGCTGGAGGTGAAGGCGTTGACCTGTCGGTTCATGGAGAGGGAGGAGTTGAGTACCTGGGCCACCAGGTGTTGTTCCATGCTGACGGGGTGGTTCCGAGGACGAGGACTTCTGTTTTCTCCGAGTGGAGTTTCAGGCAGCTGTTGCTCATCCAGGGTGCGACGTCCTGCATTCCTTCCTGGAAGTTGAGTCTGGTGGTGGTCGGGTCCTTGGTGAGGGAGAGGATGAGATGGGTGTCTTCGGCATAGGATACTATGCTGAGGCCGTGCTGTCTGACGATGGTGGCGAGGGGGGCCATGTAGATGTTGAAGAGGGTTAGGCTGAGCGATTATCCCTGGAGTACTCCGCAGTTGATTACCGTGGGTTCGGAGAGGAAGGGTGGCAGTCTGATTCTTTGGCTTCTGCCGGTGAGGAACAAGCAGATCCAGTCAAGGGCGGTTCCTTGTATGCCGGCATCGTGTAGTCTGGCGGCGAGTGTGTGGTGGGAGACAGTGTTAAATGCTGCTGACAGGTCGAGTAGGATCAGGGCTGCGGTGTGGCCTTGGTCGAGGAGGGTGCGGATGTCGTCTGCTGCGGCGAGTATGACTATCTCAGGTGTGGGGCTTCCAAGGCTCAAACCCCTGCAGCGGCAGTCACTGGATGAACCTTTATCTATCGAGGAGATACGCTTGGTGATAGACCAGACAGCACACAATAAAACTCCAGTTATAGAATGATTCAATGTTGAGTTTTACTTGCTTAAAGTATATGAGAAGAAAAGAGAGACCGTCTGTCTCCCAAACACTATGAGAGGGTCACTCATAGTGATGCTACCAAAACAAGGCAGAAATCCCCTAGACATCCACTCATATCTGCTCATATCGTCCTTTGACAATGTTAAACACAGATTTTACTATCTTGGGAACAGGCTACTAGATGAAGCACAGTCGGTGATCCACCCGGACCAGACAGTTTCATACCCAGCAGGAACAGTTTTTTAACTCTACACTAGTTATTCTACCTGATCAGTGGCATTAGAGGCTGTGAATAGTTGCAGATATTGGTCTCCCTAGACACAGAAAAAACATTTGAAACCTTGGAATAGCCTTATTTGATGCAGGTGCTACAAGAGATGGGGGTTGGTCTGCAGTATTAAAGGTGGATTTGAATTCTCTACATGGACCATGTGGCAGGGGTACACACTGGTCAAGTAATCTCCAGACAGTTCCCCATAAATAGAGGAACCTTGCTATAGTCATGGAGTGGCTGGTGTGTCTACTCAGGAGTCAGGGAAAATGAGCCTGACTGACTAGAAGAATAAGGAAGAGGCCTATGAAGGTTTCAGCTGACATTTGCCTATGACGGGAGGCCCCTATGATGTTAGTTGACCCCACCTTATCATTGGAGTTTGTAGCCACTGACGAGGAACTACTCCCCCCTAAGTGTTTAGCTAACAGTTTTCTAGGAGAAGCAGGGGTGTAGGACCTCCTTAAATATTGAGTTCTTCGTCCCTCTATTGATGAAATATAACTTTTATGTTAAACATGTCCTTACAGTCACTAGCACCTTAAAGCTATTTTCACAGCAGCAAGGTTGTGTGATCCATTGAGAACCACTAGGAAGCAAAACAAATTTTAATAATGCTATCTTAAGCTAGGAAACACCTAGAAATATAATTATTGGACTCTGTAATATTTATTAAATGCCCAATTCATTGGTGAATTCATATGTTTAATACATATTAGGGAAAAGGTACTTTTAGAAAGTTACCTGTTCTCTGCCTAAAGTCTCATGAGGCTAATCTGCATTAGCCTCCAGCTGCAGCCATCTGAGTACTCAACCCTTAATGAGGTGTGAAACTGCTCCAAGAGCAGAGACAAAGGCTTGGTTTTGTGGGGGTGTTTCTGTTCCTAGGGCAGGATGTATGTTTGGACAGTGCTGGGAACTCAATTAACGTCATAGGGGCCTCCCGTCATAGGCAAATGTCAGATGAAACCTTCATAGGCATCTTCCTTATTCTTCTAGTCAGTCAGGCTCATATCCCAGTGGAGAGGGTGCATCCTCAGAACTAGTTTGAAGTCACCACAGAGGAGGGGTTGCTCCTGCATGCAGGCTCTGTACAAGGAGAGAAGGAGCACTGTGGGATTGTTAGCAACAGGGTACACAAAAAATGTTGCAAAAGTGGGTAGGGTAACTCCTGGGAACTTTACCCTATTGATTCGGGAGGAGCCAGGTGTCACACACAAGCTGATGCTAGGCATACATATGGCATCTCCAGTACCTTCCTCCGGATGAAGAAAAGCAGAACAGGACTGAAACTGCTGTCTGAGACCTGAAAAAAGAGCCCTGAAGGACTGGATCGGCTCACTGTTGTACTCTGAACAAAAAAGTGAGCTGCAAGCGTCATCTCCTGTTCATACTATAGGGACACAATGAGCTACAAGAGGCCTTTCTTACAACTGTAAAGCTGACCAGTTTCACCTAACCCTGCCCTGGAACCTGTTGTTGGCCTCTGCTAAAGTGAGTCCTGGCCCTCAAGTGCTGTTTCTGAGGTAATGGAGCCCTTAGGTGTGTCTGGCTGGACTTCTCCTGCTAACACTTAAAACCCATTTTTAACAAAAATAGCTTTAATAAGAAACAGTCTTAAGAATAATGGACACAACTCCCCCTCTCTGTAAAGAAATAGTGACTAAACATTTTATTTAAGCAGATGACTAACAGTCAAGTATATAAATGTGATTGCTATGTTTTGTCTTCTTCCCTGCTTTCCACTATTATGTGAAGAAATGTTAAACCAATGAGTATTCGAATTTAAATACCAAAATGTGATCATAAATTGTTATGGCAATACGTCATATTAGGATGGGTATCAGAAAGATCAGTAATAACAGTGCTTTTTAACTTAATATGCTTAGCGTATGTCAGAAGCATGGCGCTCATATTTATTAACAGAAAAACAATTGAGTTTATGCAGTGAATATTATTGCGTATAATTTCGTAATGTAATGAGGAAACCATCAAGTAAAAACGCAACAGAAATTATTTTTTTCCTTTGATTCTTGTGTACAATCATGCTACATAGTTTGCATTTAGGACACTTTGTGGAAAAATGTATGTTGAAAATCATCTCTGGGTTATGTTTTGCACACTTACGCAATTTTTTTAAACAAGTGCACTTTGTAGTGGATTAGTGTGTCAGAGCAATAGGCTCTGTATTTTAAATTTGCTGTGTAAATATAATTTTAAAAGGTGTATATGTTATCTGTGTTTTTGTAGCCCTGAAGAAGTCTCGAGAAAAGGGACGAAATGCGTTGGCTACGTTGGTGTGAATATTTTGCATATTGTCAATAAAGAATTTTCAACATGCGACACGCCTGAACAAATTTCAATGAACTTGCGAATTCTGGACGTAAACTACGTCAACTAAATAATGTTTGAATCCAGTATCGCAATTAATTAATTTTGTTTTGACCAGAATAGACAATATTTGGAAAAACAATAGATAGTGGGTGCTGAGCTCTTCTGTGTATCAAAACATGTGACTACAGTCTGCAGCCTTGCCTCAGTGGAAGACTACGTTTTCAAAAAAGTAACTAAGCGGAAATGAAAAAATCAGGAAAGGGTGAAAGCACCAAATGTATGTGCCTGACAAGGGATCTTCTTTGGGCGTAAAATGAACATTTCTCCCACTCTGAACTTATCCGCTTAAAACCAACGGCTTCACCGAGACCGTGTCTAATGGCTATTAAACCTAGTGTGGCTGAGCCCTCCTCAGCTCCATCCTGCTGCATTGGCCCACTGAGGTTTTTGGACTGCAATTATGAGACTAAATGCCTTATTTAGATTTGGTGGCTGGGATATTCCATCACAAACATGATGGATATCCTCTTCGCCGTATTAAAAGTGCATTATATCCCATTGCACTTATATTGGGTCGGAAGGGATATCAATCAAATTTGTGACAGAGTATCCCATCTACCAAGAGCTAAATCAGGTCCTATGTCCCAAGGTAAATTTCCAAACTGGTCGAACCTAGTTTCTGTGTCTGAACCACACTCCAGTATGGTCAGCCTCAAATCATATCTAAGTCCTGGTCTACTGCAACCAGTTGTCCGCAGTTGGCTCTTAATGGCTTTTGGAGCAATTTTAACTTAAAATTTTACAAATTCATATCTAAGGTTCGCCTTATTGGATTTTTTCTGTTTAGGTGTCATTTAACTTGGTAAAATGTACTCTATATTTCTAAATTGCTTTCTTGTGGTGTGTTTTGATTATATTACTGTTTTGGTACTACATAAATACTTTAAACATTGGGTTTAAGTTGCGCTTGTCTGTTTTGTTCCATAGCTACCTTGGGATTGAGCTCAGGTTAATTTATTGACTTTAATAGTACATCCTGGCAAGGATTGTGATTACATGGGTAGTTACCCCACTCAACTAAATCTCCAATTTCTTACAGGCTGTAAGTGCATATTTGTGTCACTTATTACAATGTGTAGCTAGAGTCAATAAAAATACCTAGAATTTGATATCCTTGTGAAATAAGAGTTAGGGGGCCGATGTAGTATGCTTGTGTTGCAAAGAAATTGGAAGATTTTGCTCATCAACTGCTTTGCATTTCAACTGTATTTTGCACTTCAACAGATATACTAATACCTTGCGTTGCAGAATGTTCACATGCTGAGAGTTACGTAATGTCCTGTCTCATTAATATTTTAATTTATAATAGTTTAGGAAAAAAGAAGTAGTCTTTCAGTGAGTGACATTCAGGGAGAGCATGTAGTGCCTGCTCCTTCAGTGCCAAACACACACTTGCGTAAGTGGAAACTGTTACATGGCTACATAATCCATTTTGTGATTGGGATACCGTCCCTTTACTGAGTTGGTTTCAAACCAATGGTTTATGGTGACAGTTGTGGTTACAAACCACTATCACAGTACCATTACGATTCACTAGGATGAAGGTGACGTCCTTTTTCCGCCCTCATCCAATTGACATTTTACAAATCGGAAAGCAGTTTTCAAGGTGTGTAGATACAATATCAATTTAAAATTATCAGGAGACATAAATATTGGAAATTAAATATTGTGATATAGTGCCATCCTTCTCATATCTTAAAAATGACAAAAGCTAAGCTTGAGAACTACCCAGAGTTCCTTGCTGCCTTTTTTGCATAATTCATGCTGCACTCTAAGCCTGAAAGGGTATTGTTTCGACTTATACTTGGTGCTTCCTTGTGTCTGGACAAAGCGAAACCTCTCTGAAGAACTGTAATTACAATGAAATACGAGTCAAGGGTTGCTTTTATTCATTCTATGTTGGCTTGGATGGTATTGTACCAATCCAAAGCTGTAATACTGTGCTAATCCTATGCTTAAAGACTTTGCTATAGAAATGACAAAAGATTTTGTCCCTTGGAAGTCTCTGGCCTGTCATGGGCCCAAGATAGAGGTGAGGTTTTTCCTAGACAGTAGAAATGTATTGCTGACATTCCTGAAACTGGAGGGAGGAAACCCAGACACTGAAGTGGAGAAAGAAGAAACTGAACTCTCTTTGGAAATTCACTTAGGTCTTTGACCTAGAAGGGTTACAGATTAGTCTTTCTGCGCACTGTCATTTTGTAGATGTGGGTGGGGAGTGAAGATTGGGACAGCGTTCCCTGTTGTTCAGGATTTGAGTGATGTTTTGGGTGAGGGCAGCCATTTGACCCTTTCCTGAACACTGTTCAAAGTAGCTGATGACAGCCAGGTGCAGAAAGCACACACCTCTTTGTGCCTCAGTCGTGGATACTCCAGGCTATAGACTACGCTACTGTTTGCTGTGAGTAGTATCACTTTGCACAAATATGTGCCTGGAGAGGACACAGGAAATAAAAACCACCCCAAACCACTTGTGAAAGTGCAGAGAGAGAATCCCCAACCCTTGTCTGCTTTGACTGCATAAAAGCTGCTGATCAACTTGGGGTTCCAATTCCAATTTTCCTTTCACCAAGGAAGTGATGCTCTATAGAGTACTAAGAGGACTGCAGTCTAACCAGATCTGATGTTTTCCTGACAGCTAGCTTCTGAGAGGGGAGGAGATTTTACCTGGTGGCTGTCCTGCAAAGAAGAAGCTGTCCCACTGTGCTGAAGTGCCTGGGAACCAGCCTGCCTTCTGAGAGAGGTAGGAGCCTGCCAACCATGTAGAGGTGGGATTGTCTAAGATGAGCCAGATGCAGCTAAAACCAGAGCGTGAAGGCCCGTCCACCTAGATAGACAGGGGAGAGTGATCTGCATGCCCCAGGTATGTGAGCAGAGTCTTTCTTTACAAGTGTTTCCAGTTGGGAGCCACAGCACAATCGTCAAGTTTTGCCCAAGAGGATGGAACCACTGCAACATTGTGAAGCTGTGCTTGAGAGGATTGCCCTGCAGTGGTGTAGTAAAGCTGTGCCCAAACGATCTGTGCCTCTCCAAAATCATGAAACTGATCCCAGACTGTCTGTGCCATTACATCATTGTGCAATTGAGCCTCAGAGGACTGTGTTGCGTAGACATCAAACTGCACCTGAGCAGACTGTGCCACTAATGTGACAATGTGTGCTATGGCAGGATCATGCTACTGGAAGAAGAGTGCCTCAAGGCAGTAATGTGACTCTTGACCCTTGTCCTGCTACATGAATTCACCTGAAGGAAGGATGTCTGAGGTGGGGGATGGTAACCTAAGCAGAGCAATACAGACATTATAAACACAACTTGTTTTCTTCACAACCTTGCCCTTATCAGTCATGGGTTTGATTAAAATGATAGAGTTTCCATTGACTATTTTTTAATTAGTTTACCATTCTCACTCCATTGCTCCTTATTTTTGCGAATTAGACAAAATACTAGGCAACTTTATTTGGCACAGTGGTCGCAGGTGCTAAATCTTGAGTGAATTTAGTGGAGGTCACAATTACGTTATTAATAGGGGAAGATTTTGATGCCCTCCTGGACCCTTTTTTAGATAGATCCACTAGAAAGTACCATGCCCAAGCCCCTAGGACGAGACAAGCCCTTAAAAGCATGATGCATGATATATGCTTAGTAGATATATCAAGATACGTAAAGGGTTCAAGATGGGGCTATACATTTCATAGCAAGAAATATGGCCACTTCTCTAGACTGCATTATATTTTATGCCGAACAACCCAACATGTTTCGGCATGGAACACGCCTTGATCACGGTTGGGTCTATATATATATATATATATTCAAACACTCCTCTCCCACAAGGAAAAAGACTGGGTCGCACTCCCGGGATGGTTCAGTAAAATTATTTTTACTTCCAATTCAAAACAAATACTTCCATAGGAACATCAGAAACCAACGCGTTTCGGTCTCGCTGAGACCTTGATCACGGTAACGCCTGCTGGCACATTCCAACCAATATCAGACTTCTCATGCTTTGCATCATTTCCTGTTGGACATTGCTGGGTGTTATGGGAGTGGTAGTTCCAAACATAAATAAGGAATAAAGTGCTAAACTATATGAAATTACATACAGGCCTGCGTTGCAGAGAGGTGGTCCAGGCCACGCCCCTTTTTACACCTCTCTGCAACGCAGCTCTGTGGCACTTACTGGAGGTACCTCGTGGGCTAGTTGGACCCCAGGGACCCTCAGGATTCAAGGGGACTTTATCCCCCAACTTAAAACGCGTCATGGGGCGCGTTTGCACAGTGGTGAAGGGAGGGGGCGGGGCCTGAGGTGACGTGTGGAAACACGCCCTGTGGCGCGTTTTAAGTTGGGGAATTAATTCCACTTCAATTCTGAGGGCGCCTGGGGGCCAACTAGGCCACCAGGTACCTCCAGTAAGCGCCACAGGCCTGCGTTGCAGAGAGGTGGTCCAGGCCACACTCCTTTTTACACCTCTCTGCAACGCAGCACTGTTGCGCTTACTGGAGGTACCTGGTGGGCTAGTTGGACCCCAGGGACCCTCATTATTCAAGGGGACTTAATCTCCCAACTTAAAATTCGCCACTGGCGCGTTTGCACAGTGGTGAAGGGAGGGGCGGAGCCTGAGGTGACATGTGTGCAAACACGCCCTGTGGCACGTTTAAAGTTGAGGAATTAATTCCCTTTCAATCCTGAGGGCCCCTGGGGGCCAACTAGCCCACCAGGTGCTTCTAGTAAGCGCCACTGCGCTGCGTTGCAGAGATGTGGTCCAGGCCATGCCCCTTTTTACACCTCTCTGCAACGCAGCTCTGTGGCGCTTACTGGAGGTACCTGATTGGCTAGTTGGACCCCAGGGACCGTCAGGATTCAAGGGGACTTAATCTCCCAACTTAAAACGGTCACAGGGCGTGTTTGCACACATGTCACCTCAGGCCCCCCCCCCTTCACCACTGTGCAAACGCGCCCCGTAGCGCGTTTTAAGAGGTAGTTTTAATCCCCCTGCCCTATTATGTACTAGGGCCTTACAGAGGAGGTCATGCTAATCACAGGGGTACCCCAACGCATAGTGTTCCCTAGTCTATGTAGGTGTTTTCACTGTATTCTAAGTGACTTTCAGCATAGCTCTGGCTCTAGGCCTGGTTAGTCTGAGTCAGTTACCACCAGTACCCGTCTGAAAAAGTTGTGGGCACAGGATGATTTTGCAACAAGGCCTCTTTCTGCTCCTCTGTTGGTTCTTTCTGCACATGTCTTGCTTCTTCCTGCACTTTTCTTCGTCTTTGTGGACTTCTGTTGCTTCTTTCTGCATTTCTTTTGCTTCTTTCTGTGCGTTTTTCTTCTTTCTTCACATGTCCTACCTCTGTAGGCATAGTTAGAAACTAGCATTTAAAAAACTTTTGAAATTCACTGAAAAAACCATACGTTTCAGGCATGTTATAGTCAGAAATTAGCATTTAAAAACCTTTGAAATTCACTGAAAAAACCATAGGTTTCAGGCACGTTATAGTTAGAAATTAGCATTTAAAAAACCTTAGAAATTCACTGAAAAAACCATGGGGCATATTATCAACGGCCAGCGATAATTATCGCTGGCCGCGCTGAGCGACGAATTCCCTAACGCAGGCTATCTCTGGTATTTATCGCCCTGGTAGCGCATTATTAACAACGCGTTTCCCCAGGGCGATAAAAATTCCAGAGATAGCGAGGTTATCGCCGTTTTGCAGGGAACATCGCTGGTTTTCCAGCGATGTTCCCTGCAAAACGGCGATAACCTTGCTGATACGACCCTGTGGTCGTATCAGCATAATACATCCCCTATGTCTAACATAAATAAGTCAGGATTTTAGCAGACGTTAGATTTTGGCGAAAACGGTAGTTTTCGCCAAAATCTAACGTCTCCTAAAATCCTATGGGCTGCCTTGTAAATATCGCGATGTGAACATCAGCGATATTTGCAAGGCAGTCCATCCGGGGTACGCCCAGTGACGCCCACTTTGCATCTCATTAGAGATGCAAAGGGGGGCGTTGGGAAAAAGGGTGCTAACATGCGATTATGCATGTTAGCACCCTCTTGTTGATAGGGCGATAGTTTTATCCCCGTTTTTCTGGCTTTTAACGCCAGAAAAACTGAGATAAAGCCCTTGTAGATATGCCCCCATAGGTTTTAGGGAAAGTTATAGTTAGTTGGACATTTCACTCGTACAAAACCATAGAAATTCCCCCGTTATATTTAGTTCAGCTAACTATAACTCACGCCCCCACAATGCACTGCTGATGACGTCACA
Source organism: Calotriton arnoldi (assembly GCA_963921515.1). Classification (NCBI taxonomy): domain Eukaryota; kingdom Metazoa; phylum Chordata; class Amphibia; order Caudata; family Salamandridae; genus Calotriton; species Calotriton arnoldi. Next base: position 940,643 of record CAWUFW010003460.1, read on the forward strand.
TATTACATCACTCATGACATGGTCAGTGACATCACTGATGACATCACTGATGACATCTCAAATGACATCACTGATGACATCACTGATGACATCATCCATGTGATAATTTGATGCATTTTCTCACACCCTAATATAACCTTTGATACACCCACTTTAAATTACAGACTGCCATTCTCAAAAACAATAGACACTCCAACACCAATAACTACACACCCACTCACTGATTATTAGGTCTACACACACATCTACTCACTCACCCGTACACTCACTCATACTTATGGTTACTCAGTACAGGACTATCATATGCACTCATACACCTATATAGACACTCACACACCGCACTCATCCATAGAGGTACTCACACACCTAGTCAGTCATGCAAATAATTAATCACACTGCCATTTACTCACCTATACAGTTATACACACACCAGCTCAATTACTCATACAAATACTAGCACATTCTTATGCTCTTATACAATCACTGATACAAGCACACACTCATCCATACAGCCACTCTCACAATCACACACTCTCACTTATAGCCATTTATATACTCCCACCCATACAGCCCTTCACAGATGCACTCTTGAAACCAAGCACCCAGTAAATCACCCACTCACACATCTGTGCACAGAGTCACACACACCCCACCCACACAAACACTCAGGCACCCATACAGATACTCAGACAACCAATCAATAACCCATATAGACACTCATGTAGCTATTCGTGAACCCATGCAGCCGCTTACACACCAACAGACAGACGGATACAGACATTCACACAGTTTAGTCACTAACCGATGCATTCAGTAAGATACGTTTAACCATTCACTTATAGTCATTTACACACCTACTAAATCATCCATTCAGACACTTATACACCCACTCATTCTTCAAGACGCCTTTCCCTATATATATTAAACATATTTAAACTTTACAGAAACACACAGTCACAGGATGATGTCATCAGTGATGTCATTTGAGATGTCATCAGTGATGTTATCAGTGATGTCACTGACCATGTCATGAGTGATGTAATATGTGACGTCATCAGCAGTGCATTGCGGGAGCGCGAGTTATAGTTAGCTGAACTAACTATAACGGGGGAATTTCTAAGGTTTTGTACGAGTGAAATGTCCAACTAACTATAACTTTCCCTAAAACCTATGGTTTTTTCAGTGAATTTCTAAGGTTTTTTAAATGCTAATTTCTAACTATAACGTGCCTGAAACCTATGTTTTTTTCCAGTGAATTTCAAAGGTTTTTTAAATGCTAATTTCTAACTATAACGTGCCTGAAACCTATGGTTTTTTCAGTGAATATATATATATATATATATTCACTGAAAAAACCATAGGTTTTAGGGACAGTTATAGTTAGTTGGACATTGCACTCGTACAAAACCCGTGAAATTCCCCCGTTATAGTTAGTTCAGCTAACTATAACTCGCGCCCCGCAATGCACTGCTGATGATGTCACATATTACATCACTCATGACATGGTCAGTGACATCACTGATGACATCACTGATGACATCTCAAATGACATCACTGATGACATCCTCCAGTGACTGTGTGTTTCTGTAAAGTTTAAATATTTTTTATATATATAGGGAAAGGCGTATTGAAGAATGAGTGGGTGTTTAAGTGTCTGAATGGATGATATAGTAGGTGCGTGACTAACTCTATAAGTGAGTGATTAAACGTATCTTACTGAATGCATGGGTTAGTGATTAACTGGGTGAATGTCTGTATCCGTCTGTCTGTTGCTGTGTAAGTGGCTGCATGGGTTTGTGAATAGCTACATGAGTGTCTATATGAGTTATTGATTGGTTGTCTGAGTATCTGTATGGGTGCCTGAGTGTTTGTGTGGGTGGGGTGTGTGCGACTCTGTGCATAGATGTGTGAGTGGGTGATTCACTGGGTGGATGGTTTCAAGAGTGCATCTGTGATAGACTGTATGGGTGGGTAAGTGTGTGTAAGAGTGTGTTAGTGAGTGAATGTATGTCCCAGTGGTACATGTGTGAGTAACTACATATGTGAAAGGCAGTATATATGTGTGTTGGAGTATATAAATAGCTATAAGCGAGAGTGTGTGATTGTGAGAGTGACTGTATGGATGAGTGTGTGCTTGTATCAGTGATCGTATAAGAGCGTAAGAATGTGCTAGTATTTGTATGAGTAAGTGAGCTGGTGTGTGTATAACTGTATAGGTGAGTAAATGGCAGTGTGTTTAATTATTTGCATGACTGACTAGGTGTGTGAGTACCTCTATGGATGAGTGGTGGTGTTTGAGTGTCTATATAGGAGTATGAGTGCATATGATAGTCCTGTACTGAGTGACCGTAAGTATGAGTGACTGTACGGGTCAGTGAGTGGATGTGTGTGTAGACCTAAGAATCAGTGAGTGGGTATGTAGTTATTGGTGTTGGAGTGTCTATGGTTTTGCGAATGGCAGTCTGTAATTTAGAGTGGGTGTATCAAAGGTTATATTAGGGTGTGAGGAGGTGCATCAGATTATCACGTGGATGATGTCTTCAGTGATGTCATCAGTGATGTCATTTGAGATGTCATCAGTAATGCCATCAGTGATGTCACTGACCATGTCATGAGTGATGTAATATGTGACGTCATCAGCAGTGCATTTCGGGCGCGAGTTATAGTTAGCTGAACTAACTATAACGGGGGAATTTCACGGGTTTTGTACGAGTGCAATGTCCAACTAACTATAACTGTCCCTAAAACCTATGGTTTTTTCAGTGAATTTGTAAGGTTTTTTAAATGCTAATTTCTAACTATAACGTGCCTGAAACCTATGGTTTTTTCAGTGAATTTCAAAGGTTTTTTAAATGCTAATTCCTAACTATAACATCTCTGAATCCTATGGTTTTTTTCAGTGAATTTCAAAGGTTTTGTAAATGACAATTTTTAAATGTATTAATTGTTATATTTATTTTTTTGATACTGATTTACTACATTTTTTTTAACTATTTATTTTTAGATATTTTATTTTTTAAATTACATTATAATTGCATTATACATTACATTACAAAATATACTTTCTCAGAATGAATTACTTTAGTTTAAATACTTTGCAAATAGGCAATAGACTTTTAAGTACAGTAGTTACAGTTGTTGCAATGGGCAACACAATTTCAAACACAATGCAACATTGAGATCAATGTGAATTTCTAGTTAAATGCAATTAGTTACTTTATGGATTACTTTACTAACCACAGGACTGGATCCTAGATTCAGTCCTGGGACATCTCCTGTAAACAGTTGAGTAAAAGCGTTTTGGTTACATTAGTGATTTTTAAGGAATATTATTGTATTTTAAAAGTTGACACTAAGAAACTTTTTCACATAGAATCACCAATGTTATCCTATGGGAGGAAATTCACTTAGCAGGTAAGTAGTGTTATCGTTACTTTTTCTTACTCAGTGGTGGATCCTGAATCCAGCACTGGTGCATCTCCTGTAAACAGTTGAAAGAATGCGTTTAAGTCATACAGGAGATTTTTAAGGAATATTTGTAGTTTGTGAAAATCGACACTTTGAAACTTTTCTGCTGAAAACCAGACAATGGATTCCTATGGAAGGAAATACAAGTTACTGGTAAGTACAATAAGAATTACTTTTCAGGGTCAGTGCTGGGCTAAAAGATGCAGCACTGGGTTCTCTCCTGATAACAGGTGAGTAAATCGGAATTCGTAGTTCGGCTGATTTTAGAGGAATATTATAAAGTTCCAAAACTCCACACTTAGAAGAATTTCCAAGTGAAACCAGTCAATGTTAGCCTATGGAAGGAAATTCAAGTTACTGGTAAGTGCGGTTAAAATTACTTTTCAGGATCAGTACTGGGCTCAAAGATGCAGCACTGAGGTCTCCTGATAACAGGTGAGTAAATCGGAATTCGTAGTTCTGCTGATTTTAGAGGAATATTTGTATGTTTCAAAAATCGACACAAACTTTTTCAGCAAAAAGCAGGCAATGATATCCTATGGAAGGAAATTCAATTTACTGGTAAGTACGGTTAGAATTAATTTTCAAGGTCAGTGCTGGGCTAAAAGATGCAGCACTGGGTTCTCTCCTGATAACAGGTGAGTAAATCGGAATTCGTAGTTCGGCTGATTTTAGAGGAATATTATAAAGTTCCAAAACTCCACACTTAGAAGAATTTCCAAGTGAAACCAGTCAATGTTAGCCTATGGAAGAAAATTCAAATTACTGGTAAGTGCGGTTAAAATTACTTTTCAGGATCAGTATTGGGCTCAAAGATGCAGCACTGAGGTCTCCTGATAACAGGTGAGTAAATCGGAATTCGTAGTTCTGCTGATTTTAGAGGAATATTTGTATGTTTCAAAAATCGACACAAACTTTTTCAGCAAAAAGCAGGCAATGATATCCTATGGAAGAAAATTCAATTTACTGGTAAGTACGGTTAGAATTACTTTTCAAGGTCAGTGCTGGGCTAAAAGATGCAGCACTGGGTTCTCTCCTGATAACAGGTGAGTAAATCGGAATTCGTAGTTCGGCTGATTTTAGAGGAATATTATAAAGTTCCAAAACTCCACACTTAGAAGAATTTCCAAGTGAAACCAGTCAATGTTAGCCCATGGAAGGAAATTCAAATTACTGGTAAGTGCGGTTAAAATTACTTTTCAGGATCAGTATTGGGCTCAAAGATGCAGCACTGAGGTCTCTCCTGATAACAGGTGAGTAAATCGGAATTCGTAGTTCGGCTGATTTTAGAGGAATATTTGTATGTTACAAAAATCGACACTTAGAAACTTTTTCAGCAAAAAGCAGGCAATGATATCCTATGGAAGGAAATTCAAGTTACTGGTAAGTACGGTTAAAATTACTTTTCAGGATCAGTACTGGGCTGAAAGATGCAGCACTGAGGTCTCTCCTGATAACAGGTGAGTAAATCGGAATTCGTAGTTCGGCTGATTTTAGAGGAATATTTGCACAATGGTGAAGGGAGGGGCGGGGCCTGAGGTGACATCTGTGCAAACGCGCCCGTGGCGCGTTTTAAGTTGGGGGATTAAGTCCCCTTGAATCATGAGGGTCCCTGGGGTCCAACTAGCCCACCCTGTACCTCCAGTATGCGCCAGGGAGCTGCGTTGCAGAGAGGTGTTCAGAGAGCCGCGATGCTCCCGTCCTGTCATAGCAAACTACAGTGTCCCGGGGGTAGGCACCCCGGGACACTGCAGGAGCCGGCCCTGGGGGTGGTGGTCCCCAGGGCCATCACTGGCTCCAGGAGGGGGCCGCGCGGCCCCCTCCCAACTTGTTCAAAGCCCCGGGGAGGAGGTGGTCCCCGGGCTCTGGGGTCCGTAACGGACCCCCATATTTAAATCTTTAGTGCCCCGGGGAGGTTGCGGTCCCCGGGGCGTGTGAGGTTTTTAAAATAAAAAAAAACAGCCCCGGGGGGTGGCGGTCCCCGGGGCAGCGGGAGGGCGCACAGCCCTCCCGCCATCATTTTTTTTATAAAGCCCCGGGGGGTGGCGGTCCCCGGGGCTTGGGGGGCCTTAGAGGCCCCCCCATAAACAATAAACCCACCCCCCGCATGCCCCCGGGACTTGGGCCACCCGGGGGCAAATTTGCATCGAAGCGCGGGAGACCGCGCTTCGATTTTTTTTTTTTTTTCGGCAGGATCCGCGCACCCTGAGCGCATCCTGCCGATTTAAAAAAAAAAAAAAATGCTTTTTTCTGCCCAGGGGGTCCTTGTGGGACCCCCTGAGCAGACCAAGGGGGTCAGGGTGTTTCTACCCTGCCCCCGTTGTGCGTTTGCACACTTGCGATTTTTTTTTTTCTCGGCGGGGTTCGCGCACCCTAAGCGCATCCCGCCGATTTAAAAAAAAAAAATGATTTTTTCTGCCCAGGGGGTCCTTGTGGGACCCCCTGAGCAGACCTAGGGGGTCAGGGTGTTTCTACCCTGCCCCCTTTTTGCGCTTTGCGCACTTGTTTCTGTCCCTCGGTTCTACCGAGGGACAAAATGGCTGCCAACACTTCCTGATTTGGAGTGTTGACAGCCAATTAGCATGCAGCTCGTGATCGGGAGGGTACGCGGACCCTACTCGGCCATAGATATATATGTGACTTTACTTTTGATTTTCTCAGGAACTACTGAACGGATTTACACCATTTAAGCAAAAGGCACGACACTGAACCAAGGGCTACCTCTTTGCCAAATTTGGTGTAATTCCGTTCAGCAGTTCGGGCTGTAGCCGCAATGAAAGGATCCTATGGAAAAATGAATGGGGAAAACGCGTTTTGGGACCCCCCTTTTTTCTCGGCCCCCGCTTGACGAATCAACCCGAGACTTTCAGGGTAGGAGCGGAGCGCCCCAACAAGTTGGAAGCTTTCGCGAAGATTCGTCAACCGGCGCAAGAGTTATTTCAAATAGAATGTTGCGTATTTCCTATGGAAAATAGGTTTTAACTATAACTATCTACTGGCGACCGCCAGTAGATAATATCACTGAAAAAACCATAGGTTTCAGGCACGTTATAGTTAGAAATTAGCATTTCAAAAACCATAGAAATTAACTGAAAAAACCATAGGTTTCAGGAACGTTATAGTTAGTTGGACATTTCACTCGTACAAAACCATAGAAATTCTGGCGTTATAGTTAGTTCAGCTAACTATAACTCGCACCCCGCAATGCACTGCTGATGATGTCACATATTACATCATTCATGACATGGTCAGTGACATCACTGATGACATCTCAAATGACATCACTGATTACATCACTGATGACATCATCCAGTGACTGTGTGTTTCTGTAAAGTTTAATTTTGTTTTATATATATGCCAAGCTGTATTGAGGAATGAGTGGGTGTATAAGTGTCTGTATGGAGGATTTAGTAGGTACGTTACTGACTGTATAAGTGAGTGATTAAATGTGTCTTACTGAATGCATTGGTTAGTGACTAAACTGTGACAGTCTGTCTGTTGTTGTGTAAGCTGCTGCATGGGTTGGTGAGTAGCTGCATGAGTGTCTATATGGGTTATTGATTGCTTGCCTGAGTATTTGTATGGCTGCCTGAGTGTGTGTGTGGGTGGGTGGGAGGTGCGTGACTCTGTGCATAGATGTGTAAGTGGTTGATTCACTGGGTGTATGGGTTCAAGAGAGCATGTGGAAACAGCTGTATGGGTGGGTGAGTGTGTGTATGGGTGTGTTGGTGAGTGAATGGATGTCTCAGTGGTACATGTGCAAGTAACTACATATGTAAAAGGCAGTATATGTGAGTGATGGTGTATATAAATAACTATATGTGAGAGTCAGTAATTGTGAGAGTGGCTGCATGGAGGAGTGTGTATTTGTATCAGTTGTAGGAGAGTAGGATCTGCTTCACATGGGTACCCCCACTTTTTGCTGATGCTTCACTGTTTTTCGACATTAGTCTGGCTGGGGCCCTGCTAATCAGAACCCCAGCCTAGCTGCTTCCTCTCTAAAATGGTTTCCATGTGCCTTAGGCACATCACTGATTGGGATCTGGAGTGCCCTTATAAGTCCCTAGTATATGGTATACTATGTACCAAGGGCATAGGTACCTCAGAGGCCTGCCAGGGGCTGCAGCATGTATTATGCCACCCCTGGAAGGCCATCCAAACTGACACCACAGGTCTGCTACTGCAGCCTGGGTAAGGTGGTGCGTGCACTCCTTACTGTGATATAGGTTACCTATATCACGAAATACATACACACATATAAACCTATAAGTCACTCCTAAGGCAGGCCTTATCAATCCTAAAGGCAGAGTGCATGGTTCCTATGTGAGAGGGTGCCCCTGCATGAGCAGGGCCCCTCTGCAGCATTCGGAGACCATCTCTGATGCTGTTTGTAGTGCAGCCTGACCATATACTCTTAAGCGCATTATATCCTCGCGGTAAAATGCTAACTTTGGAATGGCTGCACCTAAACATGTCGTGTTTGGTGTCAAACATCTTGGAATACTACCCCCCGCCAATCCTGGCGGCGGGGGTAGCATTACACCCTTCTAGAGGGAAAGACATGTTAACTCTGACGAGTCCGGTAACTTCTTTCCAGAGCCCTGGCATCACAAAATGGATGCTGCTGCCACAGACACGAGTCTGGCCTCCTGCTGCTGGACGAAACTCCGGCAGGGGAGGCCTGGACAATAGGTTTCCTGTCCCAGGGAGGTGTGACCACCTCCCCAGACAGGATAATGTGTATTGGGGCTGGGCGGGAGCACTTTCGGGTGCTTTGAAGTCCTGCACTGGGGGCACATTTGGTGTCCCTGTGCATACCCCAGTTCAAACCGGATCAGGGGCTAGCAGCCCCTGCTTTGGCGCGAACTGGACAAAGGGAAAGGGGTGTAGCCACCCCTCTGCCCTGACCCACCCATAGGTGGGGCCACAGAGTAGTCCAACCCCTATTTTTAGAATAAAGGTAGGAACCCAGTCCTTGGGACTTTAGATTATACCTGGACGAAACTCTGAAACTGAAATCCTGGACCTTCGACGCTCTACTCACGATTAGAGGACTGAAGAATCTCCCTTGGGGTCAAGGAGTGACTCCCCTGCTTGGCAGGCACCAAAGAAGCATCTGTCTGGTTCTCATTTCTGAAGCTCCCGTCGGACGCCGAAGTCATCGCATCACCAGAGGTGGATTCTCAGACTTCCCCAAGGCTACCCTGAGTCCCCAACAAAGCTGAGGCCCGTGGCTATCGTGGGTGACTTGAGACCATGACCCCTGGACACCGAGCACATTTGCAAGTGCATCCTCTTCTGGGTCTCCCAAGAAGTCATGCTTTGGGCTTCGAGTAGCCCTAGCCTCCAGCACCACCTGCACCGAAGATCACTGGCCCCCACTCCACGAGTGTCCTGTAAGCCAGCTCCACGTGCAGCATCACGAGGCTCCTTTGCAGTCGCTAGCCCATTGGCTAGTAGCCCTTAACGAAGGCCAATCCTTTTCTTACTTGGCATCCTGGTTGCTCCAGGCCTGCCCTCACTTACCCTTGCTGGGTGAGTTCCACAGACCTTGCTGGTCTGCACCATCGACGATCTACATCTTCACCGAGACTTGCCGTTGCCAAGGCTTGTTGGGTCCAATCTGGTCGCCGACGCATCAGCACTCGACAGACATTGTGTACCAGCCCGAATCCTGCTCCTGGTCGCCGACAACACCTCCTGGACCTCGTGGCTGAAGAGTCAAGATGACCGTCAACGCACCTGAAGCACTCGACATCGGTGGGCATCTGTCCATCGCCTTCCTGGTCACTGGCTAGTGACCCAGACTCTGTCCCCTCTGCTTTCAGGTTCTTCAGAACTCCGATCCACTCTTGGATCCACCCGGACACTTTTCTCTTGGCCTCCAGCAGCACTTTGCAGCAGATCGCCATTCGAATCGACGACGAAACCCGACCCCGAAAGGCACCTATGCACCCGGCTTCCCTGGGTGAGGTAACACGAGTACTCCGGTGCTCCCGTGGGTAGAGACTCTTCAAAGTCCTAGATCTCAAAGGGTTTTGTCCTAGTCCTCTTTTAAGTGTCCCTTTCCTCTATTTTCCCGATCCCGACTTTCTCCATAGAAGTTAACGGCGTATCGCGGTTGTGTATTTACACTGCACGCGTCTCCCGTGGGTCCCCTGTGTCACTACCTTGGGTGGTTCCTTGTGGTCCAAGCACTTCTAGAGGCTCTAGGCCTAGTGTCTAGTTCAGTCGTGGTTCGCATACCACTTTATTGGTATATGGTTTGGTATGCCCCTAGGGCCCAAACGTGTATTTGTGCTATTACTGTGAATTAATAACTTATAACTTATGTATTTCGAACTCTAGCCTCATAAAGAGACTAGAGGGGTGTGTTTAGCAATAAATACATATATTTTGAATATATACCTGGTGTGGTGCTCTTCCATTTGGTCACTCAAGAGATTATAGACTGGTAAAACAAGCTGCTTTACATTCCTTCAAGACTTAGCCTGAAGGCTGCTCTCCATAGCTACCACTAGGATAGCTTTCAATAAAGGTTGTCTTTAACCTATCTCCAACAAGGGGTTGTTTGGACTGGTGCAAGGTGCCCACTATAATTAGTGGACAGCATATACCAGGCCAACTTCTCACATTGGTGTGCAGCGTGTGGGATTCCAGCTTGCTATTGTTTTACCAGATAATCTCAATTGAATTGATCAACTGAAAACCACTAAAGGTACCTAAGGTACATATAATTTAAGCTTAGAATACAGTAAGTTCTACTGAACTTAGAGTTGTGTGTTAAGGGATAGCACAACCCTTTCTACAACTCAAGAGAGTTTAGTAGGCCACACTAGAGTAGGTAGTGCATACACCACACCACACTAGTAATGTCTTTAAGGGCAGGATCCAAAGAATCCTGGCAGGAAGCCATTGAGCTTCCACCCTCCAAGTATGATACACTCCCATTCTTGGAATTGAGAGCTTTATGTAACTTGAGAAAAATAAGGACAGGCCAAAGCCCCACCACCCAACACCTCAAGGAGTTGTTGGTGGCTTATGACCTTAGTAAGCCTGTAGGGACTGAAGGGGTAGGAGCTGAGGGTGGGGCAGACGAAGAGGACGAGGCCAGGGGTACCAATACCCCCAGCCCCCCTCTGAAACTGGCCAGGAGGGTGACAATGACCCTGACCTGGAAAACCCAATCCCTCCTGTGGATGATGATGAGGATGAGCAAGATGATGCCCTCTTTGTCCCCCCAGGAAGGATTAAGAGTGTGCCCAGGAAGTCTAGATCTCCTTCTCAGGAGTCTAACCACTCTGGCACCTCTATAGGGAGCTCTGTCTCATCTCACAGGAGGGAATCCTCTCATGAGAGGAGAACCAGACTGGTCCAGTATGAGGAAACTCAGCTGGAGATCAGAAAAAAGCAATTGGCTTTAGATAGGGAATCCCTAGATCTCCTTAGAGAGAGAAGAAAGTTGGGACTAGAGTCCCATGGTGGCAGCCATGTCCCTAGAGACAGGGAAAGGTCCTATGACCATAGGAACCTGAGCAAGATTGTCCCTCCCTACCAGAGTGGGGATGATATCCACAAATGGATAACTGCTTTAGAGAGGGCCTGTAAAGTACAGAAGGTCCCTCAGGAGCAGTGGGCAGCAATCTTGTGGCTCTCCTTTGCTGACAAAGGTAGAGATAAGCTCCTCACTGTTAGAGAGGAGGATGCTGATAATTACAAGGTCTTGAAGAGTGCTCTTATTGATGGGTTTGGCCTAACCACTGAACAGTACAGGTTGAAGTTCAGAGACACCCAAAAAGCACAGACTCAAGACTGGGTAGACTATGTGGATTGTTCTGCCAAGGCTCTGGAAGGCTGGTTGATGGGCAGTAAGGTGTGTGACTTCTCAGGATTGTACAATCTGATAATGAGGGAGCAGATTCTTAATAACTGTCAAAATCAGCTGTTGCATCAATACCTGGTAGACTCTGATCTGACCTCTCCCCAAGAATTGGGAAAGAAGGCAGACAAATGGGTCAGAACCAGGGTGAAGCAGAAGGTACAGAACCAAGGTGGGGAAACCAAGAAGCAAGATGCTAAGAACTCTGACAAGGGTGGGGAGAAGGGTAAAGATCAAAAGTCTTCATCAGGCCCCCAAAAATCTTCTTCTGGTGGGGATTCACAGTCTACCAAAGGGAAAGGCCAAAGAAAACCATGGTGCAAGGTCTGTAAGCAAAAGACCCACTGGACCAGTGATTGCACCAAGTCCAAAGACTCCAGTCCAGCACCCACCAATGCCCCTAAGGCACCTGTTCCCCCTAGTACAGTTGGTGGAAGTGCTCCAGCAAAGGGTTTAGTAGGGTTCACCCTGGGAACTGAGTTGGGCTCTGACTTAGTCAGAGAACTGACTCAGGCTGTGTTAGTCTGTGATGGAGGCATGGATGTGACCTCCACTGTGAGTCCCAGTAATCTGGGCAAGTACAGACAACAGCCTTTAATTAATGGACGTGAGGCTTTGGCATTTAGGGACACAGGGGCAAGTGTCACAATGGTGACACAAGACCTTGTGCTACCTGGGCAAGTTATGCTTGGTGAGATGTACCAAGTGACCAATGCTAGCAATGTCAGAACAGACCATACTCTGGCAGTTGTTAACTTCTCCTGGGGAGGGGTAACTGGCCTTAAGAAGGTTGTGGTAAGTGCAAACCTACCAGTCGAATGCTTGCTTGGCAATGACTTAGAGACTTCTGCTTGGGCAGAAGTGGAGCTCAGGACCCATGCAGAAATGCTGGGGATCCCTGCAGATGTGTTTGCTGTGACCAGGTCACAAGCCAAAATGTCTAGCACTGAACAGGCCTTGGATCCTGGAAGAATGGACCAAGTGCCTTCCAAGAGGAGGAGTAGTAGGGTTAAGGCAGTGCCTTCCCCTTGGCTCAGGAGGAAGATCAGTCCCTTGAGGGGGATGATCTCAGCCCTGAAGAAGGAACTGTCCCAGAGGAACTTGAACCTGACCAGGTTGAGTTCTTGGGGACAGGGGGACCTTCTAGGGCAGATCTGAGCCAGGAGCAGCAGAGCTGCCCCTCCCTTGAACCCCTCAGACAGCAAGCTGCTGCTGAGGCTGCTGGGAAAGCTAGTGGTCCCCATACAGTGTATTGGGATGATGGACTCCTGTACTCAGAGAGTAGAGACCCCAAGCCTGGTGCTACCAGGAGGTTGGTAATACCTTTGAAGTTCAGGGGCTTCCTATTGACCCTAGCCCATGATATTCCCTTAGCAGGTCACCTGGGCCAGAACAAGACTTGGGACAGAATTGTCCCTCACTTTCACTGGCCCCACATGTCTGAAGACAGTAAGGAGTTTTGTCGCTCCTGTGTAACCTGCCAAGCCAGTGGCAAAGCAGGTGGCACTACAAAGGCCCCCCTGGTACCACTACCTGTGGTGGGGGTGCCCTTTGAAAGGGTAGGGATTGACATTGTTGGTCCCATGGATCCCCAAACAGCCTCTGGGCACAGGTTTATCCTGGTGGTAGTGGATCATGCCACCAGGTACCCAGAAGCTATTCCCCTCAGGACCACTACAGCACCTGTGGTGGCAAGGGCCCTCCTGGGAATCTTCTCAAGAGTGGGCTTTCCTAAGGAGGTAGTATCAGACACGGGTGCTAACTTCATGTCTGGGTACTTGAAAGCAATGTGGAAGGAGTGTGGAGTGACTTATAAGTTCACCACACCCTATCACCCACAATGCAATGGTTTAGTTGAGAGATTCAACAAAACCTTGAAGGGCATGGTTAAAGGGCTCCCAGAAAAGCTTAGGCGTAGATGGGACATACTCTTGCCCTGCCTTTTATTCGCATATAGGGAGGTGCCTCAGAAGGGGTTGGTTACAGCCCTTTTGAACTTCTGTTTGGCCACCCTGTGAGGGGTCCACTGTGCTTGGTGAAGGAAGGATGGGAGTTACCTCTCAAGCCCCCAAAGCAAGATATAGTGGACTATGTACTTGGTCTCCGCTCCAGGATGGCTGAGTACATGAAAAAGGCAACCAAAAACCTTGAGGCTAGCCAGGAACTTCAGAAGGCCTGGCATGACCAAAAGGCTGTTCTGACTGTTTACCAGCCAGGACAGAAGGTGTGGGTGTTGGAGCCAGTGGCCCCAGCAGCTCTCCAAGATAAATGGAGTGGACCCCACACTATTGTTGAGCAGAAGGGTGAGGTCACTTATTTAGTGGACCTAGGAACACCCAGGAGTCCCCACAGGGTTCTCCATGTCAACAGGCTAAAACCATATGTGGACAGGGCAGACATGGGCTTGCTCATGGCTACTGATGAAGGGCAGGAGGAAGAGAGTGACCCACTCCCTGACCTGCTCTCACAGAACCCTGACGATGGGTCAGTTGATGGTGTAGCCTTGGCAGGCAGCCTCACTACCCAGCAACAAACTGATTGCAGGCAAGTCCTCAATCAGTTTAGACATATGTTTTCACTGACACCCAGTCAGACCACCTGGTGCACTCATGAAGTGGACACTGGGGACAGTCTGCCTATTAAAAACAAGATTTATAGGCAACCTGACCATGTCAGGGACTGTATCAGGACTGAAGTCCAGAAAATGTTGGAATTGGGAGTTATTGAACCCTCAGATAGCCCTTGGGCTAGTCCAGTAGTCCTTGTACCGAAACCTCACACCAGTGGTGGAAAGAGAGAGATGAGGTTCTGTGTAGACTACAGGGGTCTCAATGCAGTCACTAGGACTGATGCCCATCCAATACCCAGGGCAGATGAGCTCATAGATACTTTGGCCTCTGCCAAATATCTCAGCACATTTGACCTAACAGCTGGCTACTGGCAGATCAGACTAGCTGATACTGCAAAGCCCAAAACAGCATTCTCAACCCCTAGTGGGCATTATCAATTTGTGGTAATGCCCTTTGGTCTGAAGAATGCACCTGCCACTTTCCAGAGGTTGGTGAATACAGTTCTCACAGGACTGGAAGCCTATAGTGCAGCTTATCTAGATGATATTGCTGTCTTTAGCTCCACCTGGGAGGATCACCTGGTCCACCTCAGGAATGTTTTACAGGCCCTGCAAAAGGCAGGCCTGACTATCAAGGCCACTAAGTGCCAGATAGGGCAGAGTCAGGTTGTGTACCTGGGCCACCTTGTGGGTGGAGGCCAGGTTCAACCTTTGCAGAGCAAGATCCAGACCATCATGGACTGGACTGCTCCCACTACCCAGACTCAGGTGAGAGCCTTCTTAGGCCTGACTGGGTACTATAGGAGATTTGTCAAGGGGTATGGATCAATAGTGACACCCTTGAATGACTTAACTTCTAAGAAAATGCCCAAAAAGGTTCAGTGGACAGTTAGCTGTCAAAAGGCATTTGATGACCTCAAGCAGGCCATGTGCACTGCTCCAATTCTGCAGAGTCCTGATTACTCCAAGAAGTTCATTGTTCAAACTGATGCATCTGAATTGGGGGTAGGGGCTGTACTGTCACAATTGAATGAAGAAGGTCAGGATCAGCCAGTAGCTTTTATTAGCAGAAGGCTGACCCCTAGAGAGAAACGTTGGTCAGCCATAGAGAGGGAGGCCTTTGCTGTGGTCTGGGCTCTGAAGAAGTTGAGGCCATACTTGTTTGGTACACACTTCCTGGTTCAGACAGACCATAAGCCCCTCTTATGGCTAAAACAAATGAAGGGTGAAAACCCCAAACTGCTTAGGTGGTCCATTTCCCTACAGGGGATGGACTTTACAGTGGAACATAGGCCTGGGAGTAACCATGCGAATGCAGATGGACTCTCTAGGTATTTCCACTTAGAACATGAAGACTTAACTGGGCAAGGTTAGTTTAATGTCCCTACGTTTGGGGGGGTTGTGTAGGAGAGTAGGATCTGCTTCACATGGGTACCCCCACTTTTTGCTGATGCTTCACTGTTTTTCGACATTAGTCTGGCTGGGGCCCTGCTAATCAGAACCCCAGCCTAGCTGCTTCCTCTCTAAAATGGTTTCCATGTGCCTTAGGCACATCACTGATTGGGATCTGGAGTGCCCTTATAAGTCCCTAGTATATGGTATACTATGTACCAAGGGCATAGGTACCTCAGAGGCCTGCCAGGGGCTGCAGCATGTATTATGCCACCCCTGGAAGGCCATCCAAACTGACACCACAGGTCTGCTACTGCAGCCTGGGTAAGGTGGTGCATGCACCCCTTACTGTGATATAGGTTACCTATATCACGAAATACATACACACATATAAACCTATAAGTCACTCCTAAGGCAGGCCTTATCAATCCTAAAGGCAGAGTGCATGGTTCCTATGTGAGAGGGTGCCCCTGCATGAGCAGGGCCCCTCTGCAGCATTCGGAGACCATCTCTGATGCTGTTTGTAGTGCAGCCTGACCATATACTCTTAAGCGCATTATATCCTCGCGGTAAAATGCTAACTTTGGAATGGCTGCACCTAAACATGTCGTGTTTGGTGTCAAACATCTTGGAATACTACCCCCGCCAATCCTGGCGGCGGGGGTAGCATTCCACCCTTCTAGAGGGAAAGACATGTTAACTCTGACGAGTCCGGTAACTTCTTTCCAGAGCCCTGGCATCACAAAATGGATGCTGCTGCCACAGACACGAGTCTGGCCTCCTGCTGCTGGACGAAACTCCGGCAGGGGAGGCCTGGACAATAGGTTTCCTGTCCCAGGGAGGTGTGACCACCTCCCCAGACAGGATAATGTGTATTGGGGCTGGGCGGGAGCACTTTCGGGTGCTTTGAAGTCCTGCACTGGGGGCACATTTGGTGTCCCTGTGCATACCCCAGTTCAAACCGGATCAGGGGCTTGCAGCCCCTGCTTTGGTGCGAACTGGACAAAGGGAAAGGGGTGTAGCCACCCCTCTGCCCTGACCCACCCATAGGTGGGGCCACAGAGTAGTCCAACCCCTATTTTTAGAATAAAGGTAGGAACCCAGTCCTTGGGACTTTAGATTATACCTGGACGAAACTCTGAAACTGAAATCCTGGACCTTCGATGCTCTACTCACGATTAGAGGACTGAAGAATCTCCCTTGGGGTCAAGGAGTGACTCCCCTGCTTGGCAGGCACCAAAGAAGCATCTGTCCGGTTCGCATTTTTGAAGCTCCCGTCGGACGCCGAAGTCATCGCATCACCAGAGGTGGATTCTCAGACTTTCCCGAGGCTACCCTGAGTCTCCAACAAAGCTGAGGCCCGTGGCTATTGTGGGTGACTTGAGACCGTGACCCCTGGACACGGAGCACATTTGCAAGTGCATCCTCTTTTGGGTCTCCCAAGAAGTTGTGCTTTGGGCTCTGAGTAGCCCTAGCCTCCAGCACCACCTGCACCGAAGATCACTGGCCCCCACTCCACGAGTGTCCTGTAAGCCAGCTCCACGTGCGGCGTCACAAGGCTCCTTCGCGGTCGCTAGCCTGTTGGCTAGTAGCCCTTAACGAAGGCCAATCCTTTTTTTACTTGACATCCTAGTTGCTCCAGGCCTGCCCTCACTTACCCTCGCTGGGTGAGTTCCACAGACCTTGCTGGTCTGCACCATCGACGATCTACATCTTCACCGAGACTTGCCGTTGCCAAGGCTTGTTGGGTCCAATCCGGTCGCCGATGCCTCAGCACTCGACAGACATTGTGTACCAGCCCGAATCCTGCTCCTGGTTGCCGACAACGCCTCCTGGACCTCGTGGCTGAAGAGTCAAGACGACCGTCAACGCACCTGAAGCACTCGACATCGGTGGGCATCTGTCCATCGCCTTCCTGGTCACTGGCTAGTGACCCAGACTCTGTCCCCTCTGCTTTCAGGTTCTTCAGAACTCCGATCCACTCTTGGATCCACCCGGACACTTTTCTCTTGGCCGCCAGCAGCACTTGCAGCAGATCGCCATTCGAATCGACGACGAAACCCGACCCCGAAAGGCACCTATGCACCCGGCTTCCCTGGGTGAGGTAACACGAGTACTCCGGTGCTCCCGTGGGTAGAGACTCTTCAAAGTCCTAGATCTCAAAGGGTTTTGTCCTAGTCCTCTTTTAAGTGTCCCTTTCCTCTATTTTCCCGATCCCGACTTTCTCCATAGAAGTTAACGGCGTATCGCGGTTGTGTATTTACACTGCACGCGTCTCCCGTGGGTCCCCTGTGTCACTACCTTGGGTGGTTCCTTGTGGTCCAAGCACTTCTAGAGGCTCTAGGCCTAGTGTCTAGTTCAGTCGTGGTTCGCATACCACTTTATTGGTATATGGTTTGGTACGCCCCTAGGGCCCAAACGTGTATTTGTGCTATTACTGTGAATTAATAACTTATAACTTATGTATTTCGAACTCTAGCCTCATAAAGAGACTAGAGGGGTGTGTTTAGCAATAAATACATATATTTTGAATATATACCTGGTGTGGTGCTCTTCCATTTGGTCACTCAAGAGATTATAGACTGGTAAAACAAGCTGCTTTACATTCCTTCAAGACTTAGCCTGAAGGCTGCTCTCCATAGCTACCACTAGGATAGCTTTCAATAAAGGTTGTCTTTAACCTATCTCCAACAAGGGGTTGTTTGGACTGGTGCAAGGTGCCCACTATAATTAGTGGACAGCATATACCAGGCCAACTTCTCACATCAGTGATTCTATAAGAGAGTAATTATGTGTTAGTATCTGTATGAATAAGTGAGGTTGTGTCTGTATAACTGTATAGGTGAGTAAATGGAAGTATGATTGATTCTTTGCATGACTGACTAAGTGTGTCAGTAACTCTGGATATGTGGCAGTGTGTGAGTGTCTGTATAGGTGTGTGGGTGCATAGGATAATGGTGTATTGATGAGTGACTGCATGTATGAGTGACTGTATGGGTGAATGAGTGGATGTGTGTGTAGGCCTAGGAATCAGTCAGTGCGTATTTAGTAAATGGTATTGATGTGTCTATTTTTTCGAAAAAGGTAGTCTGTATTTTAGAGTGGGTGTATCAAAGGTTATATTCAGGTGTGAGGAGGTGCATCAGATTTTCACGTGGATGATGTCATCAGTGATGTCATTTGAGATGTCATCAGTGATGTCATCAGTGATGTCACTGACCATGTCATGAATGATGTAATATGTGACGTCATCAGCAGTGCATTGCGGGGCGCGAGTTATAGTTAGCTGAACTAACTATAACGCCGGAATTTCTATGGTTTTGCACAAGTGAAATGTCCAACTAACTATAACGTTCCTGAAACCTATGGTTTTTTCAGTTAATTTCTATGGTTTTTTAAATGCTAATTTCTAACTATAACGTGCCTGAAACCTATGTTTTTTTTAGTGAATTTCTATGGTTTTTTAAATGCTAATTTCTAACTATAACGTGCCTGAAACCTATGGTTTTTCCAGTGAATTTCAAAGGTATTTTAAATGGAAATTTGTAAGTCTACTGTACCTCAAACCTATGTTTTTTTTATTTTATATATATATATATATATACATATATATATATTTTAAAAAATTGTGAATAATTTTTAGTTAGGAAAACTATATTCATTCTTTTTTTTAAAAAATATTATACAGAAGTTGCGCACCCTTCGCGCACCCTACACGATGGCTGCGCACATTCCGGTAGCCATTTTGAAAAGTCGCGCTGGGGTCGCGACTTCGGCGTAATTTGTAAAGTATGAAATATCTTTAAATTAATTATAAATAAAAGTTTTCCTTTAAGTGTTTGTCTAAATTTATTAATAAAAGTATTTTTTAAGTATTATTTTCAATATAATTTCGACTAAAAATTATTTGATTATTATTGGATTCGGAGGTTAGGAGGGATGGCCATTTTGCTCGATCTGTTTTGCAAGATTTTTTGGTCTAGTCAGGTGGACACCCTCCTCCGGGTGAGGTATGGCTTGAGGATTCTATTGAAAAGGTGAGGAATCAACAGGCAGAAGTATCCATCAGAAGAGCAAGTTACTTACCTTCGGTAACGCTTTTCTGGTGGATACAGTATCTGCCTGTGGATTCCTCACTGTCCCACCCGCCTCCCCGTTGTCCACCTGTTTCTACCAAAAAGATGCTTTTACTGTTTGGCATGAATGTTTTTAATATGTCTTAATCATGCTTATGTTTTAATAGTGAGAAATGCTTGATCTGTTGCTATTTCTTTATGCCTTTATTGGTTATACATTTGTATATATATATATATATATTTAGTATACTATGTATACATGTGAAAATGTGTCGGTCCACCTGTTTACCTCGGTGGCACGGAAAAAATGGGCGGAATGTACATCAGCATGCCGACGAGGTCCTCTTATGGCTCCTATGACGTCATACGGTGTCGCGAGCGGAGCCGTGCTATTATGACATCGTCGTCGTCATGGGAGAGCTAGGAAAGAATTTCCGCAGAATGCTGGCGCAGGGGATATTCACCTAAGTGTTCAGACTAGTCCTTTGGGAGCAACTGTTTATGTTGCCACTCCAGAAACCGAAACCAGTGATCCGAGGGCAGAGGCCCTGCAGATGGCACACGAGGTGGGGAGCCCAGTCGTGTGCAACCGGCGGGGCAGCGAAGTGACAAGCACCACTACCCACAGAAAAGGTAACGAGGGCACTGAATAACACAGGATCTTCTCTTTGTATCTGGCAGGAACAACAAGGTTAAAATGCCCTGGTTCCAAAATGTAGAATTAGTGCTACAACGGTCTTCAAGAGGACCTGCGATGGATGTCGCTTCTGCCTTCCGTACACTGGAGGCGGCACATGGGTCACGCGGTATGGTCATACTGCGGTGGGACGCACACTCGTTGACCTCTCATGGCACTGCTCCACACTTCGGGGACAACGCTTTCCATTAGCTGTGTTTTCTGATGACGTGTCGCGCCGGCCCCGTCCAACAGCAGAACCCCTTTAGATCCAAACAGACTCTTCCACTCTCTCACCGGAAGTGAAACCAGGCCACGCGGACATTTCACAATACAACAGCCGGGAATGCACTTTTCTGTAAAAAAACCACATTCCTTCCTCCTAATTTATCAAATAAATGACTCACTGAAGAACAGGGGCCAGCTTCGATCGGTAAACAGCCGTTACAACGACTTTTTTACTTCGCGATACCATTACAACGCATGCTTTACCACGCATGCGTTGTACATCGCGAAGTCATTACTACGCATTTTTTTAGAACGCATGGTCATTTACCATGCATGCCTTTACAACAAATTTTGTTGTAAAGGTATGTATGGTAAATGACCATGAGTTCTAAAAAAATGTAGACGATCCACGTCGTTGTAAGGAAACAGAGGCTGGTCCGTTTCCACACAACGACGTGCACCGCCCTTCAGGGACGACATGAAGCAGGAACCACGAGGAGAGAGGAACCATGAGGAGTGAGAGGTAAGGGGGATTGGGCATGGGGTGGTGGTTACTTTTCTAGGGTTTAGGGTAGTGCAGTGGTATTTGGGCAGTGTAGGGGGTCGTGCTGAGGGTAGTGTTTTAGGGTAGTGCAGTGGTGTTTGTGTAGTGTAGGGGGTCGTGCTGGGGGTAGTGTTTTAGGGTTTTGGGGAGTGCAGTGGTGTTTGTGTAGTGAAGGGCGTCGTGCTGGTGGTAGTGTTTTAGGGTTTAGGGTAGTGCAGTGATGTTTGTGTAGTGTAGGGAGGCATGCATGGGGTAGATTTAGGGTTCAGGGTAGTGCAGTGGTGTTTGTGTAGTGTAGGGGGTTGTGCTGGGGATAGTGTTTTAGGGTTTAGGGCAGTGCAGTGGTGTTTGTGTAGTATAGGGGGTCGTGCTGGGGGTAGTGTTTTAGGGTTTAGGGCAGTGCAGTGGTGTTTGTGTAGTGTAGGGGGTCGTGCTGGGGGAGTGTTTTAGTGTTTAGGGTAGTGCAGTGGTGTTTGGGTAGTGTAGGGGGTCGTGCTGGGGGTAGTGTTTTAGGGTTTAGGGTAGTGCAGTGGTGTTTGGGTAGTGTAGGGGGTTGTGCTGGGGTAGTGTTTTAGGGTTTAGGGTAGTGCAGTGGTGTTGGTGTAGCGTAGGGGGTCGTGCTGGGGGTAGTGTTTTAGGGTTTAGGGTAGTGCAGTGGTGTTTGGGTAGTGTAGGGGGTCATGCTTAGAGTAGATTTATAGTTTAGGGTAGTGCAGTGGTGTTTGGGTAGTGTAGGGGGTCATGCTGGGGGTAGATTTAGGGTTTAGGGTAGTGCAGTGGTGTTTGGGTAGTGTAGGGGGTCGTGCTGGGGTAGATTTAGGGTTTAGGGTAGTGCAGTGGTGTTTGGGTAGTGTAGGGAGTCATGCAGGGGGGAGTGTTTTAGGGTTTAGGGTAGTGCAGTGGTTTTTGGGTAGTGTAGGGGGATGTGCTAGGGGTAGTGTTTTAGGGTTTAGGGTAGTGAAGTGGTATTTGGGTACTGTAGGGGGTCATGCTGGGGGTAGTGGTTTAGGGTTTAGGGTAGTGCAGTGGTGTTTGGGTAGTGTAGGGGGTACGTGCTGGGGGTAGTGTTTTAGGGTTTAGGGTAGTGCAATGGTGTTTGGGTAGTGTAGGGGGTACTGCTGGGGATAGTGTTTTAGGGTTTAGGGTAGTGCAGTGGTGTTTGGGTAGTGTAGGGGGTACTGATGGGGGTAGTGTTTTAGGGTTTAGGGTAGTGCAGTGGTGTTTGGGTAGTGTAGGGGGTAGTGTTTTAGGGTTTAGGGTAGTGCAGTGGTGTTTGTGTAGTGTAGGGGATCGTGCTGGGGGTAGTGTTTTAGGGTGTAGGGTAATGCAGTGGTGTTTGTGTAGTGTAGGGGGTCGTGTTTTAGGGATTAGGGTAGTGCAGTGGTCTTTGGGTAGTGTAGGGGGTCGTGCGGTGGGTCGTGTTTTAGGGTTTAGGGTAGTGCAGTGGTGTTTGGGTAGTGTAGAGGGTTGTGCGGGGGTAGTTTTTTAGGGTTTAGGGTAGTGCAGTGGTGTTTGGGTAGTGTAGGGGGTCATGCAGGGGGTAGTGTTTTAGGGTTTAGGGTAGTGCAGTGGTCTTTGGGTAGTGGAGGGGGTCGTGCTGGGGTAGTGTTTTAGGGTTTAGGGTAGTGCATTGGTGTTTGGGTAGTGTAGGGGGTCGTGCTGGGGGTAGTGTTTTAAGGTTTAGGGCAGTGCAGTGGTGTTTGAGTAGTGTAGAGGGTCGTGCTGGGGGAGTTTTTTAGGGTTTAGGGCAGTGCAGTGGTGTTTGGGTAGTGTAGGGGGAGTGTTTTAGGGTTTAGGGCAGTGCAGTGGTGTTTGGGTAGTGTAGGGGGTCGTGCTGGGGGGAGTGTTTTAGGGTTTAGGGCAGTGCAGTGGTGTTTGGGTAGTGTAGGGGGTCGTGCTGGGGGGAGTGTTTTAGGGTTTAGGGCAGTGCAGTGGTGTTTTGGTAGTGTAGGGGGTCCTGCTGGGGGTAGTGTTTTAGGGTTTAGGGCAGTGCAGTGGTGTTCGGGTAGTGTAGGAGGTCCTGCTGGGGGAGTGTTTTAGGGTTTAGGGCAGTGCAGTGGTGTTCGGGTAGTGTAAGGGGTTGTGCTGGGGGAGTGTTTTAGGGTATAGGGCAGTGCAGTGGTGTTCGAGTAGTGTAGGGGGTCGTGCTGGGGGGAGTGTTTTAGGGTTTAGGGTAGGGCAGTGGTGTTCGGGTAGTGTAGGGGGTCGTGCTGGGGGTGGTGTTTTAGGGTTTAGGGCAGTGCAGTTGTGTTCAGGCAGTGTAGGGTGTCATGCTGGGGGTGGTGTTTTAGGCTTTAGGGCAGTGCAGTGGTGTTCGGGAAATGTAGGGGGTTGTGCTGGTGGTGGTGTTTTAGGGTTTAGGGCAGCGCAGTGGTGTTCGGGCAGTGTAGGTGGTCGTGCTGGGGGTGGTGTTTTAGGGTTTAGGGCAGTGCAGTGGTGTTCAGGCAGTGTAGGGGGTCATGCTGGGGGTGGTGTTTTAGGGTTTAGGGCAGTGCAGTGGTGTTCGGGCAGTGTAGGGGGGCTTGCTGGGGGTGGTGTTTCAGGGTTTAGGTCCGTGGTGTTTTCTTGCAGTGTATGGGGTCTTGCTGGGGGTGGTGTTTTAGGGTTTAGGGCAGTGCAGTGGTGTTCGGGCAATGTAGGGGGTCGTGCTGTGGGTGGTATTTCAGGGTTTAAGGCAGTGCAGTGGTGTTCGGGCAGTGTAGGGGGTCATGCAGGGGGTGGTGTTTCAGGGTTTAGGGCAGTGTAGTGGTGTTCGGGCAGTGTAGGGGGTCGTGCGGGGGGTGGTGTTTCAGGGTTTAGGGCAGTGCAGTGGTGTTCGGGCAGTGTAGGAGGTCATGCGGGTGGTGTTTCAGGGTTTAGGGCAGTGCAGTGGTGTTCGGGCAGTGTAGGGGGTCATGCGGGGTGTCGTGTTTCAGGGTTTAGGGCAGTGCAGTGGTGTTCAAGCAGTGTAGGGGGTCATGCTGGGGCTGGTGTTTCAGGGTTTAGGGCAGTGCAGTGGTGTTCAGGCAGTGTAGGGGGTCTTGCTGGGGGTGGTGTTTCAGGGTTTAGGGCAGTGGTGTTTGGGCAGTGTAGGGGGTCTTGCTGGGGTCGGTGTTTCAGGGTTTAGGGCAGTGCAGTGGTGTTCAGGCAGTGTAGGGGGTCGTGCTGGGGCTGGTGTTTCAGGGTTCAGTGCAGTGGTGTTCGGGCAGTGTAGGGGGTCGTGCTGGGGCTGGTGTTTCAGGGTTTAGGGCAGTGCAGTGGTGTTCGGGCAGTGTAGGGGGTCGTGCTGGGGCTGGCGTTTCAGGGTTTAGGGCAGTGCAGTTGTGTTCGGGCAGTGTAGGAGGTCGTGCTGGGGCTGGTGTTTCAGGGTTTAGGGCAGTGCAGTGGTGTTTGGGTAGTGTAGGGGATCGTGCTGGGGGGAGTGTTTTAGGGTTTAGGGCAGTGCAGTGGTGTTTGGGTAGTGTAGGGGGTCATGCTGGGGGGAGTGTTTTAGGGTTTAGGGCAGTGCAGTGGTGTTTTGGTAGTGTAGGGTGTCCTGCTGGGGGGAGTGTTTTAGGGTTTAGGGCAGAGCAGAGGTGTTCAGGTAGTGTAGGGGGTCATGCTGGGGGGAGTGTTTAGGGTTTAGGGCAGTGCAGAGGTGTTCGGGTAGTGTAGGGGGTCATGCTGGGTGGAGCGTTTTAGGGTTTAGGGTAGTGCAGTGGTGTTCGGGTAGTATAGGGGGTCATGCTGGGGGGAGTGTTTTAGGGTAGTGCACTGGTGTTCGGGTAGTGTAGGGGGTCGTGCTGGGGGTGGTGTTTTAGGGTTTAGGGCAGTGCAGTGGTGTTCAGGCAGTGTAGGGGGTCGTGCTGGGGGTTGTGTTTTAGGGTTTAGGGCAGTGCAGTGGTGTTTGGGAAATGTAGGGGGTCGTGCTGGGGGTGGTGTTTTAGGGTTTAGGGCAGTGCAGTCGTGTTCGGGCAGTGTAGGGGGTCGTGCTGGGGGTGGTGTTTTAGGGTTTAGGGCAGTGCAGTGGTGTTCGGGCAGTGTAGGGGGTCGTGCTGGGGGTGGTGTTTTAGGGTTTAGGGCAGTGCAGTGGTGTTCGGGCAGTGTAGGGGGTCTTGCTGGGGGTGGTGGTTTAGGGCAGTGCAGTGGTGTTCGGGCAGTGTAGTGGGTCATGCGGGGGGTGGTGTTTCAGGGTTTAGGGCAGTGCAGTGGTGTTTGGGCAGTGTAGGGGGTCGTGCGGGGGTGGTGTTTCAGGGTTTAGGGCAGGGCAGTGGTGTTCGGGCAGTGTAGGGGTCGTGCGGGGGTGGTGTTTCAAGGTTTATGGCAGTGCAGTGGTGTTCGGGCAGTGTAGGGGGTCATGCGGGGTGGTGTTTCATGGTTTAGGGCAGTGCAGTGGTGTTCGGGCAGTGTACGGGGTCATGCTGGGGCTGGTGTTTCAGGAGTTTAGGGCAGTGCAGTGGTGTTCGGGCAGTGTAGGGGGTCTTGCTGGGGGTGGTGCTTCAGGGTTTAGGGCAGTGGTGTTCGGGCAGTGTAGGGGTCTTGCTGGGGGTGATGTTTCAGGGTTTAGGGCAGTGCAGTGGTGTTCGGGAAGTGTAGGGGATCTTGCTGGGGGTGGTGTTTTAGGGTTTAGGGCAGTGGTGTTCGGGCAGTGTAGGGGGTCTTGCTGGGGGTGATGTTTCAGGGTTTAGGGCTGTGCAGTGGTGTTCGGGCAGTGTAGCGGGTCTTGCTGGGGGTAGTGTTTCAGGGTTTAGGGCAGTGCAGTGGTGTTCGGGCAGTGTAGGGGTTCGTGCTGGGGGTGGTGTTTCAGGGTTTAGGGCAGTGCAGTGGTGTTCGGGCAGTGTAGGGGGTCATGATGGGGCTGGTGTTTCAGGGTTTAGGGCAGTGCAGTGGTGTTCAAGCAGTGTAGGGGGTCGTGCTGGGGCTGGGGTTTCAGGGTTTAGGGCAGTACAGTGGTGTTCGGGCAGTGTAGGTGGTCGTGATGGGGCTGGTGTTTCAGGGTTTAGGGCATTGCAGTGGTATTCGGGCAGTGTAGGGGGTCGTGCTGGGGCTGGTGTTTCAGGGTTTAGGGCAGTGCAGTGGTGTTCGGGCAGTGTAGGGGGTATTGCTGGGGGTGGTGTTTCAGGGTTTAGGGCAGTGGTGTTCAGGCAGTGTAGGGGGTCTTGCTGGGGGTGATGTTTCAGGGTTTAGGGTAGTGCAGTGGTGTTCGGGCAGTGTAGGGGGTCTTGCTGGGGGTAGTGTTTCAGGGTTTAGGGCAGTGCAGTGGTGTTCGGGCAGTGTAGGGGGTCGTGTTGAGGGTGGTGTTTCAGGGTTTAGGGCAGTGCAGTGGTGTTTGGGCAGTGTAGGGGGTCGTGCTGGGGGTAGTGTTTCAGGGTTTAGGGCAGTGCAGTGTTGTTCGGGCAGTGTAGGGTGTTGTGCTGGGGGTGGTGTTTCAGGGTTTAGGGCAGTGCAGTGATGTTCGGGCAGTGTAGGGGGTCGTGCTGGGGGTGGTGTTTCAGGGTTTAGGGCAGTGCAGTGGTGTTCGGGCAGTGTAGGGGGTCGTGCTGGGGGTGGTGTTTCAGGGTTTAGGGCAGTGCAGTGGTGTTTGGGAAGTGTAGGGGTCATGCTGGGGGTGGTGTTTCAGGGTTTAGGGCAGTGCAGTGGTGTTCGGGCAGTGTAGGGGGTCGTTCTGGGGGTAGTGTTTTAGGGTTTAGGGCAGTGCAGTGGTTTTCGGGCAGTGTAGGTGGTCATGCTGGAGCTGGTGTTTCAGGGTTTAGGGCAGTGCAGTGGTGTTTGGGCAGTGTAGGGGGTTGTGCTGGGGCTGGTGTTTCAGGGTTTAGGGCAGTGCAGTGGTGTTTGGGCAGTGTAGGGGGTTGTGCTGGGGATGGTGTTTCAGGGTTTAGGGCAGTGCAGTGGTGTTCGGGCAGTGTAGGGGGTCATGCTGGGGCTGGTGTTTCAGGGTTTTGGGCAGAGCAGTGGTGTTCGGCCAGTGTAGGGGGTTGTGCTGGGGGTGGTGTTTCAGGGTTTAGGGCAGTGCAGTGGTGTTTGGGTAGTGTAGGGGGTTGTGGTGGGGTAGTGTTTTAGGGTTTAGGGTAGTGCAGTGGTGTTGGTGTAGTGTAGGGGGTCGTGCTGGGGCTAGTGTTTTAGGGTTTAGGGTAGTACAGTGGTGTTTGGGTAGTGTAGGGGGTCATGCTTAGGGTAGATTTAGGGTTTAGGGTAGTGCAGTGGTGTTTGGGTAGTGTAGGGGGTCATGCTGGGGGTAGATTTAGGGTTTAGGGTAGTGCAGTGGTGTTTGGGTAGTATAGGGGGTCGTGCTGGGGTAGATTTAGGGTTTAGGTTAGTGCAGTGGTGTTTGGGTAGTGTAGGGAGTCGTGCTTGGGGGAGTGTTTTAGGGTTTAGGGTAGTGCAGTGGTGTTTGGGTAGTGTAGGGGGTCGTGCTGGGGGTAGTGTTTTAGGGTTTAGGGTAGTGCAGTGTTTTTGGGTACTGTAGGGGGTCGTGCTGGGGGTAGTGGTTTAGGGTTTAGGGTAGTGCAGTGGTGTTTGGGTAGTGTAGGGGGTACTGCTGGGGGTAGTGTTTTAGGGTTTAGGGTAGTGCAATGTTGTTTGGGTAGTGTAGGGGGTCGTGCTGGGGATAGTGTTTTAGGGTTTAGGGTAGTGCAGTGGTGTTTGGGTAGTGTAGGGGGTACTGCTGGGGGTAGTGTTTTAGGGTTTAGGGTAGTGCAGTGGTGTTTGTGTAGTGTAGGGGGTCGTGTTTTAGGGATTAGGGTAGTGCAGTGGTCTTTGGGTAGTGTAGTGGGTCGTGCGGTGGGTCGTGTTTTAGGGTTTAGGGTAGTGCAGTGGTGTTTGGGTAGTGTAGGGGGTCGTGCGGGGGTAGTGTTTTAGGGTTTAGGGTAGTGCAGTGGTGTTTGGGTAGTGTAGGGGGTCGTGTAGGGGGTAGTGTTTTAGGGTTTAGGGTAGTGCAGTGGTCTGTGGGTAGTGTAGGGGTTGTGTTGGGGTAGTGTTTTAGGGTTTAGGGTAGTGCATTGGTGTTTGGGTAGTGTAGGGGGTCGTGCTGGGGGTAGTGTTTTAGGGTTTAGGGCATTGCAGTGGTGTTTGGGTAGTGTAGGGGATCGTGCTGGGGGAGTGTTTTAGGGTTTAGGGCAGTGCAGTGGTGTTTGGGTAGTGTAGGGGGTCATGCTGGGGGAGTGTTTTAGGGTTTAGGGCAGTGCAGTGGTGTTTTGGTAGTGTAGGGTGTCCTGCTGGGGGAGTGTTTTAGGGTTTAGGGCAGTGCAGAGGTGTTCAGGTAGTGTAGGGGGTCATACTGGGGGAGTGTTTAGGGTTTAGGGCAGTGCAGTGGTGTTCGGGTAGTGTAGGGGGTCATGCTGGGTGGAGCGTTTTAGGGTTTAGGGTAGTGCACTGGTGTTCGGGTAGTGTAGGGGGTCGTGCTGGGGGTGGTGTTTTAGGGTTTAGGGCAGTGCAGTGGTGTTCAGGCAGTGTAGGGGGTCGTGCTGGGGGTTGTGTTTTAGGGTTTAGGGCAGTGCAGTGGTGTTTGGGAAATGTAGGGGGTCGTGCTGGGGGTGGTGTTTTAGGGTTTAGGGCAGTGCAGTCGGTGTTCGGGCAGTGTAGGGGTCGTGCTGGGGGTGGTGTTTTAGGGTTTAGGGCAGTGCAGTGGTGTTCGGGCAGTGTAGGGGGTCGTGCTGGGGGTGGTGTTTTAGGGTTTAGGGCAGTGCAGTGGTGTTCGGGCAGTGTAGGGGGTCTTGCTGGGGGTGGTGGTTTAGGGCAGTGCAGTGGTGTTCGGGCAGTGTAGTGGGTCATGCGGGGGTGGTGTTTCAGGGTTTAGGGCAGTGCAGTGGTGTTTGGGCAGTGTAGGGGGTCGTGCGGGGGTGGTGTTTCAGGGTTTAGGGCAGGGCAGTGGTGTTCGGGCAGTGTAGGGGGTCGTGCGGGGGTGGTGTTTCAAGGTTTATGGCAGTGCAGTGGTGTTCGGGCAGTGTAGGGGGTCATGCGGGGTGGTGTTTCATGGTTTAGGGCAGTGCAGTGGTGTTCGGGCAGTGTAGGGGGTCATGCTGGGGCTGGTGTTTCAGGGTTTAGGGCAGTGCAGTGGTGTTCGGGCAGTGTAGGGGGTCTTGCTGGGAGTGGTGCTTCAGGGTTTAGGGCAGTGGTGTTCGGGCAGTGTAGGGGGTCTTGCTGGGGGTGATGTTTCAGGGTTTAGGGCAGTGCAGTGGTGTTCGGGAAGTGTAGGGGATCTTGCTGGGGGTGGTGTTTTAGGGTTTAGGGCAGTGGTGTTCGGGCAGTGTAGGGGGTCTTGCTGGGGGTGATGTTTCAGGGTTTAGGGCTGTGCAGTGGTGTTCGGGCAGTGTAGCGGGTCTTGCTGGGGGTAGTGTTTCAGGGTTTAGGGCAGTGCAGTGGTGTTCGGGCAGTGTAGGGGTTCGTGCTGGGGGTGGTGTTTCAGGGTTTAGGGCAGTGCAGTGGTGTTCGGGCAGTGTAGGGGGTCATGATGGGGCTGGTGTTTCAGGGTTTAGGGCAGTGCAGTGGTGTTCAAGCAGTGTAGGGGGTCGTGCTGGGGCTGGGGTTTCAGGGTTTAGGGCAGTACAGTGGTGTTCGGGCAGTGTAGGTGGTCGTGATGGGGCTGGTGTTTCAGGGTTTAGGGCATTGCAGTGGTATTCGGGCAGTGTAGGGGGTCGTGCTGGGGCTGGTGTTTCAGGGTTTAGGGCAGTGCAGTGGTGTTCGGGCAGTGTAGGGGGTATTGCTGGGGGTGGTGTTTCAGGGTTTAGGGCAGTGGTGTTCAGGCAGTGTAGGGGGTCTTGCTGGGGGTGATGTTTCAGGGTTTAGGGTAGTGCAGTGGTGTTCGGGCAGTGTAGGGGGTCTTGCTGGGGGTAGTGTTTCAGGGTTTAGGGCAGTGCAGTGGTGTTCGGGCAGTGTAGGGGGTCGTGTTGAGGGTGGTGTTTCAGGGTTTAGGGCAGTGCAGTGGTGTTTGGGCAGTGTAGGGGGTCGTGCTGGGGGTAGTGTTTCAGGGTTTAGGGCAGTGCAGTGTTGTTCGGGCAGTGTAGGGTGTTGTGCTGGGGGTGGTGTTTCAGGGTTTAGGGCAGTGCAGTGATGTTCGGGCAGTGTAGGGGGTCGTGCTGGGGGTGGTGTTTCAGGGTTTAGGGCAGTGCAGTGGTGTTCGGGCAGTGTAGGGGGTCGTGCTGGGGGTGGTGTTTCAGGGTTTAGGGCAGTGCAGTGGTGTTCGGGAAGTGTAGGGGTCATGCTGGGGGTGGTGTTTCAGGGTTTAGGGCAGTGCAGTGGTGTTCGGGCAGTGTAGGGGTCGTTCTGGGGGTAGTGTTTTAGGGTTTAGGGCAGTGCAGTGGTTTTCGGGCAGTGTAGGTGGTCATGCTGGAGCTGGTGTTTCAGGGTTTAGGGCAGTGCAGTGGTGTTTGGGCAGTGTAGGGGGTTGTGCTGGGGCTGGTGTTTCAGGGTTTAGGGCAGTGCAGTGGTGTTTGGGCAGTGTAGGGGGTTGTGCTGGGGATGGTGTTTCAGGGTTTAGGGCAGTGCAGTGGTGTTCGGGCAGTGTAGGGGGTCATGCTGGGGCTGGTGTTTCAGGGTTTTGGGCAGAGCAGTGGTGTTCGGCCAGTGTAGGGGGTTGTGCTGGGGGTGGTGTTTCAGGGTTTAGGGCAGTGCAGTGGTGTTTGGGTAGTGTAGGGGGTTGTGGTGGGGTAGTGTTTTAGGGTTTAGGGTAGTGCAGTGGTGTTGGTGTAGTGTAGGGGGTCGTGCTGGGGCTAGTGTTTTAGGGTTTAGGGTAGTACAGTGGTGTTTGGGTAGTGTAGGGGGTCATGCTTAGGGTAGATTTAGGGTTTAGGGTAGTGCAGTGGTGTTTGGGTAGTGTAGGGGTCATGCTGGGGGTAGATTTAGGGTTTAGGGTAGTGCAGTGGTGTTTGGGTAGTATAGGGGGTCGTGCTGGGGTAGATTTAGGGTTTAGGTTAGTGCAGTGGTGTTTGGGTAGTGTAGGGAGTCGTGCTTGGGGGAGTGTTTTAGGGTTTAGGGTAGTGCAGTGGTGTTTGGGTAGTGTAGGGGGTCGTGCTGGGGGTAGTGTTTTAGGGTTTAGGGTAGTGCAGTGTTTTTTGGGTACTGTAGGGGGTCGTGCTGGGGGTAGTGGTTTAGGGTTTAGGGTAGTGCAGTGGTGTTTGGGTAGTGTAGGGGGTACTGCTGGGGGTAGTGTTTTAGGGTTTAGGGTAGTGCAATGTTGTTTGGGTAGTGTAGGGGGTCGTGCTGGGGATAGTGTTTTAGGGTTTAGGGTAGTGCAGTGGTGTTTGGGTAGTGTAGGGGGTACTGCTGGGGGTAGTGTTTTAGGGTTTAGGGTAGTGCAGTGGTGTTTGTGTAGTGTAGGGGGTCGTGTTTTAGGGATTAGGGTAGTGCAGTGGTCTTTGGGTAGTGTAGTGGGTCGTGCGGTGGGTCGTGTTTTAGGGTTTAGGGTAGTGCAGTGGTGTTTGGGTAGTGTAGGGGGTCGTGCGGGGGTAGTGTTTTAGGGTTTAGGGTAGTGCAGTGGTGTTTGGGTAGTGTAGGGGGTCGTGTAGGGGGTAGTGTTTTAGGGTTTAGGGTAGTGCAGTGGTCTGTGGGTAGTGTAGGGGTCGTGTTGGGGTAGTGTTTTAGGGTTTAGGGTAGTGCATTGGTGTTTGGGTAGTGTAGGGGGTCGTGCTGGGGGTAGTGTTTTAGGGTTTAGGGCATTGCAGTGGTGTTTGGGTAGTGTAGGGGATCGTGCTGGGGGGAGTGTTTTAGGGTTTAGGGCAGTGCAGTGGTGTTTGGGTAGTGTAGGGGTCATGCTGGGGGGAGTGTTTTAGGGTTTAGGGCAGTGCAGTGGTGTTTTGGTAGTGTAGGGTGTCCTGCTGGGGGGAGTGTTTTAGGGTTTAGGGCAGTGCAGAGGTGTTCAGGTAGTGTAGGGGGTCATACTGGGGGGAGTGTTTAGGGTTTAGGGCAGTGCAGTGGTGTTCGGGTAGTGTAGGGGGTCATGCTGGGTGGAGCGTTTTAGGGTTTAGGGTAGTGCACTGGTGTTCGGGTAGTGTAGGGGGTCGTGCTGGGGGTGGTGTTTTAGGGTTTAGGGCAGTGCAGTGGTGTTCAGGCAGTGTAGGGGGTCGTGCTGGGGGTTGTGTTTTAGGGTTTAGGGCAGTGCAGTGGTGTTCGGGCAGTGTAGGGGGTCGTGCTGGGGGTGGTGTTTTAGGGTTTAGGGCAGTGCAGTGGTGTTCGGGCAGTGTAGGGGGTCTTGCTGGGGGTGGTGTTTCAGGGTTTAGGGCAGTGCAGTGGTGTTCGGGCAGTGTAGGGGGTCATGCTGGGGGTGGTGGTTTAGGGCAGTGCAGTGGTGTTCGGGCAGTGTAGTGGGTCATGCGGGGGGTGGTGTTTCAGGGTTTAGGGCAGTGCAGTGGTGTTTGGGCAGAGTAGGGGGTCGTGCGGGGGGTGGTGTTTCAGGGTTTAGGGCAGGGCAGTGGTGTTCGGGCAGTGTAGGGGTCGTGCGGGGGTGGTGTTTCAAGGTTTATGGCAGTGCAGTGGTGTTCGGGCAGTGTAGGGGGTCGTGCGGGGTGGTGTTTCATGGTTTAGGGCAGTGCAGTGGTGTTCGGGCAGTGTAGGGGGTCATGCTGGGGCTGGTGTTTCAGGGTTTAGGGCAGTGCAGTGGTGTTCGGGCAGTGTAGGGGGTCTTGCTGGGGGTGGTGCTTCAGGGTTTAGGGCAGTGGTGTTCGGGCAGTGTAGGGGGTCTTGCTGGGGGTGATGTTTCAGGGTTTAGGGCAGTGCAGTGGTGTTCGGGCAGTGTAGGGGGTCTTGCTGGGGGTGGTGCTTCAGGGTTTAGGGCAGTGGTGTTCGGGCAGTGTAGGGGGTCGTGATGGGGCTGGTGTTTCAGGGTTTAGGGCAGTGGTGTTCGGGCAGTGTAGGGGGTCGTGCTGGGGCTGGGGTTTCAGGGTTTAGGGCGGTACAGTGGTGTTCGGGCAGTGTAAGGGGTCGTGATGGGGCTGGTGTTTCAGGGTTTAGGGCAGTGCAGTGGTGTTCGGGCAGTGTAGGGGGTATTGCTGGGGGTGGTGTTTCAGGGTTTAGGGCAGTGGTGTTCAGGCAGTGTAGGGGGTCTTGCTGGGGGTGATGTTTCAGGGTTTAGGGTAGTGCAGTGGTGTTCGGGCAGTGTAGGGGGTCTTGCTGGGGGTAGTGTTTCAGGGTTTAGGGCAGTGTAGTGGTGTTCGGACAGTGTGGGGTGTCGTGCAGAGGGTGGTGTTTCAGGGTTTAGGGCAGTGCAGTGGTGTTTGGGCAGTGTAGGGGGTCATGCTGGGGGTAGTGTTTCAGGGTTTAGGGCAGTGCAGTGTTGTTCGGGCAGTGTAGGGTGTTGTGCTGGGGGTGGTGTTTCAGGGTTTAGGGCAGTGCAGTGGTGTTCGGGCAGTGTAGGGGGTCGTGCTGGGGGTGGTGTTTCAGGGTTTAGGGCAGTGCAGTGGTGTTCGGGCAGTGTAGGGGGTCGTGCTGGGGGTGGTGTTTCAGGGTTTAGGGCAGTGCAGTGGTGTTCGGGAAGTGTAGGGGTCATGCTGGGGGTGGTGTTTCAGGGTTTAGGGCAGTGCAGTGGTGTTCGGGCAGTGTAGGGGGTCGTTCTGGGGGTAGTGTTTTAGGGTTTAGGGCAGTGCAGTGGTTTTCGGGCAGTGTAGGGGGTCATGCTGGGGTAGTGTTTTAGGGTTTAAGGCAGTGCAGGGGTGTTTGTGTAGTGAGCAGCGCATGCTGCCTCGCTAGGCGAGACCTAAAAAGCATTGCACCAAGATGGCTGCCAACACTTCCTGGATTGAAGTGTTGGCAGCCAATTAGAGCCAAGCTCGTGCTTGTGTAGTTAGGTCCCGCCCAGATATATAAAGATTTTTTTCCTTTAATATCTCGAAAACTACTGAACGGATTTACACCATTTAAAAAAAAGGGCGGCTCCCCTTGCTCAAAAGCAATGCCGGATCCCGCAGGAGGCGGGGAGCTGACAGGGACCATGAGGGCATTGGGGCTCCCCCCATGGTCCCCAACATGAGGCCAGGCCCCGGGGGATAGGGTACCCGGGGCCAGAAGTGGCCCGGGAGGGGGGCCACACAGCCCCCCTCCCTCAATAAAATATTATTATTATTTTTTTTTTAAAAGAGGCACAGCCCCAGGGGATTGGGTCCCTGGGGCCAACAGAGGCCTCAGGAGGGGGGCCACGCAGCCCCCCCTCCTTAAAAAAAATAAAAATATGTGGCCATGCCCCAGGGGATGGGGTCCCCGAGGTAAAAATGGACCGGGAGGGGGGCCACGCCGCCCCCCTTCCTTTTAAAAAAAAGAATTGGCAATGCCCCGGGGGTTGGGGTCCCCGGGACGAATATAAATTAATGAAAGTGGACGTTTTTTTTCCCCCGCAAAAGTTTGGAGTTGCGACCCTCGCGTCGCGCTCAGCGCGGCCCCTAGTGTGAACGCGATGGGTGCGCGGTGCTCAGCACGGCCCCCTAGTGTGATCGCGATGGGTGCGCGGCTCTCAGCGCGGCCCCCTAGCGTAAACGCGATGGGTGCCCGGTTTGAAAAGGCGCGATGGGTGCGTGACTCCATGCAAAAATAATTAAGAATTTTTTTGGGAAAGCTTGGTTATATGTTGGGTTATTGGGTGGCTCTAAAAAGAGCCCTTGTTTTGATTGGGAGATTGTTGTAGCTACATGTAAGTGCGGATGCAGAGCTTCAGGTTGTTGAGAAACACTCTGTTCCCTTCATCAGTGAAGTGTACTCCATCACTTCTGTAGATGTCAACCATATGGAAACGTAGATTGTTGTTATAGATGGAGCCCATCCTATGGTCTCTGAGGTAAGCGGAAACAGCTTTATTGACATTTTTTCTAGCTTTCTCAATCTGTGCACAGAATTGAATGGACCATTTCCATTTCTGTCTTTGGCATATGGTATACAAAGACAGTTTGGGGGAAAAGCAACATCAATTGTGCAAAGGTGTCCTTCACGAGCATTTCCAGACCTACCCCAGACAATGTGCCTAGGTCATTGCCAACACAGTGCACAATCATGAGGTCAGGGGGTTGGAGATAAAAAATCATAGGTTTCAGGGACGTTATAGTTAGAAATTAGCATTTAAAAAACCTTTGAAATTCACTGAAAAAACCATAGGTTTCAGGGACATTATAGTTAGTTGGACATTTCACTCATACAAAACCAGAGAAATTCAGCCGTTATAGTTAGTAGAGCTAACTATAACTCACGCCCCCGCAATGCACTGCTGATGACGTCACATATTACATCACTCATGACATGGTCAGTGACATCACTGATGACATCTCAAATGACATCACTGATGACAACTAACTATAACGTCCCTGAAACCTATGGTTTTTTCAGTGAATATATATATATATCATGTGATCAAGGCCTCCCGAGGGCTGAAACGCGTCATGGCGGAAGTATTGGGTATATCAATTAAATAAATACTTTGCACAAAGATTTTTGGGTCCGTGTTCGTCTAGCCCTTGTTTCAGAAAGAGACCTTTTTTTAAATGGTGTAAATCCGTTCAGTAGTTCCTGAGAAATTAAAAAAATAGAGGTCGGAAAATCAATTTCCCATAGGAAACTTTAGACACGGTTACAGCCGAAACTGCTGAACGGAATTACACCAAATTTGGCAAAAAGGTAGCCCTTGGTTCAGAAAGAGACCTTTTTTAAATGGTGTAAATCCGTTCAGTAGTTGCTGAGAAAATCAAAAAATAAAAGTTTCGATATCTATGGCCGCGGTGGATCCGCGCACCCTCCCGATCACGAGCTTTATTCTAATTGGCTGTCAACACTCCAAACCAGGAAGTGTTGGCAGCCATCTTGTGCCTCGGTAACCGAGGCACAAGAAAAAAGGGAAACAAATGTGAAAAACAAGAAAAGGGGGCAGGGTAGAAACACCCTGACCCCCTAGGCCTGCTCAGGGGGTCCCAAAAAAGCATTAAAAAAAAAAAAAAAAATCAGCCGAAGTCGCGCTGGGTGCGCGACTCCGGCCAAAAATAAAAAAAAAACAAAGCTCGGCCTCCCGCACTTCGTTTAATTAAGCCCCCGGGTGGGGCAGGTCCCGGGGGCATGCAGAAATAAAATTGCGGGGGCCCGGGGGACCCCCGCTGCCCCGGGGACCGCCACCCCCCTGGGCTTTGATAAAATATTTGTGGGGGCACACAGCCCCCCCACAGCCCCGGGGACCGCCACCCATGGGGGCTTGTTTTTTAAAGGTTTGAGGGGCCTCCAAGGCCCCCCCAAGCCACGGGGACCGCCACCCCGGGGCTGCTTTTTTGAAGAAAAAATATACCTGCGTGTGGGGGGCTAGAGCCCCCCACACGCCCCAGGGTCCGCCACCTCCCTGGGGCACTAAAATGCTGATTTGGAGGTCTGTTACAGAGCCCCGAGCCCCGGGGACCAACACCTCCCCGGGGCTGTGCATGTGATGGGAGGGGGGGCCGTGCGGCCCCCCCTCCTGGAGCCTGTGATGGCCCTGGGGATCGCCACCCCCTAGGGCCGGCTCCTGCAGTGTCCCGGGGTACCCACCCCCATGGACACTGCTGTTTGCTATGACAGGGCGGGAGCCTCGTGGCTCCCGCCCTCTCATAGCAAACACTGGTTTGGATTTTGGAAGAGAGAGCAGGAAACCTGCTCTCTCTTCCAAAATTCAAACCAGATTGCTTTTCCACACGGGGAGCTGCATGTCAGCAGCTCCCCATGTGGAAAAGCAATGCCGGCTCCTGCAGGACGCGGGGAGCTGGCAGGGACCGTGGGGGCATTGGGACTCCCCCCACGGTCCCCAACGAGAGGCCAGGCCCCGGGGGATGGGGTCCCCGGGGCCAGAAGTGGCCAGGGAGGGGGGCCAGGCAGCTCCCCTCCCCCATAATAAAATTAATTTAAAAAAAAGAAAGACGCAAAGGCCGGCCCCGGGGGATGTGGTCCCCGGGGCCATAAATGGCCTGAGGAGGGGGGCCACGCAGCCCCCCTCCAAATAAATAAAAAAAAAACACTGGCCATGCCCCGGGGGATGGGGTCCCCGGGGCCGAATATGGCCTCGGGAGGGGGGCCACGTGGCCCCTTCCATTTTAAAAAAAAATAGGGGTCAGCCCCTGGGGGATGGGGTCCCCAGGGCCCATAAAATAGGAAAGAAAGGGGGGCCACACAGCCCCCCTTCTTAAAAAGAAAAGAAAAAAAATATGCGATCGTGCCGGAGGCCCCGCCCCCTCCCAGCAACACTCTGCAAACGCACCAAGTGGCGGGTTTTAAGTTGGGGAATTAATTCCCCTTCAATACTGGGGGTCCCTGGGGGCCAACTAGCCCACCAGGTACCTCCAGTAAGCGCCAGAGGGCTGCGTTGCAGAGAGGTGGTCCAGGCCACGCCCCTTTTTACACCTCTCTGCAACGCAGCTCTGTGGCGCTTACTGGAGATACCTGGTGGGCTAGTTGGATCCCAGGGACCCTCAGGATTCAAGGGGACTTTATCCCCCAACTTAAAACGCGCCACAGGGTGCGTTTGCACAGTGGTGAAGGGAGGGGGCGGGGCCTGAGGTGACATGTGTGCAAACACGCCCTGTGGCGCGTTTTAAGTTGGGGAATTAAGTCCCCTTCAGTCCTGAGGGCCCCTGGGGGCCAACTAGCCCACCAGGTATCTCCAGTAAGTGCCACAGGCCTGCGTTGCAGAGAGGTGGTCCAGACCACGCCCCTTTTTACACCTCTCTGCAACGCAGCTCTGTGGCGCTTACTGGAGGTACCTCGTGGGCTAGTTGAACCCCAGGGACCCTCAGGATTCAGGGGGACTTTATCCCCCAACTTAAAACGCGCCACGGGGCGCGTTTGCACAGTGGTGAAGAGGAGGGGGAGGGGGCGGGGCCTGAGTTGACATGTGTGGAAACACGCCCTGTGGCGCGTTTTAAGTTGGGGAATTAATACCCCTTCAATCCTGAGGGCCCCTGGGGGCCAACTAGGCCACCAGGTACCTCCAGTAACGGCCACAGGCCTGCGTTGCAGAGAGGTGGTCCAGGCCATGCCCCTTTTTACACCTCTCTGCAACGCAGCTCTGAGGCGCTTACTGGAGGTACCTAGTGGGCTAGTTGGACCCCAGGGACCCTCAGGATTCAAGGGGACTTAATCTCCCAACTTAAAACGGCCACAGGGCGTGTTTGCACACAAGTCACCTCAGGCCCCCCCTCCCTTCACCACTGTGCAAACGCGCCCCGTGGCGTGTTTTAAGAGGTAGTTTTAATCCCCCTGCCCTATTATGTACTAGGGCCTTACAGAGGAGGTCATGCTAATCACAGGGGTACCCCAAAGCATAGTGTTCCCTAGTGTATGTAGGGGTTTTCACTGTATTCTAAGTGTCTTTTAGCATAGCACTGGCTCTAGGCCTAGTTACTCAGAGTCAGTTACCACCAGTACCCGTCTAAAAAAGTTGTGGGCACAGGATGATTTTGCAACAAGGCCTCTTTCTGCTCCTCTGTTGGTTCTTTCTGCACATTTCTTGCTTCTTCCTGCTCTTTTCTTCGTCTTTGTGGACTTCTGTTGCTTCTTTCTGCATTTCTTTTGCTTCTTTCTGTGCGTTTTTTCTTCTTTCTTCACATGTCCTACCTCTGTAGGCATAGTTAGAACCTAGCATTTAAAAAACCTTTGAAATTCACTTAAAAAACCATAGGTTTCAGGCACGTTATAGTTAGAAATTAACATTTAAAAAACCTTTGAAATTCACTGAAAAAACCATAGGTTTCAGGCACGTTATAGTTAGCAATTAGCATTTAAAAAACCTTAGAAATTCACTGAAAAAAACATAGGTTTTAGGGACAGTTATAGTTAGTTGGACATTTCACTCGTACAAAACCAGAGAAATTCCCCCGTTATAGTTAGTTCAGCAAACTATAACTCGCGCCCCCGCAATGCACTGCTGATGACGTCACATATTACATCACTCATGACATGGTCAGTGACATCACTCATGACATCATCCATGTGATAATTTGATGCATCTTCTCACACCCTAATATAACCTTTGATACACCCACTCTAAATTACAGACTGCCATTCTCAAAACCATAGACACTCCAACACCAATAACTACATACCCACTCACTGATTCTTAGGTTTACACACACATCCACTCACTCACCCGTACAGTAACTCATACTTATGGTCACTCAGTACAGGACTATCATATGCACTCATACACCTATTTAGACACTCACACACCGCCACTCATTCATAGAGGTACTCACACACCTAGTCAGTCATGCAAATAATTAATCACACTGCCATTTACTCACCTATACAGTTATACACACACCAGCTCCATTACTCATACAAATACTAGCACATTCTTACGCTCTTATACAATCACTGATACAAGCACACACTCATCCATACAGCCACTCTCACAATCACACACTCTCACTTATAGCCATTTATATACTCCAACAAACATATATACTGCCTTTCACTTATGTAGTTACTCACACATGTACCACTGAGGTATACATTCACTCACTAACACACCCATACATACACACACTCACCCACCCATACAGTCAATCACAGATGCACTCTTGAAACCATGCACCCAGTGAATCACCCACTCACACATCTATGCACAGAGTCACACACACCCCACCCACACAAACACTAAGGCTCCCATACAAATATTCAGACAACCAATCAATAACCCATATAGACACTCATGTAGCTATTCGCAAACCCATGCATCCGCTTACACACCAACAGACAGACGGATACAGACATTCACACAGTTTAGTCACTAACACATGCATTCAGTAAGATACGTTTAATCACTCACTTATAGAGTCAGTCACACACCTACTAAATCATCCATTCAGACACTTATACACCCACTCATTCTTCAATACGCCTTTCCCTATATATATTAAAAATATTTAAACTTTACAGAAACACACAGTCACTGGATGATGTCATCAGTGATGTCATTTCAGATGTCATCAGTGATGTCATCAGTGATGTCACTGACCATGTCATGAGTGATGTAATATGTGACGTCATCAGCAGTGCATTGCGGGGCGCGAGTTATAGTTAGCTGAACTAACTATAACGGGGGAATTTCACGGGTTTTTTACGAGTGCAATGTCCAAGTAACTATAACTGTCCCTAAAACCTATGGTTTTTTCAGTGAATTTCTAAGGTTTTTAAATGCTAATTTCTAACTATAACGTGCCTGAAACCTATGGTTTTTCAGTGAATTTCAAAGGTTTTTAAATGCTAATTTCTAACTATAACGTGCCTGAAACCTATGGTTTTTTAAGTGAATATATATATATATATATATTCACTGAAAAAAACCATAGGTTTCAGACACGTTATAGTTACAAATTAGCATTTAAAAAACCTTTGAAATTCACTGAAAAAACCATAGGTTTTAGGGACAGTTATAGTTACTTGGACATTGCACTCGTAAAAAACCCGTGAAATTCCCCCGTTATAGTTAGTTCAGCTAACTATAACTCGCGCCCCCGCAATGCACTGCTGATGACGTCACATATTACATCACTCATGACATGGTCAGTGACATCACTGATGACATCACTGATGACATCTCAAATGACATCACTGATGACATCATCCAGTGACTTTGTGTTTCTGTAAAGTTTAAATATTTTTAATATACATAGGGAAAGGCGTATTAAAGAATGAGTGGGTGTATAAGTGTGTGTATGGATGATTTAGTAGGTGCGTGACTAATTCTATAAGTGAGTGATTAAACGTATCTTACTGAATGCATGGGTTAGTGACTAAACTGGGTGAATGTCTGTATCTGTCTGTTGCTGTGTAAGTGGCTGCATGGGTTTGTGAATAGCTACATGAGTGTCTATAAGAGTTATTGATTTGTTGTCTGAGTATCTGTATGGGTGCCTGAGTGTTTGTGTGGATGGGGTGTGTGCGACTGTGCATAGATGTGTGAGTGGGTGATTCACTGGGTGGATGGTTTCAAGAGTGCATCTGTGATAGACTGTATGGGTGGGTAAGTGTGTGTAACAGTGTGTTAGTGAGTGAATGTATGTCCCAGTGGTACATGTGTGAGTAACTACATATGTGAAAGGCAGTATATATGTGTGTTAGAGTATTTAAATGGCTATAAGTGAGAGTGTGTTATTGTGAGAGTGGCTGTATGGATGAGTGAGTGCTTGTATCAGTGATTGTATAAGAGCGTAACAATGTGCTAGTATTTGTATGATTAAGTGAGCTGGTGTGTGTATAACTGTATAGGTGAGTAAATGGCAGTGTGTTTAATTATTTGCATGACTGACTAGGTGTGTGAGTACCTCTATGGATGAGTGGCGGTGTTTGAGTGTCTATATAGGAGTAAGAGTGCATATGATAGTCCTGTACTGAGTGACCATAAGTATGAGTGACTGTACGGGTGAGTGAGTGGATGTGTGTGTGTAGACCTAAGAATCAGTGAGTGGGTATGTAGTTATTGGTGTTGGAGTGTCTATGGTTTTGCGAATGGCAGTCTGTAATTTAGAGTGGGTGAATCAAAGGTTATATTAGGGTGTGAGGAGGTGCATCAGATTATCACGTGGATGATGTCCTCAGTGATGTCATTTGAGATGTCATCAGTGATGTCATCAGTGATGTCACTGACCATGTCATGAGTGATGTAATATGTGACGTCATCAGCAGTGCATTGCGGGGGCGCGAGTTATAGTTAGCTGAACTAACTATAACGGGGGAATTTCACGGGTTTTTTACGAGTGCAATGTCCAAGTAACTATAACTGTCCCTAAAACCTATGGTTTTTTCAGTGAATTTCAAAGGTTTTTTAAATGCTAATTTGTAACTATAACGTGTCTGAAACCTATGGTTTTTTCAGTGAATTTCAAAGGTTTTTAAAATGCTAATTTCTAACTATAACGTGCCTGAAACCTACGGTTTTTTCAGTGAATTTCAAAGGTTTTGTAAGTGACAATTTTTAAATGTATTAATTGTTATATTAATTTTTTTCATACTGATTTACTACATTTTTAGAAACAATTTTTTTTTACATATTTTATTTTTAAATTACATTGTAATTACATTATACATTACAAAAAATACTTTCTCAGAATGAATTACTTTAGTTTAAATACTTTGCACATAGGCAATAGACTTTTAAGTACAGTAGTTACAGTTGTTGCAATGGGCAACACATTTTCAAACACAATGCAACATTCAGCTCAATGTGAATTTCTAGTTAAATGCAATTAGTTACTTTATGGATTACTTTTCTAACCACAGGACTGGATCCTAGATTCAGTCCTGGGACATCTCCTGTAAACAGTTGAGTAAAAGCGTTTTGGTTACAGTACTGATTTTTAAGGAATATTATTGTATTTTAAAAGTTGACACTTAGAAACTTTTTCTCATATAGTCACCAATGTTATCCTATGGAAGGAAATTCACTTAGCAGGTAAAAACTGTTATCGTTACTTTTTCTTACTCAGTGTTGGATCCTGGATCCAGCACTGGTGCATCTCCTGTAAACAGTTGAAAGAATGCGTTTAACTCATACAGGCGATTTTTAAGGAATATTTGTAGTTTGTAAAAATCAACACTGAGAAACTTTTTGCTGAAAACCAGACAATGGATTCCTATGGAAGAAAATATAAGTTACTGGTAAGTACGGTTAAAATTACTTTTCAGGGTCAGTGCTGGGCTAAAAGATGCAGCACTGGGTTCTCTCCTGATAACAGGTGAGTAAATCGGAATTCGTATTTCGGCTGATTTTAGAGGAATATTTTAAAGTTCCAAAACTCCACACTTAGAAGAATTTCCAAGTGAAACCAGTCAATGTTAGCCTATGGAAGGAAATTCAAGTTACTGGTAAGTACGGTTAGAATTACTTTTCAGGGTCAGTGCTGGGCTAAAAGGTGCAGCACTGGGTTTTCTCCTGATAACAGGTGAGTAAGTCGGAATTCGGATTTCGGCTGATTTTAGAGGAATATTTGTATGTTTCAAAAATCAACACTTAGAAACTTTTTCAGCAAAAAGCAGGCAATGATATCCTATGGAAGGAAATTCAAGTTACTGGTAAGTACGGTTAAAATTACTTTTCAGGATTAGTACTGGGCTGAAAGATGCAGCACTGAGGTCTCTCCTGATAACAGGTGAGTAAATCGGAATTCGTTTTTCGGCTGATTTTAGATGAATATTTTAAAGTTCCAAAACTCCACACTTAGAAGAATTTCCAAGTGAAACCAGTCAATGTTAGCCTATGGAAGGAAATTCAACTTACTGGTAAGTACGGTTAAAATTACTTTTCAGGACCAGTACTGGGCTGAAAGATACAGCACTGAGGTCTCTCCTGATAACAGGTGAGTAAATCAGAATTCGTATTTCGGCTGATTTTAGAGGAATATTTGTATGTTTCAAAAATCAACACTTAGAAACTTTTTCAGCAAAAAGCAGGCAATGATATCCTATGCAAGGAAATTCAAGTTACTAGTAAGTACGGTTAAAATTACTTTTCAGGACCAGTACTGGGCTGAAAGATACAGCACTGAGGTCTCTCCTGATAACAGGTGAGTAAATCGGAATTTGTATTTCGGCTGATTTTAGAGGAATATTTGTATGTTTCAAAAATCAACACTTAGAAACTTTTTCAGCAAAAAGCAGGCAATGATATCCTATGGAAGGAAATT
The DNA here is from genome assembly GCA_963921515.1 of Calotriton arnoldi. NCBI lineage: Eukaryota > Metazoa > Chordata > Amphibia > Caudata > Salamandridae > Calotriton > Calotriton arnoldi. Next base: position 984,037 of record CAWUFW010003460.1, read on the forward strand.
CAAGTTACTGGTAAGTACGGTTAAAATTACTTTTCAGGACCAGTACTGGGCTGAAAGATACAGCACTGAGGTCTCTCCTTATAACAGGTGAGTAAATCGGAATTCGTATTTCGGCTGATTTTAGAGGAATATTTGTATGTTTCAAAAATCAACACTTAGAAACTTTTTCAGCAAAAAGCAGGCAATGATATCCTATGGAAGGAAATTCAAGTTACTGGTAAGTACGGTTAAAATTACTTTTCAGGACCAGTACTGGGCTGAAAGATACAGCACTGAGGTCTCTCCTTATAACAGGTGAGTAAATCGGAATTCGTATTTCGGCTGATTTTAGAGGAACATGTGTATGTTTCAAAAATCAACACTTAGAAACTTTTTCAGCAAAAAGCAGGCAATGATATCCTATGGAAGGAAATTCAAGTTACTGGTAAGTACGGTTAAAATTACTTTTCAGGACCAGTACTGGGCTGAAAGATGCAGCACTGAGGTCTCTCCTTATAACAGGTGAGTAAATCGGAATTCGTATTTCGGATGATTTTAGAAGAATATTTGCACAATGGTGAAGGAAGGGGGCGGGGCCTGAGGTGCAATCTGTGCAAACGCGCCCCGTGGCGCGTTTTAAGTTGGGGATTAAGTCCCCTTGAATCCTGAGGGTCCCTAGGGGCCAACTAGCCCACCAGGAACCTCCAATATGCGCCAGGGGCTGCGTTGCAGAGACGTGTAGAGAGGCCACACCCCTTTTACACCTCTCTGCAACGCAGCTCTGTGGCGCTTTCTGGATGTACCTGTTGGGCTAGTTGGCCCCCAGGGACCCTCAGGATTGAAGGGGATTTAATTCCCCATCTTAAAACGCGCCACGGGGCCTGTTTGCACACATGTCAGCTGAAGCCCCGCCCCTCCCTTCACCACTGTGCAAACACGCCCGTGGCGCGTTTTAAGTTGGGGGATTAAGTCCCCTTGAATCCTGAGGGTCCCCGGAGTCCAACTAGCCCACCATATACCTCCAAAAGCGCCACAGAGCTGCGTTGCAGAGAGGTGTAAAAAGGGCGTGGCCTCAGTACACCTCTCTGCAAGGCAGCCCCTGGCGCATACTGGAGGTTCCTGGTGGGCTAGTTGGCCCCCAGGGACCCCCAGTATTCAAGGGGAATCGTCCCCCCTCTGCAAACGCGCCAGGGGTGCGTTTGCAGAGTGGTGAAGGAAGGGGCGGGGCCTGCGGGCCCGATCGTTTTTCCTTTTTTTTTCCTTTGGGGAGGGGGGCTGCGTGGCCCCCTCCGTGGCCACTTATGGCCCCGGGGACCCCATCCCCGGGGCCTGGCCTCTCGTTGGGGATTGTGGGGGTCCCCAAACCCCCACAGTCCCGCCGGCTCCCGTGTCCTACGGGAGCCGGCATTGCTTACACATGGGGAGCAGCTAACATGCTGCTCCCCATGTGGAAAGCAATCAGCTTTGGATATTGGAAGAGAGAGCAGGTTTCCTGCTCTCTCTTCCAATATCCAAAGCAGTTTGCAATGACAGGACGGGAGCCGCGAGGCTCCCGTCCTGTCATTGCAAACAGCAGTGTCCCGGGGGTAGGCACCCTGGGACACTGCAGGAGCCGGCCCTGGGGGTGGCGGTCCCCAGGAGCCACCACAGGCTCCAGGAGGGGGCCGCGCGGCCCCCTCCCTTAAATTGCACAGCCCCGGGAGGTGGTGGTCCCCGGGGCTCTGGGGGTCCGTAATGGACCCCCACATTTATTTTATAAGTGCCCCGGGAGGTGGTGGTCCCCGGGCGTGTGGGGCTGGAGCCCCCACACACCTTATTTAAATTAAAAAGAAGCCCCGGGGGTGGCGGTCCCCGGGGCTGCGGGAGGGCAGAAGAGCCCTCCCGCACCATTTTTCAATAAAGCCCCGGGGGTGGCGGTCCCCGGGGCTTGGGAGGCCCTTGAGGCCCCCACACATAAAATTAACGCCCCCACCATGCCCCGGGACTTGGGCCACCCGGGGCAAATACAATCGAGCGCGGAGACCTCGCTTCGATTTTTTTTCCGGCAGGATTCGCGCACCCTGAGCGCATACTGCCGATTTTTAAAAATTTTTTTTTTTTTGCCCAGGGGGTCCTTGTGGGACCCCTGAGCAAACCTAGGGGTCAGGGTGTTTCTACCCTGCCCCCTTTGTGCGCTTTGCGCACTTGTTTCTGTCCCTCGGTTCTACCGAGGGACAAAATGGCTGCCAACACTTCCTGATTTGGAGTGTTGACAGCCAATTAGCATGCAGCTCGTGATCGGGAGGGTGCGCGAATCCGACGCGGCCATAGATATCACTATCTTTTTACTTTTGATTTTCTCAGCAACTACTGAACGGATTTACACCATTTAACAAAAGGGTTCTTTCTGAACCAAGAACTACCTCTTTGCCAAATTTGGTGTAATTCCGTTCAGCAGTTCGGGCTGTAGCCGTGTCTAAAGTTTCCTATGGAAAATTGCATGGGGAAAACGCGTTTTGGGACCCCCTTTTTCTCGGCCCCGCTTGACGAATCCCCCGAGACTTTCAGGGTAGGAGCGGACCGGAGCGGGCCACAAAGTTTGAAAATTTTGCGAAGATACGTCAACCGGCAAGAGAGTTATTTCAAATAGAATGTCGCGGATTTCCTATGGATAATAGGTTGTAACTATAACTATCTACTGGCGACCGCCAGTAGATAATATATACATTAAGTAATTATTGGTAAGTGATAGCATGTTCTGTTCAAAGCTTTTATTGAGAGCTTTCAAAAAAAAAACTTGCGTGCCAAGATATCTTTCCCATGTATTATGTTGCATATGATGCTATATTAAAAGCCAGCTGACAAGTCCACTTAAACTGATTTGCATTGATTCACAGCCTCTGCTGATATTTTGTTTCATTGCCACATACTTTTGAGTATTAGGATTCTTTTGAGAGCATGGGCAACTGGCGTGGAAACTGATTTGGAGCTAGAACATATTACCTTTCAACAACGACAAAAAAGTTTAAAAACGCTTTTCCCTGGGTCCGATTTACTTTGTAATTAGGAAAGAGGGCTAATTTGAACCTTCACAAACACGGAAGTGTCATGGAGGAAGCTAAACATGGCAGCACTCACACAGTTAGAGATAGGAACCCCCTAAGAGTTTTTCATGGCCACCGATTCACCAAGATGCCAGTGGTTACAAACATGAAGTCGCACACTGAACCCCCTGTTAGCAATCCAGTGTCGAATCCACTGTCCTACCCAGCAATCCTCAAAAGCCTCAAAAAAGAAATTAAGCAGCTCCTCTAGAGCCCTGTTTGCTTTCTGTTCCTGCCAATACATTCATGGCCCCTGAGAGCCTGGTAGCAAGAGAGCACTATGTCAGATGTACCAAAGAGCAAGGGAGGGGTAAGAGCCGCTACCCATGGTTATTCCGGTCTTCATTATGATGGGGGGGTATCGCTCCTGGCACTGCAGCTAGCTCGGTTTATCTGGATCGGGAATTACCAGGCCCAGAACACCAGGGGGCATATTTACATGGAATGGCAGAGCGTGGCGTTAAGCACAAAATGCTAACGCCACGCTCTGCCATTCCAAAAACGCAGGGATGAGCTGTATTTACAAAGATACGGCACACCCCTGTGTTTTCCCTATCGATGGTGCAAAATAAAATGCCTAGCGCCGATGCAGGTACCCTTGTACCATAGTGCAAGGATGCCTGCATTGAGGGAATAATTGTTTATGTGGAGGAAGGTGTCCCTTCCTGCACATAAACAATCAATAATGGCTATTTGAAACTTGCACACATGGAAGTTGCAAATTGTCATTTTTTTAATGACTGTTTATGTGCAGGAAGGGACACCTTAACAATCATTAATGGCGTTTTGCTGTACACATAGAAACAGCAAAAATAATTTCTCCTTGTTTAGCCATATTGAGACCAGGTTTTCCCTGGTCTTATTTTTGGCGCTGCCTTCTATTTACGCCACCCTTGTAATTAGGGGGCAGCGTCAAAATCAATGGGTGTTGTGGTGGAACGCCCACCACAACACCCATTGCTCAACCCTTTCACGCTAAGTATAGCGTGAAAGGGTGCGTGTGGCCTGGGAGAGGGATCTTGGTAATCCCATCACAGATACACAATGGAGCAGATGTTGTACACAAATCCGCCGGGTTTCCCCTAATCACCGGCGTAAACTGTTACACTTCAAATTCCTTTGGAGGGCATATAAGTCACCAAGTGCGCTACATCGTATAGACCCGTCTCTGTCACAATTATGTCCTAAATGTCGCTCCGCAGATGCAGACTTCGCAAACATTACGTGGACATGCGCTAAGATAGGCAAGTATTGGACAGCAATATTTGTGGAAATTTCCAAAATGATAGACATGGCAATTACACCCACGCCACTAATGGCTCTGCTTGGGTACACACATGACCTCCCTAGATCCAATCGACGGTATGTCGCCATTGCATTGCTTATTGCCAAGCGGGATGTGGCCATCAATTGGGGCAGCAAGCACACACCAACAGTAAAGTCATGGCTATACAGCATGACGTACTGTAATTCCAACAGTGACACTTATGCACACTTACAACCACCCACTGCAAGGCCTATGGACATATGGCAACCATTTCACTCCTACCTGCGGTACACACTGAACACTGTGGACATGGCCACACCGCTACAGCCTCACGATGCAACTCCTAGGACCGGGAGGAAAACACTAGAGGCAGATGGGACATTGTATATCTTGCGATTTTGATAAATGTGCCTTCCGTTCGCTGCAGGCCGTGTAAACAGTGCACTGTGTTAGCCTTGTATATATATGTCTGCACATTGTATAGCATTCTTACAAATGTGGATTACCTTATACTGCACTGTAACTATGGTTATAATTTGTAAAAATCAATAAAAAGAATTAAAATAAATAAATAAATAAGTATAGTTTGAAAGGGTACCTTATTTACAAGGCGGCGTTAAGTAAATAAGGCGAGGCCCCTATCGCCACAGGAACTTCGTTAAAAGTGACGTTCCCGTGGCGATAGGGGCTTGTAAATATGCCCCAGATTGGGAACATTGTGCAGGGCTTTGGGCGCAGCGAGCAGCAGCTGCACCTGACCCCACCTCATCTTCCTGCACAACTGCGGAACTACCAAAGGCTTCCTCCAGCTCATCCCTCACCCACTGTGTCCTCCCAAACCGCCACCCTGCAATCACCCGCACAAACAAGTTTCATAATAGCTCCATATTATGATACCAATGTAAATGCTAAGCATAGCACAATATGTTTTCAAATGGATGCTCAGTTATGTAATACAACATTTTCTCAAAAACTAGGACAGTTGTCACACCTGCCGCTTTCCACAGGACATCTTCATTTAAAAGCGTCATGCTAAGACCGATTTTATACCCCTATGAAGTAAGTGCAGTGTTCCCAGTGATTTACACTTTTTTGGCCAATAAATGCAACAAAGCTCGAGGTAAAAATATTTACCACATATTTTCCATTGTTTTATGCAGAGTAGTTACCACCAGCTTTTTGCTGGTGATAGACATCATGATCTCACCATGTTGGAATAGGTATCACTGCCTTTCCATAATGTGTTAATGCCACATGCAACTGCCTTTTGTAGTGCCCAGAACAAGACACTCAAATACCAAATGATAAGTAAACAGCATCAGAAATAACTGCACAGCAGCGATCTATTCAACATTGTAAGTGCCCAAGCAATCAGTATCATACTGCTCTATGACAAGCTGACCACATGCTTAAGTTGTTTACATTATAGCATAGTGCTGCTTCGCATTACTTAGAACCAATAGGCGTACCATGGGTGGTGTATGGGCGTTCCCATGCAACCACCCAAGGTTTCTCATGCTAAGCCTTATTTACTAAAAAGAGAAAAATTGACTAGGTTTAGCGTCCGAAAATATCATCCATTTCAGATAGGCACTATGAAAGAGAAATGCTGTTATTTCTCCCATGTGTGCTGCCCTGTACAGCACACATACAAAGTGGGAAAAGGTCTGAAGTTAGTCTAAGCCTAGTATTTTATACTGGAAGCGAATCTTTCCAGTACAAAATCTATGCTAGACTCACAGAGACACCCTTGTACTATGGTGCACAGGTGTGTATGTGGAGCACAGCCGCAAATTTCTGCGCCAGCATTTGGGAGAGAAGGAGAGTGCCATATTTCTGTAAATATAGCGCTCTCCTGCTCCCTCCTTCTCACTCAGTGCAGAGCAGCATTTGAGGCTGCTGCGCTGCGCTGCGCTGCGTGAGAAACTGGTAAATCTGGCCCTAAGAGCCTTATTGACATGGGAAATTCAGCCCCGAGTGCGGCGAATCCCCGAATGTAGAGCCTTCGCCATGAGTGCGGAGGCTCTTTTTGAATTAGGCCCTAAAACCAAACACTGGAGAGGGTGGAACTACATACTTTCTTAGAGGGGAAAAAGGAGGATGGTTGAAGATCCAGCCCATTATCAAATGGGGAGTTCTGACCGCTCCTCAATATCACGGTGCCCCATCTTTTTGTGGGAATGAAGTTTCTTCAGTACAATTAGTAGAGAACAGAGTCGAGTGGATTTGACATCCTGAGATTCCACAAGTAGTGATTTAATTACACTGTGGAACACAAACGGGCAGAATAGGGCCTATTTGGCTTGGAAAAACTGGGATTACACAAACATATGTGCAGTTCCATGTTAAACATGGAGAAGTCAACACCTTCACTCCCCTCATGCAACAGAATATTCATGTTGAGTCTGACAGATGGATTCATGCCACAGGAGGACTACTTCATGGAAAATGTTTTCTCTTTCTCCTCTCCCCCGTCAGTCATACTCCTGCCAGACTTGTGCTGTACTGCTCTTACTCTCCTACAGAGAATAAAAAGAAGGATGAAAACTGTTTTAGCTAATATGGTTATCTTTTAGCCATATTTTCCACCAAAGTTGCTGGTGTGTGTGGGAGTTTTTAAAGACCATGGCGAGCCACATCCACCGAAAGGGACAAAGAGAGGACAGTGCTGACACTCCGCTTTATAAACCATTGTGCCCCCTGGCCCCACCTGTGCAAAGAGGTCTACGCCCCCATTCAGAAGTATGGACTGTCCTGAGATGGTACTGCCTGTGTAAGAATGCAGGCCCAAAACAACCCTCCAAAGAAGGGATAAAGAATCCACTCCATTCAAGAACAGTGACAAAAGGCAGTCCTTTACTAGGTGCGGTGGCTGCCAAGGCAAGTGTCTGATCTTCCATAGCAGTGCACTTTGACATTTTGCTGGGACAGGCTGAACAGCAAAAGATAAGCATATCTTGGCACTTGGTAGGTGGGATAAGAAAGCTTTTCTGTTCAATTTTCGCTTGAGAATCCAACTCATTCGAATTCTGAATTCAAAATGTTTTTTCCATTCCAAATGTCCTAAATCTGAAAATCTTTCACATATTCATCTAATCTAACCACCTTATACGCGTTATTTCTCTATAGGAGAACACATTTCTCTTATTCTGACACTCTGTTCGAGGCCTTTCCAAATGCATCTCTAGCCATTTATAAACTGGACTCCAAGACAACAAGTGGAAGTTCCAAAATTGTTAAAGTGAACTTACTGCAAAGTAGGGGCTTATATACAAGCTCCTTGCGCTGCTGGTACGTCACTTTTTATGTGACAACTTTGTATGTGATAAAAAGTGACGCACCCGCTTGTAAATAGGAATCCCCTCCCCCGCCCCCGTGTTTGTCAAATTCCCATGACTTGATTCTGCATAACTGCGCACAATTCTGGGAAAATTGCATGTCATTGAGCTTAATTACATGAAATGCAAATCCATCAATTAGCACTATATTTTAGCATGAAATCCATCCTTGCATCAGTTCTTGACTTAAGGATACATCTTATGCTAAAAAATAGCAGGAAATACACAGTTGCTGCAAAGAACCACTGCCCAAGTTGTGGTTGTTTAAGTAGTTCCTGTGCTGTAATTTTCCCCTAACTGTACAACTTGGAGGAATGGCTCAATTTCTGTAATATCGTGAAAAAAGTGCAACAAAATAATTCCTGAAATCATGTGAATTACGCTGCCATAATTAAAGTTTTCTATAATTGTTTTAAATTGATATCAAATTGTTGGACTTGGCACTTTTTGGCTAAAGTTCCCTAAACTTTTGCCTTCCCCTAGACCTTTTTTCTGACATGGTGTTGCCAACTTAGATGCTTTGGGCACTTTGCCACTGCTGATCAGTGTCAAAGTGCAAGTGCTCCCTGTGTAAAGTGTAATGGTAATTGGTTGTCCATAACTGGTATGTTTGCCTTACTAGTAAAGTCCCTAGTAAAGTGCACTATGTGTGCCAGGGCTGGTAATGCAAATGCTACTAGTGGGCCTGCAGCACTAATTGTGCCACCCACTCAAGTAGCCTTAAAGAGAGATCTCAGGCCTGCCACTGCAGCGCCTGCGCGCAGTTTGCTAAACTGCCATGTTGTCCTGACAAGTGCACCCACTTGCCAGGCCTTACCCTTCCCTTTTTATGCACATCAGACATCCCTATGGTATGCCCAAGGTGCCCCCTGGGCAGGGTGCAGTGTATGTGAAAGGTAGGACATGTACTAAGGTGTGTACCATGACCTAACAGTGAAATACTCTCCATTTCGTTTTTCACTGTTGCAAGGCCATCTTGCCCATAGGACAGAATAGGGGAGGCTGTGTAATATGTTTCCAGCCTATCTTCCCATACGCTTAAGATGGAGAGGTGAAGTTTAGTGTGCCTGAATTCACAATTTAATAACACATCTTTTTCTGAAGGTGGTTTTTACATTGTGTGTTTAGAAACCACTCTTTTAGAAGTGGCTTGTTTTTTTGTTCTAACAATTCTGTGTGTCTCTGCCTGGTTGTGGATTGACTGTCTGGATTTGAATGTGATAGGATCTGGGAAATGTTCTGACTCAGGGGAGGAGGTGAGACAGCAACAGGCTGACCTGCATCTGGAGTGTAGGGGGGAGGAGTAGCCCCTTGAGGTGAAGAGGCCTGGGCTGCCACCATAAAGCAATGGCTCCATCTCCTGCTGAGTGATTGAAGATCCAGACCCCCACTATCAAAGAAAGAAGGTGTCACTGGCAGGGAGACACCCAGGACTGGTTTAGACAGGGGTCAGTGCCCCCTGAACACAAAGACTTCAAAGACATTTAGGGGTATAACTATGAGAGCTGAAACCCCTGAACGTTGGACTGATCAAGACTGAAAAGGATTGAAACTACTTCGTGGTCAAGAGGAACCTCTGCCAAGGAAGAAACAGCTAAAGAGACTAAAGGGAAGGACTGACCCTTGCTGTGTGTTCTGGGGCTGACCTGCAGTTTGCTGATTTAACCAAGGAGAGGCTAAGGGACTTTGCTGTGTGCTGTGTCCCCCTGCTTGAGAGAACTTTGCTGTGTGCTGTGTCCTGAAGTAACTTGTCCCCAAGGGCCCGAGGAGAGCTGGCTCCCTGTTGTGGAAACTCAGGAACATAAAAGTTTCCAGGTGGGTCTCAGCGACGCTGTGTGCGTGTGCTCCGTGCAGCCTGAGACCTTTGTGAGGATTGCCCTGTGATCGTGTGCACCCGGAGTCCAAGTGAGTCTCAGCGACGCTGTGTGCGTGTGCTTCGTGCAGCCTGAGACCTGCGGGAGGATTGCCCTGTGATCGTGTGCACCCGGAGTCCAAGTGAGTCTCAGCGACAATGTGTGAGTGTGCTTCGTGCAGCCGGAGACCTGCGGGAGGATTGCCCTGTGATCGTGTGCACCCGGAGTCCAAGTGAACCTCAGCGACGCTGTGTGCATGTGCTTCGTGCAGCCTGTGACCTTCGTGAGGATTGCCCTGTGATCATGTGCACCCGGAGTTCAAGTGAGCCTCAGCGACGCTGTGTGCGTGTGCTTCGTGCAGCCTGAGACCTTTGTGAGGATTGCCCTGTGATCGTGTGCACCCGGAGTTCAAGTGAGTCTCAGCGACGCTGTGTGCGTGTGCCCTGTTGCAGCCTGAGACCTTCGTGAGAATTGCCCCGTGACGGTGTGTCCCAGAGCAGTCTTGTTCTTTGCGTCGATCGAGCAGCGTGACCAGAGCTGCTGCGATCGTCCTTGCCATCGGCCTGGACCGGCATCCCCAGAGGAGCTGTGCCGCGGGCCCGAGCCTGCCTTTGCCAAAGAGAGACCTCGAACCATCATCGTCGGGGGTCCGAGATCCACTGCCCAAGATCAACGAAGTCGCACCGGAGGCCCAAGTTGCGAGGAGAGAAGAGGAGAGTGAGATCGCACCCCCCAGGTAACGCTCAGCGAGCATGCGTGTGTCGCCGCCTGGGGCAGGGTGCGAGCTCCGAGAGACACGCTTTCGGCCTTTCCCATCTTTGCAAGCGCGAGCCTCCGCTCAAGACCGTATCGCGCCCCGTACTTGCCGAGGAGTGGCAGAACAGGGGCCGGAGTGTGGAGCTGCACTTGTTTTCCATCATAATGGTGTTAGGGGCATGTTTTGGCAGTAGCTGACCGCGAGTCAGTAAGAGTGGCATAGAGACCGTGCAGAGCACTGCGATCAGTGCTGAAGTATCTTATTTTTGTATTACGAACTGGCTGAATGTTGCACTACGAAGTGCCCTACTTTTCCATTGCGAACTGCCTGATTGTTGCATTACGAAGTGCCCTATTTTTGCATTACGAACTGCCTGATGGTTGCATTACGAAGTGCCTTATTTTTTGCATTACGAACTGCCTGATTGTTGCATTACGAATTGCATTATTGTCGCATTACAAACTGCCTGATTGGTACAATAACGAATTGCCTGATTCTTGCATTACGAACTGCATAGCATTGCATTAGGACCTCATTAGATCATTGAGAATTGCTCATTAATACATCAAGAACCTACCAGTGCTTGCTGGCCTAATAACCGGCAAGGTGAAATATTACAAATACGCATATGTTGGATTTTTATCGTGTGGTCTCATCGTATATCTTTTTTCTTATAAACTTATACTTGTTTTTTATGAAACTCGTGTGGAGTCCATTTGTGGTGTTATCACTGTGTCACTGAGAGCATGGATGCAAATACTTTACACATTTGCCTTGGAGATAAGCCTGGCTGCTCGTGCCAAGCTACCAGGGGGTGAGCAGGGGTTATCTACAGGTGTGTGCCTCCTTACCCTGACGTAGAAGCAAGGGTCCCTATTTGGACTAAGGTACATACCTCAGCCAACTAGAGACCCCCAGGTCTAACACAAATGTATTATGATATAAGTAGTTATGTTATTTTTCAAAACCCATACCATTTTCAGATGGGAAATTTGAAAACCTGCACTCGGAACCACTGTAAGTTAGGACTCACACATGCATGTGACACATGATGATAAAATGTGTGTCATGATTTTCAGAACTCCATCCAGGAGAAAATAAATTACCTGAATGAGGGAAGTAAACATCTTCTTATTGTTCAGCTGCAGCATGTTTCCAACGAAGGGAAGGCCGACTGGGCCTGGAGGTAGCTTCCCAGGGCCTAGCTTTGCCCTGGTCCTTGCCCAGCTAAAGATCAGACAAACCACGCAGATGGCTAACAGGATGCTCGTGGCTCCGATTGGATCCATTTTGACCCTATTTGATTCTAGGCTCCTGTCTGTACCTTACTCCTTTGTAGCTAGTTGTCTTTATATAGTACCTGCCATCATATATCACCAGGAAGACGCTTCGATGACCGGACAATATTGCCACAAATCCTAATTATAAAAGGGCACGTGGAAGCCAGAGAAAGGAAAATACGAAAATAAGTACCAAGGACATAAAACTAAAATTCTTGAATCCCGTCATCCCTTGATCAGTGATTAAAGAACTGACGAGAGATATAGTTTATCCTCGAACTATCACTTCCTGGTGACATGAAAAACGAGGAGGTCAATCCATACCAATAATCCAGATATATATATATATCTTCATTTGGACGACGGAAGGATTTATCTTATCCTCCCCTGACCATACCAGTTTCTGGAAGTCGCAGTGGCCCACCCCATTGAAAATAGGTGTTTTTTGACAGCAGCATTGTTGCTTTTTAATTTCCTGAGAGTCGGAATCTGTTGGTCTTGATAAAGATGGTATCATACATTAGCCATCGAAACGCGTCGACGCTCCTTTGAATACAACCTAATCTGTGTCACGGTCTGGGCCTTTGAGTATTCAACGAAGTGAGACATACCGGGCTCCAGCCCTAGATTTTGTGTAATCACGGATGGTTGATTTTCAATGACATATTATTTCTGTCTATTTTTTGTACTCTCATATCTTTCTTTAAATTGTTTTCTGATATATATGTGCATGAATTACACTTAGGAGTTTGTTCAAGCTCATTCAGATATTTTGTGCATTGCAATTTTATGATTTATGTCGTTGTGGTTTTGTATGCTCTATGAGACTTTTTAATAAAAGATTTTGATACTTTTCTAAAAATGTGGCACATTGTTTAGATTGTCTTTCAGATGTATGAGCAGTCTTCCCAAAGTTATACTTGAAGTGATAGTATTTGAGTGTGTGTTGCATGATATTGTTAGGGTCAAAACTCCCAGTTCCACTGTTACCAGCAATTTAGTCCAAAGGATTCTCTTTCCTATACTACTTTTATATAGTACCTCCAGAAGGAGGGACTCTGGCAAGTGGACATTGTATTGCTCAACTTCCCAATTTGATTTGTTTCTCATCAGCATTTCAAACTGTAGAACTACCAGGTGTGCAACTGAGGACTTGTACACAATACTTATCCCCCCTGACAACCACAGTATGATAGCTAGGCGATAGTCGATCCCTTTCCACGGTTATTTAGAATTATACTTTAGAAACCTAATCTGTCTAATCCGAGAAAGGTGTTCTCGTTTCTGGATTTAGCAGCCAAGATACATATTGCTTCTAATAAGTACTCCTTGGAGTTACCTGCCATATAACACTCAGGGGCATATTCACAAGCCACTATCGCCACAGGAACGTCACTTTTTTGACGTTCCTGTGGCGATGAGGCTTCACCTTATTCACAAGGCAGCGTTAAGCCACTTAACGTGGCTTAACACTGCCTTGTGAATAAGGCACCCTTTCACACTAAGTATGCGTGAAAGGGTAGGGCTAAGGGTGTTGCTGTGGGCGTTCCACCGCAACACCCATTGCTTCTGACACTGCCTCGTATTCACAAGAGCAGCGTAAATAGGAGACAGCGCCAGAGTTAAGACCAGGGAAAACCTGGTCTTAACCTGGCTAAGCGAGAGAAATGTTTAATTTCTCCGCGTTTTGCTGTTTTCATGTGTGCTGCGTTGTGCAGCACACATGAAAACAGCAAAAGGCCAATTATTGTGTATGTACAGGAAGGTCCCCCTTCCTGCACATTAACAATCATTTTTTGAGAATGCCGTTTTGCAACTTCTGTGTGTGCTGCATTAAGCAGCACACATAGAAGTCACAAAACGGCATTTCAAGATTGTTTATGTGCAGGAAGGGGGACCTTCCTGTACATACACAATCTTCCCTTGCACGCAGACACCCTTGCACCATGTGCAAGGGTGCCTGCGTTGGCGCTAAGGTGCTACACTTAGCACCAGCGCAGGGGGATACGCAAGGCTGCACCAGATCCTTGTGAATATGGTGCAGCCTTGCGTTTTCTGAAGTGGCGAAGTGATGCGTTAAGCCATGACGGCTAACGCCTCACTTCGCCACTTCCTTGTGAATATGCCCCTTAATAGCATCCTTAATAGCATCGGCGCAACTAATGCAGCCACGCTCAAACAACAGTGCGTGGTGCACTGCTCATATGTCTTATCCAAACTTATATTATTAAGAGTTCCTTAGTTTATGGAATGCCGCGACAAAATCCTTAAATTGAATGGGTTCAGTGCCTTTAAATGTGTGTATCCTAATAATGTAAATGCCCTCATCAGTTGGAAATCTAACCCCTATTTCTACTTGCACATATAATGATAGATCGGCAGTGACAGTATTAGAATACTGTATTAATATAAAACCATACATTTGTTAATGCGAGTGCACAAGCCCGCATAGCTTCTCTTTTGTTACAAACCAATAAAGAAATTTAAAAACCCAAACAACTATACAATTGTTAATGCGAGTGCACAAGCCTGCATAGCTGCTCTCCTTTGTTACAAACCAATAAAGAAATAAAAAAATGCAAATATTCTCATCAGTTGTCCTTCCGGGATTTCACGTTTGGAAATTATGAATTCTTCACTCTCACCTGCTACAAATCCTAACTATAAACATTACATTTTTGCTAAAGCCTGAAAGTTCTGAAATTGTATTTTTTTCTCCACCTGCACTCATCACACATTTGGAACCCTCTACAACAGCTCTGTGGTCCAAAACATTTCATTAGTAGGGATGTTTGCTATATATGTCCTTCCATCATGATGTGCGGTTTGGTTTGCCCGTTTGTAGATGCATAGAAAATGACAGAAGAACAAGCAGTAGAAAAATGCAATAGATATGGCCCCACACATGGATTGATGCACATTGACATTATTATTGTTCGCCTGAACCTTAGGGGCATATTTACGACAAAATGTTGGAGAGTGGAGGTGCGCCAAATTTGGCAGCGTGCGCGCCAACATTTTCAAAATGCAGGGATATGCCGTATTCACAAGAATATGGCTCACGGATTTATTTTCCCTAGTGCTAAATTTAGCTGCCTAGCACCAACACAGGCATAGTGCAAGGGTGCCTGCATTTCAGGGAATTATGTGCAGGAAGGTATGCCTTCCTGCACATAAACAATCACGAATGGCGATTTGTTACTTTTATGTGTGCTGCAGAATGTAGAAATAGCAAATCGTCATTTAATAATGATTGTTTATGTGCAGGAAGGGACACCTTCTTGCACATAAACAATCATTAAGGGCATTTTGCTCTTCTATGTGTGCTGCAGAATTGTTATCTAGAAGGCTTAAGTACACATCCTATATTCTAGGAAAAGGACAATTTCGAGTTGTAGATATTTTTCACCAAATTATTCTGTGACTTTGTTATGGTGTCCATGATGTGA
The DNA here is from genome assembly GCA_963921515.1 of Calotriton arnoldi. Classification (NCBI taxonomy): domain Eukaryota; kingdom Metazoa; phylum Chordata; class Amphibia; order Caudata; family Salamandridae; genus Calotriton; species Calotriton arnoldi. The sequence continues at coordinate 999,043 of CAWUFW010003460.1, forward strand.
GATTGTAATAATTTTGATTAATCATTCATTATAAAAACACTTAATTTACATTGTTCTATCAGAGAAAACACCAGAATGATTCATTAAATGTTTTTGTTTTAATTGTAATACGACATATAGAAAAGGTAGCATATATATGTGAATTGAGTGAATGCTAAGCATAAAAAGTATTGTGTGCGAACTGCAGTTTTATACGTTAACAGTTGTAAGTTACTTGCAGTAAAGTTCTGATGTGAAAGTCTACATAAAAAGCATATTTTTGCATTTAAGTATAGAGTATGATGAGGTAGAAATTGAAAAGATGTTTACAAAAGCGAGTAGTAGAAAGCAGTGGCATCAAAGGTGCAGCAGTAGACAGTATTAATTTTTCACACATGTGGTTTGTTCTATTGCTACTGCAAATGCAGTATGTGTTGTGTGCATACGAGGAAGGAGCAGATTCTATCCTATCCTGTGACTGCTCTGTGTATGAGGGAAGCTTGAAATGCTGCTCTCAATGATGTACCTGTATTTTATCTTAGTACACCCAGAATAGGTGTATTGCTTCCATGTACACACATAAACACACACAGACAGACCAGGTACCAAATGGGTATCAGCAGTGCAGCTTTTTTTTAGCACACAGATCTGGAAATTAGTGTCTGTAATTGTGTTGTCTCAGTGTGTGGGTGTCTTTATATGTGTTGGAGTTTAAGTGACTATAGATTTGTGTAACTTTCTTGATCTGTTTGAATGTCTATGTGCCCTTCTCTGTTCTCAACTAAACAAAAGACAGCTCTGTTGGCAGTGTCCATGCTGTTAAAACCCAGCAGAAATAGACAGAACCATAGGGAACCCAAGAACCTGTTTCAGAATCCTGCTGGACGTCCAGATGTCTTTTGCGTATGAGTCTGAAATGCTGTACACTCTACCCGTGCCCTTCAGCCTGTCAGAGATGTATCTAATTTGTGATGAATCTTCCTCAACCATATAAGCCTGATAAAGTTGACTGTCATTTTCCAGCATGACTGGTCTTTCAGAGGATTTCAGAGGATTGTCTGGCTTGTGGCTGACTCCTCCCCAGCCCTTCTGTCGTTTCAGGGGCGTTACTAACAGTACTTAATCCCTGCTTCCTTGACTGCCTGTCAGGTGTGTACTTGAGGCAGAACTGTGCCCACGTGTGAACGACCCTGCCTAAACCCTACTGGCCAGTAGAGAGATGTGCCTTACAGGAGACTAAATCTGTGCGAGCTCCAGAGACTTTGCAGAGTTGAGCATGGCATGTGAAAGATTCTGTCTCAGCCCTTCTGATTTCCAGGGACACTGATCCCTCAGGAATTCTCCCACCTGCCAGGAGACCAGGCAAACACCCATCACTGTTTGCCATCAGAGCTCGTTTCTGATCCTCGAGTAGTCTTGAGCTAAATTCTCTTATAGATAACACCGAGCTGGATATCTTTCCCAGATCATTCCTGAAATTTGTTACCATCTCAGCAGACAAAAGAAAGTACTGGAAACAAAAGAAAGTACTAGTGATGCAACTCAATGTGGCCCTCATATCTTAAAAGTGTTTTTACCATGCTTCAATAACACAAAAAAGGCACAGCACGTAGAGCAGAGACAGTAGAAGATTCTCTCACACAAATGATAGACACATGGCAGGTTGCAGCAGTGATCATTTTCACAAACAAATAACAGGTACTTCATGGAGATTTGTAGGACGTCCTTGTGCAACCCAAAATGTTCAGTGGGGGCACAGAGGTGGACTTGGAAGCTTGTGGGATAAAACATATCCTACAGGATGAAGGATCAGAAGTATGGTAACCTCCACTGACAACCTATTATTTTTTGGTCCTTAAAACATTTTGCAAACCCTGAACCCAGGTCAATAATTTATCTGCATTCTATAGGCCACAAATTGAGATCACACTTGGATGTTCAAGAGTTTTAGCACATAACTAAAACGTGAATATATCCAAAAAAACAATGATATGCGAGATGATCCTCTGCCCTGCCATGATTTATCATTGGGAAGACGTTGGGACTGTGTAAAGAAGTCCAAGGGGCACACTGGAAGTTTTAGGGAGCTTTATTGGGTACAGCATATATAAGACCACCAGCCCAGGCAGCAGCCAAGCTTCAACTGTAAAACCACAGAAGGCTCAGCACAGAGACCATTCTGTTGTCACGCAGTGACACATAGAATGCGGGGACGCAGCCCAGCAACAGGGAGGAGGGAAGAAGACAGGTCACAGGGAAAAGGAAGAAGAGGGTAGGTCACAAGGAAGAGAAGTAGACCACAACACATCTCCCTTCCATATAATGAACATGAAGTACTGAGTTATGAATTTCAGAACAACATTACAATAATATGGGTTTAAAACATTTCATAGTCTTTATGCCAGGACGGTCTGAATCTCAACCTCCTGTAACTTCCCCGATTAAGCTCGTTAGAAACTCCATCGGCTCTTGCGGTCCCAAAATTATCACGCAGGCCGGCAGAACCTTCAGGTTCTATTGGAGAAGTGAAACCTCTGTCACGCCCGCGAGCATTGGGACCAGGGTGCCATTTAACTAACCTGGACATGCTCCACACACCACCAGAATTGAGAACAACAACATTCTTCCTCACTTCTTTAATGATGAAGGGTCCCATGAATCGCGAACAACCTTTCTTCAACAACCCAGGATTTCTGACTAATACCTCATCCCCAACACTCCAATGCTTGAAAAACGCAGAATTCTTGAGGTCAAACCTATTCCTGTATCTTTCTTGGTGGAGTTTCCTTTTTTCAGCAGCTTGCTCATCCACTCCTGTGTCCCTCACATCCAACCTCAACCACGCAGGACTCAATTTGTCATGGGGTTTTCTGCCTCTCAGAATGGAGAAAGGAGAAACAGACGTCACACAATTTGGAGTGTTGCGATGAGCCCACCAAGTTTCTCTGAGCATTTTCTTGAGTGAAGACTTAGCTTGTAAAGCCCTCTGGGCACAACACTTAACCAACTTATTCATGCTTTCCGCCAGACCATTGGCTTGTGGCGAGTATAGAGCCGTCTTGAAATGAGTGATGGATAATTCTTTTAGGAACCTATTCATCTCCTGTGAGACAAATTGAACTCCGTTATCGGTGATGAGATGTTTAGGAATACCTTCCCTGGAAAACTCCTCAGAGAGAAACTCAATAACAGTCTTGGAGTTCACCACAGGCACACATTTGGTAACTACCCATTTGGAGGTGTAATCAACTAACAACAACACATAGCGCTCATCATAAGCAAACAATTCAAAAGGTCCAGCAATGTCCAAACCCAACTTGGACCAAGGTTCCAAAGGAACTTCCACGGGTGAGAGCGATGCAGTACAAGTCTTTTACTTTTATCACTGTTGGCACATTCCCAACAGTCCTTGACAACCTCCTCTATCTGTCTATCCATTGTCGGCCACCAGTACCACTCCCGAACCCTGGCTTTCGTCAAATTCCTTCCCAAATGTCCCTCATGCGCTAAATTTATGAGCTTGCACCTGAGATCATGAGGAGGTATCACACGATCACCCCTCAGCAACTTTTCATCAAAAACACAGAGCTCGTCCTTAATATTAATGAAACCTTTCAAGGATTCAGGCACTTCTTTGTCTGCTGGCCAACCCTTAATTGAAAATTCCTTTACCATTTCTAAATCGCTGTCACTATGAGAAGCAGAGGACCATTCACTAGAATTAACTGCAGATTCGTGCACCCACCCAACAAGAGAGTTCTCCACTTCCACCCCCGATTGATTCAAAGGCAGCCTAGAAAGACAATCTGCTACCACGTTCTTAGGTCCAGGGACATACTCAACCACAAAGTTAAATTCAGATAACCCTTCCATCCACCGCTTGATTCTGGGAGAAATATTGTCAACCTCTCTGCAAGTGAAAATTTGACACAGAGGACGGTGATCAGTCCGAACAACCACAGGTAAACCCCAAAGGTAAAACTTGAAATGGCGAATAGCCCAGAAAACCGCCAACGCCTCCCTCTCAATCACCGAGTAGCGTTCCTCAGCACCCCTGAGAGAGCGGGAGGCAAAAGCGACAATTCTGGACTCACCATCCACAACCTGCGATAAAACCGCCCCCAAACCAAGCATGCTGGCATCAGTGCACAAAATGGTTTTTTGCAAGCATCAAAATGCCCCAAAGTGGGCATGCGACCAATTACACCTTTGATTGCATTAAAAGCAGAGGAGCAGTCATCAGACCATGAGAACTGGACACCCTTTTGAGCAGCATCCTGAGAGGGGAGGAAACACAGGCAAAGTTTGGAACAAACTTCGAACAAAATTCAGCCAAACCCAGGAATGATCGGACTTGGTCTTTGTTAACGGGCACAGGAGCTTTCACAATACTCTCTGCAAGATCCAAATTGGGGCTAATCCCTTCACCAGAGATAGTATGCCCAAGGTAGTTCACAGAAGACACCCGAAACTTACATTTTTCCTTCTTAATAACCAGACCAGCATCTTGAAGTCGCTGTAAAACCCTCCACAAACCCTTATCATGTTCTTGTTGGTCCCTCCCGTATACCAGAATATCATCTTGGAAAATGAGGACCTTAGACAAACCCTCCAGCACCTTATTCATGACCCTCTGGAAACAGGCCGCAGCGGAAGCCAGGCCAAAGGGCAAACGAATGAACCTGAAAGCCCCCAGGGGCGTCACAAATGATGTCAAATGTCGGGAGTTAGGATGGAGTAGGACTTGATGATAGGCAGAGGACAAATCCATCACACTGAAACATTTGGCATCTTTGATCAGGGCAAGGGTTTCAGAGATATTCGGCAAAGGTTGTCTGTCAACCCAAATATGCTTGTTCAATCCGCGTAAGTCCACACACATGCGAATCCCTTTTCCCCCATCCTTGGATGCCAAAACAATGGGGCCAACCATTCAGAGCATTCAATCTCTTCGATGACACCAGTAGTCAACAACTTCTTGAGCTCTCGATCTAAAGGTTCCATTAACAGGTGAGGAACTTTCCTTACCTTGCTGACAAATGGTTGGGCGTTCTGTTTAAGGACAATTTTATGTTCAAAGTTTTTGAGTAGACCCAAATTGTCACTGAAAACTTTGGGAAATTGTGAACATACATCATCTGATGGTGAACCATAAGACAAGAGTAACACCTTCTCAGGCGAATTGGGATTTAGGGTAATCCCCATATCTCTCTGGTGTCTCCATCCCAGAAGGTTGTCACCTCTTTTTGCTACATAAACTTTCCCCACAGTTTCCCTGTCTTTAAACTGGATTTCCCTGACTACAAAACCCAAAACATAAATTTTCACGCCACCGTAACCTACAGGGTTTATGTCTGGAGGAGACAATTCAATCTTGTCAAGACCAAAAACAGTGTCCCAATTGGCGTCACCTACCATGGTGTATGGTGAACCTGAGTCAGCCAACACAGTAAATTGTTCACCACCAATGGACACTTCGCACTCAGGCATGTCAAGTTTATCACCATCTACAACCCCATCCTCTCTCACTCTAAACATAAACTTTTTCTCTTGCTCCACAAAGCGTACCGTTTGATACTTACTACCCCGACAAACACGTGCGTAATGACCCCTCTTCCCACACTTGTTGCAAATAACTGATTTTGCAAAACAATTAGGACTGTTCGGCAAGTGGCTCTCACTTCCGCACCTAAAACACTTGAATCCACTCTTGTTGTTCTTGAACCCAGACTGTTCCGGATCAGATCTGTACCTGGCAACAGTATGTTCCATTTCTGCATTTTTCCTATCTTTCTCAATGTAACTCCCCTTAGACACCACCCCCTTGGAATCATCTCTCTTCGAATCATCTTTCTTAACTTCATGAATGGCTTTTCCTTCTACAGATATGTCACCACTCTTCTCCACTCTCATTTCACGTACCCACATATTTGTATTTTCCATTCCTTCGACTATTAAAAGGGTTTCTTTGAGGTCTGGATTCTTGGTGAGAAGTTTTTGTTGAACTTTCCCATCATTGGTGCACCTCACAATTTGATCTCTGATAAGAGAGTCAGCAAGTTGTTCAAACTCACAAGTGCGAGCTAACGTTTTCAAAGTGGCTACATAGCTACCAATTTTTCTTGCTTCCCTTGGACTCTTGAAAAGAATTTATGACGTTCTAAAACTACGTTAATCTTTGAGCCAAAATGCTTTTCAAGCATCATAACGGACATGTCATACACATTGTCAGGCTCGCCTTCTCCACGTCCCAAAACAATCTCATCTAGGCTGTCGTAAACATGTCTACCTTCCACTCCCAAATTGTGCAATAAAGTGGCTTGTTTCCTTAAAGCTGAAAACTTCTCTCCCCAATAGCTAGTAAATAAGAATCAAATAATGGCTTCCATCTCTTCCACGGCAAAATGGGGTCACCTACATCAGACAGGAATTGCGGCGGTTGAGACATACTAGAGGAAGCCATCTTAAGGGTAGAGATAGAGAAAAGAGAAGGGAACCCAAGAAAAAAAAATAAAGGATGAGTAATGGCTAGTAATGCATAACTATTAAACAACAACTGGCCCCAGTAATTATAACACAGTAAGTGAAGCTGTAGATACGATTGTCTGAAAGAAAAACAGATTTCCAAAGTACGCAAGAGTTTTATGAAAATAGTGTGCGCATCACTGAGGCGCCCTAAAAATAAATGTCCTTCTATGGTACACTAACATGGATAACAAGTAAAAAGGGCCACGGAGTACCAACTGTATTGTTGTACAGCGTGCGCATCACTGACACGCCAGGAGAGATAAGGAGAAAAAAAAACTTGCATGCGATGAAATTTACATTATATTAGTACATACCAATAAGTGTGCGTGTCACTGACACGCTTCCAAACCTTTCTGTCAAAAAAAAAAAAAAAATATTTCCAATTTTTGCGAGTTGCCATCAATGGTGAGCCGAACCATAAGTGTGCGCGTCACTGACACGCTCCTCGAAGTATAAATTTGCGCCAGTTAGTGTTCGTTGAGCAGGAAAGAAAAAACGGAAGAAACGCGATTGGCAAAAAGAACCGCGATGTCCAAATGCCAACCGCAAGATGGCGGCACGTCGCTTGCGTCACGCCGGGTGGCTCCCAGCACGTAGAGGAACGTAGTGAGAGCAGTGTGGCACACAAACAGGAGAATGGAGCTCCTACGAAAACTCCAACCTTGGCCAAGTGAGGTAAGCGACTACAATGTGTGCGAGAGGGCTGTTTTCTTTCGAAGAACAATGTGGCAGTTAACAGATTCTTCCTGTGCTCCTCAATGACGGCGCACCACACCACAGCAATAGTGGCAGTTATTAGTATCTTCTTGTACTCCTCACACTTTTCCTCACTCGCTGCACACAGCACAACAGGCGTTGAGACAGGGAATCCGCTAGTTCCCCCTGGTCTTTGGCACCTTCAAGCAAATGGGTGCAGGCAACAGTAGCGGTCAGCTTCTGAGGTTGAAAACAAAACACGAGTCTCCTCCAATCATGAGCGCAAGCAACAGAAGCGGTCCACCACAAACTCCAAAGTACACTTGCTCTTCAAACACAGAGTCGGTCCTTGAGCATGGGCGCAATGTGACAGCAGTAACTGCAGCACTCCAAACCACACGCCTCTCGTGCTATCCCGATGCTTGAAATCACTGCTGCAATTACTTCCACAACACGGAGTCAGTCCTAAGTTTGGAAACTCCAAGAATGAACAGTACCTGAGTCAAATAAAATGTAGACTCTTCTTAGTTTGGTCCACGTAGGCTCCTGGTATGGTAAATGGGTTCGATGGGGAGACTGGTGGTCATCAGGTCCTGTCCCCTTGCAGGCACAACTCGTCGCCAGTGTAAAGAAGTCCAAGGGGCACACTGGAAGTTTTAGGGAGCTTTATTGGGTACAGCATATATAAGACCACCAGCCCAGGCAGCAGCCAAGCTTCAACTGTAAAACCACAGAAGGCTCAGCACAGAGACCATTCTGTTGTCACGCAGTGACACATAGAATGCGGGGACGCAGCCCAGCAACAGGGAGGAGGGAAGAAGACAGGTCACAGGGAAAAGGAAGAAGAGGGTAGGTCACAAGGAAGAGAAGTAGACCACAACAGACTGCAACTAAACAAAAAGCAAAAATTAGAACAAACCTGCTCAATTAGTCGGAATTTCCCTTCAATGCAGGGTCCATAATACTACCTCTCCAGACATGTGTAGGATACACATAATTGAAAGAAATTGCTAAGTGTGGCCTCACACACCCCCATGAGTGCCATGCTTCATCATCGGCCATTCCTCATTCACTAAAGCACCTTCCAATGGTGAATGGGCTCGTCACGATGATGAGGAGTACTTTTGAGAGGATGGGTAAACGTGGAAGCAGGATCTAGACTAAATAAAAATCCCTGTATTTAATCCCAAGGATTGTCCTGTAATGTGGGTAGATCTAGGGGATTATTAAAAACTATACACCGCACAAGATTAGCTAGTATCCCTGCAAAAGTAAGCGTGGACATGTTTCAGTATGCAAACCAGCCCTTTAGCAAGTCCCAGGCTTTCTTTAGGACACTAGATCCCAATTTTCCTGACTCCTAGCTGTAAACACACAGTAGCAATCATACATCATCAGGCACACGATACCAATTAGTATGTAAATCATCATACGCTAGAATTGTACGTTTTAAGGGTCCTGAAAAATGGAAAAAAACTTCACTTAGAAAGTCATTGTAAAGTCAAATAACTGGAGACATAGACAGGCTAGACATATAAATAATAAAAAAGACATGACGTTTTTTTCTGTCTGTGATAAACTATTTGTAACTGTATGTTCACATGTGTTTGGTTCACATAGCAAGCCACTGCAAACCTGTGTGAATAGTGCAAACCATGCATAACTGTAACCGCACAGCTCATCATTTTCTTACCCTAACAACTACTATTGAGGGCCCCTTGGAGTAGTTGGGGGGGGAGTCCTTATAGTCACACACAGGAAAATAGAAACACATGTAAAGAAAATTATATTCCCACGAAAGTAAATGCATCGTGTTAGACCTGTCAGCCCTAGGGTGGTCTTTCCCTATTTTTTTTCCTTTTTTGCCTCCTTTTTGCCACCATATTTTTACTGGACCTAGGTCTCTGGGCACCTCGCCACTGCTAGCCAGTGCTGAGGTGCAGGTGCTCTCTCTCACTCAAGATGGCTGCCACAGGCCCCTGCTACTGCAGAGGGGCCTGACACGCATACACACTAGTAGCCAGGGTCAGGCTGGGGTATAGGGATACAGTATCCATTCCATCCCCGCCTCTGGGCCACATAGCCAGGCATGTAGAAGGTTCCAGAACCTTCCGGGCTGTGGGAGGAGTTATGTTTTGCCGCCTTAGAGAGGGTCACCTGACCTAGGAGTATAAAAGGCTTGGAGGGAAAACTTTCTAGTCAGTTGATGAGGCACCACTGAACCTGGGGGAACCTCCGCCGGAGTATAGGCTTTAGGGCCTAGGGGGAGACCTACACTACTGCTGCTGACAGGGCTGAGGCCCTGCTGGAGTAAGATAGCTGAGGAACGCCCACCACCCACTGACCTTGCCCAGTGTGAGGGGACCCAGGGAACCACCTTCAGCGTGCAGGGAGGAACATCAAGCACTCCCAGACCACCAACTCATTCCCCCCCTCATGACAAGAAACTTCTGACAAGAAACTCTGACAAGAAACTTATACTAAGGAACTTCTGACAAGAAACTCATCACCAGAAGCGCCTAAGAAGCAACCAAGCTGGAGCAGTCGCAAGACGCCTTAATTTGAGGAGGCTTGACCGTCCAGCCAGGCCTGAAGCCTAAACTGCCCAACTGGGGATCACCAGGTAAAGCGCCGTACCCTGAAGCGCTAGACCTTCACCCCCTCACTATTCCTGCCTACTGCTGGGCTGCCCCCAAGTACTCTTCCAGTCAGCCCTGCCCACAGGCTGCTGGTGCGTCCTGCTTTCTGTCACCCCCAGGTCACTGACCTTGTGTAGAGATCACCGCCGCGGCCGTCGCCGCCTGAGAAGTGCCGTGAGGTGAGGTGCGCCGTCGCGCCCTCACCGAAGGGAGCGCTGAGGCGAGGGAAGCCCCTCGAGTTTCTGTGGTGAGGTGCGCCGTCCGCGCCCTCACCGAAGCCTCCACAGATTGCCCCCATCGCCGCCGTCGCGGCTGAAGAATTCACCTCATCGCCGCCGTCGCGGCCGAAGAAATTGTCACTGGACCCTGGGCCCTTATCGCCGCCGTCGCGGCTGAAGAAATCACCTCACCGCCGCCGTCGCGGCCGAAGAAATTGCCCCCGCCGCCGTTGCGGCACAAGAAATCGCCAGCGCGATCATCGAGGCCTCCAGGCCCCGCCAACGCCGTCGCTAAGCAGCCGGGGACGCCGGCCGCGCCCCCAAGAAGGCCGCGCAACGATTGGGCGCCGGCTCCGCTCCCGCCCCCAGCGCCGACGGAGGCCCAGGAAGAGCCCCGGCCGTGTAGAGGGAGACGGGGAGCCGGCTGAAGAGGACTGCTGGCTCCCGCTCCCTTCCCCGAAGTCCTGGAAGCCGCGGCTGCACTTACCTTGATCCCGGGGGCTGGAGGAGTGAGATCCCAGCCCCCGCAACGTCCCCACAGTCACTCCTTGATCCCGGGGGCCGGAGGAAGGTGATACCGGCCCCCGCAACGTCCCCACAGTCCGGCCTGAAGGCCGAGGCACCCCGACCGGGCCCCGCCCTCCAGAACACGGGCCGGGCCTGGGGGAGTGCCAGTCGCAGAGGAAGCGCGACCAACGATCCAGCGACAGGTGAGCCCAGGAGGCCCCTAGGGCCCACAAAACGCCACTGGGGGCCGGGGGCCACCATTAACCCTATAATCAATTGGGTAAACTTTCCCCATGAGGCGAGGCCCCGGAGAGGAGTGGGCCTAGCCTAGAGTTAACCCCTAAGGGTCATAGAAGCCCCAGGATACTGGACATGTCGAGGGGTTCCCTATAGTATTTAATAACTTATTGCAGATGCCTATTGTAATTACTGCCTAGGCCATGCTTTTAACTGCGAAATCTTTTACCACAGGGGGAAAGTATTTAATTGAATTGAGTTGAAGTGTTTTATGTTACAGGTGTACTGGAATTGCGACGCCCACTGTACTGAAGGTGGGCGCGCCTAGATTAATGCAGGCCTATTTAAATGTAAAGTGAAAAGCCTTCTTTTAAGTAATTGAATAAGCTAAAGTGAACTGCATGTCTAGGCCCCTGTTTTATTAACGTACCTTGAGATCATTATTAAGTGCTACGTGTAGGGGATAATTCCTGCGGCCTCTTAGTGGCCTACATTGTTGATGAGCTATGATGCTTTATTTAAAATGTGCACCAATTGAGTAATGCAATGAATTTGAATGTAGATCTGAATTAATTTGCCTCATCTAATGCCAACTTAAATTATTTATAAAAGATCTTGATTTTAAATACAAAAGCCTGGTGTGGTGTCATGTTATTGCGTTCGCATTTCTGAGTCAGAGTAAGAGTGTGCTGCACAACTGCCTTACACATTGCCTTCGCGTGCCTTTCCCGCTTCACGCCATGCTACCGTGTCGGACTCGGTAACCCCGGTTCCAACATTTGGTGTACAGCGGTTGGATAAGGACTGGTGCTTGTGCAGCACCCTACAGTGACTCAGTGTGCGCCGCAATTAGACACCTATTGTAATGAAAGTGCTAGGAATTCTATGGTAATTGCCGACTGTGTACATTCCTGCGTTAGACCTGTTACCTACAGTTTAGAACCCCTTCCTTAAATTGTCTGGGACCCCACCTAGGAGGATGGAGTTTGAGTTAGCCAACCTAGAAAGGTATACGGTGACACAGCTCAAGGAGTTCTGCCTAGAGAGGGGGTGGCCGTCAAGCGAGGCGCCAGGAAGGAGGTGCTTCAGAAAGCTTTGAGGGCATGGGTAATGGCCCACCCGGAGGGAAGAGGGGATGAGGAGCAGGGGGAGGCAGACCACCCAGGAGAACTGGACCTACTGCGCATTGATGTTAGCGAGAATGTGTTGCCAGGAAGACGTTCCAGGGCAGGCAGTAGTGCGTCAGGGGGAAGTTTGTCACCAGAGGAATTGGAGGACAGAAGGGAGCAGAGGCAATTAACATTAGAACTTGCTAGGATGGAAAAAGCCATGGAGGAAAGGAAGCTTGTACATGAGCTTAGCCTGAAGGAGCTAGAGCTCCGGACCTTGCAGATGGAGATGGAAGGCAAAATGAATGGTGGCAGCGTACCTGCTGGGGTTCCACAGGAGCCCAAATTCTATTTACCCAGAGAGGTGATGGCCAGTTTTAGTGTAGGTGATGACATCGACAAGTGGTTGGCGGCCTACGAGGTGGCTCTGGTGGCCCATAGAGTTCCTGAGAGCTACTGGGGGGAGGTCTTTATAGGTACATACCTCCACTAGTAAGGGACACACTTTTAACTTTGGATAAGGGGGAGCAGACTAACTACCCTATCATGAAGGAGGCCCTGCTCAAGAAGTTTGGCCTCACCCCAGAGAAGTACCGCCAAAAGTTCCGCAACAGCCACAAGCTTCACACACAAAACTGGGTGGATTTTTTTGACTATGCCCGGAAGGCATTGGAGGGTTGGGTGCGTGGCAGCAACGTTGACAATTACAAAGGGCTGTACGACCTATTCTTGAGAGAGCACCTCCTAGAGAAATGTTTTCCGGAGCTGCGCCAGTACTTGGTGGACCGCAAGCTGACCAATCCTAGGGAGCTTGCAGAGGAGGCAGACACGTGGGTCAGCACTCGGGTGTCCCACAAGGGAGCCGGGGCAGACCCCCGAAAGGTGGACAGGGGCTCCCCCAGAAGAAAGAGGGGGAGATAAAAAGAGGGAGTTCTTTAAAGGTCCCCAAAATAGACCGCCTGGGAGAGGGGTAGGTTCCCCATCCCAATCTGGATCTCAGAAACCCACTTATCCTGACAGGAGTCAGCAGCCCAGAACTGTCCGGTGCTACGAGTGCGGGGAGGTTGGACATTATAAGGGGGATCCCAAGTGTCGCAAGAGAACCCCAGCCCCCACAGGAGGTAAGAGCCCCGGGGTGGCCAGTGTAGCGCTTGGGGAGGAGTTGTCCCTAGGTAGGGGAGGTGAGTGGACAGGCTTGACCTTAGTTTCCCTGGGGGATAGAGAGATCATCCCACGGGTTCAGGTACCCGCGAACACTGCCAAGTATCGGCAGAGGGTCCTGGTGAACGGGGAGGAGGTGGAGGCTCTGAGGGACACAGGTGCCAGCATGACGATGGTGAGACGTCAGCTGGTGTCCCCAGAGCAGGTGATTCCTGAGGAATTCCACCCGGTTGTTATGGCTGATAATAGCCTGGGTCATTACCCCGTGGCCCAAGTTCCCTTTGAGTGGGGAGGAGTATCAGGTCTGTTGAAGGTTGCGGTGAGCCCTGCCATGCCAGTTGACTGTCTGCTGGGCAACGACTTGGAACATACTGCCTGGAGGGAGGTAGAGTTCAATGCCCATGCTGAGATGTTGGGATTACCAGGATGGACTTGCGTTGTCACGCGGTCCATGGCTGCCCGACAAGGAACTCAGCTCGGGTTGGAGCCTGAAATAATGGCCCAGCCCACTGCTGGACGAGGAGATGTCCAGGAGGAGACACCCGGTGAGATGGATGGGGAGCCCACGGAGGTGACCCCGGAGTCCGCTGAGGTGGTTGGTGTTCCCGTGGGGGACCTGCCGACCCCTGCAGAGTGGCAGGTGGAAGGAGGGCCTACCCGGGAGGAATTTTGCCGGGCGCAGAAAGAGTGCCCTACGCTTGAAGGCATGCGGCAACAGGCCGAAGCCCAAGCAGCTGGAAACAGAGACTGGTAACTACCATGTCTACTGGGAGGATGGTCTCCTCTACAGTGAGCCTAAGGCTCCGGTGCATGGGTCCGCCCGAGCCGTGGTGGTCCCCCAATGCTACCGAGCCTTTCTGCTAGAGTTGGCACACGAGATACCACTAGCAGGACACCTGGGCCAAGACAAGACGTTTGCGCGTCTAGTCCCACATTTTTACTGGCCCAGGATGCGCGTCACTTCTGACACTTTTTGCAAGACTTGCACCACTTGCCAAGCGAGCGGCAAGACAGGGACTAAAGTGAAGGTCCCTCTAGAACCTCTCCCAGTTGTCGATACCCCTTTTGAGCGGGTAGGGATTGACATTGTCGGGCCATTGGACCCGCCGACTTCTGCAGGACATAGGTTCATTTTGGTGCTGGTAGACCACGCCACCCGGTACCCAGAGGCAATCCCTCTGAGGACCATCACTGCACCGGTGGTGGCGCGGGCCCTGATGGGGATTTTTACCCGAGTGGGATTCCCCAAGGTTGTGGTGTCAGATAGGGGCACGAATTTCATGTCGGCCTACATGCAGGCCATGTGGAAGGAGTGTGGAGTGACCTACCGGTTCTCCACTCCTTACCACCCCCAGACGAACGGACTCGTGGAGCGCTTTAACAAAACCTTGAAGGGGATGATCAGTTGCCTACCCGAGGACTTGAGAAGAAAGTGGGACGTCCTCTTACCCTGTCTGCTCTCTTCCTACCGAGAGGTGCCGCAGAAGGGGGGCGGTTTCAGCCCCTTTGAGCTGCTCTATGGCCACCCCGTTCGGGGGCCCCTCAGTCTTGTCAAGGAGGGGTGGGAGAAGTCTTCCTCGAAGCTTCCCCGTGATGTGGTCAGCTATATGCTGGCATTCCGCAGCCAAGTGGCCAAGCTGTGGAAGGAGGCCTCGGACAATCTAGAGGCAAGTCAAGCCGTCATGAAGAAATGGTATGACCGGAACGCGCGGACGGTAGAGTTAGACGCTGGACAGAAGGTGTGGGTCATGGAGCCAGGAGAGCTTAGCGCCCTCCAGGACCGGTGGACTGGGCCGTTTGAGATCTTGGAAAGGAGAGGCCAGACCACATATGTCGTTGATGTGAAGACCCCACGTCAACCCCACAGGGTGTTCCACGTCAACCGCCTGAAGCCCCACCAGGAGCGTTCAGAACTCACTCTCCTAATGATAACAGATGGAAGTGAGGAGGAGGAGAGTGAGCCTCTTCCAGACCTTCTGGCGGCCCAGGAGAAGGATGGTTCGGTAGAGGGAGTGGTCCTCGCCCCATCCTTGACCCCAGAGCAACAGAGGGACTGCCGCCAGGTCTTGGGGCAGTACGCCTCGTTGTTCTCCCTCACGCCTGGAATCACGCACCTGTGTACCCATGATGTGGACACAGGGGACAGTCCGCCAGTAAAAACCAAGTCTTACCGGCTGTCCGATAAAGTCAAGGCTAGTATCCAGGGTGAGGTTACCAAGATGCTAGAACTGGGAGTGATTGAGCCTTCCAGTAGCCCTTGGGCTAGTCCGGTGGTGTTGGTGCCGAAAGCGGCCCCACCGGGCACCACACCAGAACTTCGGTTCTGTGTGGATTACCGTGGACTCAACTCAGTCACTAAGACCGACGCTCACCCGATCCCTCGGGCGGATGAGCTCATTGACCGGCTGGGAGCAGCCCGGTATTTGAGTACCATTGATTTGACGTCAGGCTATTGGCAGATAGCCATGGCGGAAGGAGCAAGGGAGAAGACTGCGTTCTCCACCCCCGAGGGCCACTTTCAATTTCGGGTGATGCCCTTCGGGTTGAAAAATGCTCCAGCCACTTTCCAGCGGTTGGTGAACCAGGTGCTGTCTGGCCTAGAGGCCTTCTCTGCTGCCTACCTGGATGACATAGCTGTCTTCAGTAGCAGCTGGGAGGACCATCTGGAGCATCTCCAGGAGGTGCTGCAGGCGTTGCAACGGGCTGGTTTAACCATCAAGGCCAGCAAGTGCCAGATTGGACAGGGATCTGTCGTGTACCTGGGACATCTGGTGGGCGGAGGTAAGGTGCAACCCCTCCAAGCCAAGATTGAGACCATCTTGGCCTGGGAGCCCCCCAAGACCCAAACAGAGGTCCGAGCTTTTCTCGGCCTCACGGGGTATTACCGCCGGTTCGTCAAGGGTTATGGAACCATCGTGGGCCCATTGACGGAATTGACTTCAAAGAAGCAGCCACGCAGAGTCATCTGGACGGCTGCCTGCCAGGAAGCCTTTGAGACCCTCAAACGTGCAATGTGCACCGCACCGGTGCTCAGGACTCCAGACTTTGGACGGGAATTTATTGTACAGACAGACGCTTCTGAGCATGGCATAGGAGCTGTGCTCTCGCAGCTGAATGACGATGGCCAAGACCAGCCAGTGGCCTTCATTTCCCGAAGACTACTCCCCCGGGAACAGCGGTGGAGTACCATCGAACGAGAAGCCTTTGCTGTGGTTTGGGCTGTCAAGAAGTTGAGGCCATACCTTTTTGGTTGTCACTTCCTGATCCAGACCGACCACAGACCCCTTCGCTGGCTCATGCAGATGAGAGGCGAAAACCCCAAATTGTTGAGGTGGTCCATTTCCCTCCAGGGGATGGACTTTCGGGTGGAACATCGACCCGGTGTAGACCACGCCAACGCTGACGGTCTCTCCCGGTTTTTCCGCCTTAGCGAAGAGAACTCCCTAGAGGTTGGGAAGCTCTCCCCTCTTTCGGCTGGGGGGACGCGTGTTAGACCTGTCAGCCCTAGGGTGGTCTTTCCCTATTTTTTTCCTTTTTCGCCTCCTTTTTGCCACCATATTTTTACTGGACCTAGGTCTCTGGGCACCTCGCCACTGCTAGCCAGTGCTGAGGTGCAGGTGCTCTCTCTCACTCAAGATGGCTGCCACAGGCCCCTGCTACTGCAGAGGGGCCTGACACGCATACACACTAGTAGCCAGGGTCAGGCTGGGGTATAGGGATACAGTATCCATTCCATCCCCGCCTCTGGGCCACATAGCCAGGCATGTAGAAGGTTCCAGAACCTTCCGGGCTGTGGGAGGAGTTATGTTTTGCCGCCTTAGAGAGGGTCACCTGACCTAGGAGTATAAAAGGCTTGGAGGGAAAACTTTCTAGTCAGTTGATGAGGCACCACTGAACCTGGGGGAACCTCCGCCGGAGTATAGGCTTTAGGGCCTAGGGGGAGACCTACACTACTGCTGCTGACAGGGCTGAGGCCCTGCTGGAGTAAGATAGCTGAGGAACGCCCACCACCCACTGACCTTGCCCAGTGTGAGGGGACCCAGGGAACCACCTTCAGCGTGCAGGGAGGAACATCAAGCACTCCCAGACCACCAACTCATTCCCCCCCTCATGACAAGAAACTTCTGACAAGAAACTCTGACAAGAAACTTATACTAAGGAACTTCTGACAAGAAACTCATCACCAGAAGCGCCTAAGAAGCAACCAAGCTGGAGCAGTCGCAAGACGCCTTAATTTGAGGAGGCTTGACCGTCCAGCCAGGCCTGAAGCCTAAACTGCCCAACTGGGGATCACCAGGTAAAGCGCCGTACCCTGAAGCGCTAGACCTTCACCCCCTCACTATTCCTGCCTACTGCTGGGCTGCCCCCAAGTACTCTTCCAGTCAGCCCTGCCCACAGGCTGCTGGTGCGTCCTGCTTTCTGTCACCCCCAGGTCACTGACCTTGTGTAGAGATCACCGCCGCGGCCGTCGCCGCCTGAGAAGTGCCGTGAGGTGAGGTGCGCCGTCGCGCCCTCACCGAAGGGAGCGCTGAGGCGAGGGAAGCCCCTCGAGTTTCTGTGGTGAGGTGCGCCGTCCGCGCCCTCACCGAAGCCTCCACAGATTGCCCCCATCGCCGCCGTCGCGGCTGAAGAAATCACCTCATCGCCGCCGTCGCGGCCGAAGAAATTGCCACTGGACCCTGGGCCCTTATCGCCGCCGTCGCGGCTGAAGAAATCACCTCACCGCCGCCGCCGCGGCCGAAGAAATTGCCCCCGCCGCCGTTGCGGCACAAGAAATCGCCAGCGCGATCATCGAGGCCTCCAGGCCCCGCCAACGCCGTCGCTAAGCAGCCGGGGACGCCGGCCGCGCCCCCAAGAAGGCCGCGCAACGATTGGGCGCCGGCTCCGCTCCCGCCCCCAGCGCCGACGGAGGCCCAGGAAGAGCCCCGGCCGTGTAGAGGGAGACGGGGAGCCGGCTGAAGAGGACTGCTGGCTCCCGCTCCCTTCCCCGAAGTCCTGGAAGCCGCGGCTGCACTTACCTTGATCCCGGGGGCTGGAGGAGTGAGATCCCAGCCCCCGCAACGTCCCCACAGTCACTCCTTGATCCCGGGGGCCGGAGGAAGGTGATACCGGCCCCCGCAACGTCCCCACAGTCCGGCCTGAAGGCCGAGGCACCCCGACCGGGCCCCGCCCTCCAGAACACGGGCCGGGCCTGGGGGAGTGCCAGTCGCAGAGGAAGCGCGACCAACGATCCAGCGACAGGTGAGCCCAGGAGGCCCCTAGGGCCCACAAAACGCCACTGGGGGCCGGGGGCCACCATTAACCCTATAATCAATTGGGTAAACTTTCCCCATGAGGCGAGGCCCCGGAGAGGAGTGGGCCTAGCCTAGAGTTAACCCCTAAGGGTCATAGAAGCCCCAGGATACTGGACATGTCGAGGGGTTCCCTATAGTATTTAATAACTTATTGCAGATGCCTATTGTAATTACTGCCTAGGCCATGCTTTTAACTGCGAAATCTTTTACCACAGGGGGAAAGTATTTAATTGAATTGAGTTGAAGTGTTTTATGTTACAGGTGTACTGGAATTGCGACGCCCACTGTACTGAAGGTGGGCGCGCCTAGATTAATGCAGGCCTATTTAAATGTAAAGTGAAAAGCCTTCTTTTAAGTAATTGAATAAGCTAAAGTGAACTGCATGTCTAGGCCCCTGTTTTATTAACGTACCTTGAGATCATTATTAAGTGCTACGTGTAGGGGATAATTCCTGCGGCCTCTTAGTGGCCTACATTGTTGATGAGCTATGATGCTTTATTTAAAATGTGCACCAATTGAGTAATGCAATGAATTTGAATGTAGATCTGAATTAATTTGCCTCATCTAATGCCAACTTAAATTATTTATAAAAGATCTTGATTTTAAATACAAAAGCCTGGTGTGGTGTCATGTTATTGCGTTCGCATTTCTGAGTCAGAGTAAGAGTGTGCTGCACAACTGCCTTACACATTGCCTTCGCGTGCCTTTCCCGCTTCACGCCATGCTACCGTGTCGGACTCGGTAACCCCGGTTCCAACACATCCACCACCCGGGGTGCCCAGCAGTTACTTCATCAAAGGTATTGCCCCTCTGTTGCACCTGCAAAACTTTGGCGAACCCTTTGAATGGTAACACGTCATGTTGTGAACTGAAGGTTAAGAGTGTTTTGCCTCAGCCACGTCCCTGCAATGTGGGACAGAACTTCGCACCACATGCAGGGACGCGGTAGACCTGTTGACGCAAAGCGTCGCATAGCGTACCGCCCAGAATGCTGGTAATTGAAGTTCTGGCATTCCTCTCCTGTACATGGGGAGGGAAGCCAGACACTACAGGTCTACACACTTAAAAACAAGGAGGAAGACAATGAATTTGTATGGGAGCGTATCTACTGTACTGTGGCTAATACTACTATATGCAGCTTACTATCCCTTATCATGGGCATGGAACTGTACAAGGATTACTTGTTTCAGGGCCCCTTATTAAATTGCTAAGAACGTACAAACGGGGAGAAAAGGAGGGTGAAATTACAAACTGGGAGGTTTCTACAGGGTGAATTGAGTGAGGCCTTAGTACTCAAATGGTGTGTAAAAACACTACATGCATCATGGGTAAATGTACATATAAACCGTACCCACTGGTATACATTTCGGATTGAGGGTAGAAGGTTATTCAAATAGCCAAGAGTGTTACAGAAATCATCAAATCATCCAATAGTTATTTGTAAGCTGGTTATGTCATTATTAGGTCATCAATATGTGTCCTATGGCGCTACACCCATCACTGCTCTTTGTGAAACAGAATTTGTAAAGTGTCACTCTGGTGGTCAAAAGTCACTTTCTCAATGAGCACTCACTTGATGTCATTCTCAGTATGATTTTTTTGCAAAAAATGATTAGTCATTTTGGTGGAGCTTTTTTTACATCTTCTGTTTCTCCTAAGCTCACTGATCCTTATGCGTATCTTACCGGAAGTCATCCCAAAATACATCAAACTGCATAAACAAGTTATCATGTAAATAACATTTTCACTGTTACAATTTGTGCGACTCTTAACCCTTTCGGTGCGCATGACAGAATAGTTCTTTCATGTGCCACAGTGCTCGTCTGCGCATGACGGAACCATTCCATCATGTTCACACGAGCACTAAATCCCTCTGCTGTAAACAGCAGAGGGATTTCCTTTTTTTTTTAGCCTTTGCAGGTTGGGGAAGAAATTCCCCAATCTCCGAGGCATTTTTCTTTCCAGTGAAACGACGATCAGCGCGCATGGCGCGCTGATGTAATTTCACTGAAACCGAAACTGAAATGAGCCAATCGGCTCATTTCAGTTTCACTGCCTACATGCTTGTGGGGCTATCTTAGCCCCTGAGCACTTGGTAGATGGGTGAGGTATCGGTGCAAAGAAGAGAATCTCCCCTTTCCAATGGTACCCTTCCCTAGTGGATCCCTGCTTGGGGATCGCCACAGGAGGGCGATCCCCAAGCAGGTACAGCCGCGGCCACTGCAGGTAAGAGCGGTAGGGCGGTGGGGCCGGCGGGGGGGATTGCAAGAAACAACCATGAGTGAAAATAGATAATTTATTTAATTTTCCCTTGCGGTCGCCTCTCGAAATTCCCCCCCAGCCGGCCCTACCGCCCCACCGCTCTTACCTGCAGCAGCCGCGGCTGAGCAGGTATCTACCCGCTAGACACCAGGGAGGGGGGAGCAGCCTCTTGGTCAAGGGATTTTGCTTCCCCCAACGTTTTTGGCAAATTTTAGTCTTTATGTCCTTCCTGGGAGACAGATGGGGGCAATAGCCCCCAATCTGCCCCCGGGGCAGAAAGCACACTAGGCACCAGGGATTCATTTAGTTTATATACAAAGGAGTGGGGGCTGCCCAAAATGGGCAGGCCAATGCACACCCCCAAAAAACATGCCACAGTCTTTCTGCCCCCGAGGAGGCAGATGGGAGCAGATGGGGGCCCCTTTGCTGCCCCCTGGGGCAGAAAGCCTACTAGGCACCATGGATGATGATTTTTATTATGCGTATCGGTGGGGGCTGCCCAGAGTGGGCATGCCAATGCCCCCACAACCCCAAAATATTAGCCATTCTTTCTGTCTCCCCCAGGAGGCAGATGGGGGCAATAGCCCTTGATCTGCCCCCCCAGGGCCAGAAAGCCCACTAGGCTCCAGGGATAATGTTGTTTTTTTTATACATATGGGTGGGGGCTGCAGAGAATGGGCATGCTAATGTCCCCACCCCCCAAAAAAATGTGACACAATCTTTCTGCCCCCCCCAGAGACAGATGAGAGCAATAGCCCCTTATCTGCCCCCCTTGGGGTGGGTAGAAAGCCCACTAGGCACCATGGATCTTTTTATGGGCATGTCAGGGAAAAGACCCAAAGGCAAGGGTCACTCCCCTTTTTCTTAGGCACACATTTTTGCTGTTTCAGTGATTTTGTTAGTCTCATCTGCCCCCAAGCGGGGGCAGAAAAACACTAGAAACAAGGGAAAGTGTGTGTGTGTTTGAACTGGAGTTTGGCTGATGGTCTACGTGTACTGACCTTTGGCTGGCAATTTGCTGGCAGTGTGTGTGGACTTGCACTTGGCTCATGGTGTGTGTGGACTTGCACTTGATGATGGTGTGTGTAGATTGGCACTTGCCTGGTGGTGTGCATGGAGTGGCGCTTGGCTGGCGGTGACAATGGACTGGTGCTTGGCTGGCGGTGTGTGGGGATAGTGCTTGGCTGGCAGAGTGCATGGGTGGCAATTGGCCGGTAGTGTGCATGGATGGTGCTTGGCTGCTGGTGTGCATGGATGGCGCTTGGCTGGTAGTGTTTGTGGATGCCCTTTGGCTGGCGGTATGCATGGATGTCGATGGCTGGTGGTGTGCATGGAATGACTCTTGGCTGGGGGGGTGCATGGACTGTCGCTTGGCTGGTGGTGTGGCATGCATGGATCCCCCAGTCTTTACTTACACAGAATCCCCTGCAAACCTCAAATTTACTTACAAAGTCATATTTTCCTCACATTTATGTGTGGGGAAAGATGTAGGATCACTGAACAGGCACAAATTTCCAACCAATCAGCGTTCCCCTTGATCTCCCAAGAAAAATGTTACCTCACTAGTGTGGGTGCCCAAAGTAGCATCAGCCTAAAAACATATGTACAAACTGCCCTTTCGGACCCGCTTTGGGTGCCCCTTACTCTCTACACGTTTTTGGCCCTTCCATGCCACAGGCACTTGGCCCATCCACACAAGTGGAGTATCATTTTTATCGGGAGACGGAGTGGCCGATTACGATGTAGTTCGGAAACTCTTCAGACCGAATTGGTTTCGGAATTGTTTCCGACCGAATAAGGTTCTGCGAGTCCGTCCGACAGATTACGATGCTTCCGAACATCGTTCGGTCAGACTCACATTGACTTCAATGGGAGCCTGCGTTCCGAATGAGAACACAGGCTCCCATTGAAAAAAGGGGTGGTTGGGGAAAACCTTGCACCCTGTGGCGGGCACCCCATGGTGTCTGCCATACTGTGCATGGTTTAACAGGGGGGGTCCCTTGGGTACTCCCATGGGCCCCAACCAGAGACCCCAGGATGAAGGGGGGCCTGCTACGGTCCCCCAAAGTCAGATTCTGGCAGTTGTTTTTTGTCGGCAGACCGATTCGCATTTGCAGCTGCTGCACTGCGCTGAGTGAGAAACTGGTAAATCTGGCCCTAACGGCCATATTCACAAAGGGCCTTTGCACTTGTGGGGGAAATCCAGTCCCAAGTGCGGAGGCTCCACGAATGTAGAGCCCCTGCCATGAATGCAGAGGACCTTTATGCTTCAGGCCATAAGACCGAAAACTGGAGAGGGTAGAACTACAGACCTTCTTAGAGGGAAAAGAGCAGGATGGTTCAAGACGCAGCCTGTTATCAAATGGAGAGTTATGGCTGCTCCTCAATATCATGGTCCCCTATCCCTTTGTGGGAATTCACTTTCTTCAGGGCAATTAATAGAGAACAGAGTCGAGTGGATTTGACATCCTGAGATTCAATAAGTAGTGATGCAAGTTTTGAAATCGGCTCTGCACATTGCATTTTGCTGGGGGGGCACTGAGAGTCTAGGTCTACTGAGAGTTATAACTCTTTTCACAGTCCCTGGGCAGTTACCATTGCACTGCATATGATATAACAGTGAGATGTGACGTTCCTCACATATCTTGTCATGTACCTAGGAAAGAACTTCCTATCTTCAAAGAAACGTGCCATGTGCCATATTTTCTTTCTACCAGAAGGTTCATGGATGATTATAAGTGCCTGCTTGAAAACGTGATGTTGCATGAATCCCAAAGTTCATATTTTATTGTACCGAATATTATACTTTGCAACACAAGCGGGCAGACTATGGCCCATTTGGACTGGAACAACCCAGTTCTAAATTGGGATTACACAAACATATGTGCAGTTCCATCTTAAACATGGAGGAGTCAATACCTTCACCCCCCTCATCTGACAGCACATTCATGTTGAGTCTGACAGATGGATTCATGCCACAGGTGGAAGGCTGGGAAAGAGGACTACTTCATGGAAAATGTTTTCTCTTTCTCCTCCTCTCCACTGTCAGTCATACTCCTGCTTATAAAGAATTTCATGATATATTGTAATACTATGGGACTGGAATATATTATTATATATATTGTATATATTATTTTAACATATTGTGGATCTCGGATGAGGTCTATATCAATCAATACATTTCAATTTCAATTTCATACTCCTGTCAGACTCGTTCCCTGCTGCTCCTACTCTCATACACAGAAGGATGAAACCTGTTTTAACTAATATGGTTATCTTTTAGCCATATTTTCCACCAAAGTTGCTGGTGTGGGTGGGAGTTTTCAAAGACCCTGGCAGCTCCATCAGGCTGAGCCTACTCAGAAGACCATATTCACCGAAAAGGACAAAGGGTACATTGCTGGCTCTCTTAGGTTTATAAACCATTGTGCCCCCTGGCCCCACCTGTGCAAAGAGGTCTATGCTCCCATTCAGAAGTATAGACTGTCCTGAGATGGTACTGCCTGTGAAGAATGTAGGCCCAAAACAACCCTTCAAAGAAGGGATACAGAATCCACTCCATTCAAAAACAGTGACAAAAGGCAATTCTTTACTGGGTGCGGTGGCTTCCAAGGCAAGTGCCTGATCTTCCATAGCAGTGCATCTTGACATATTGCTGGGACAGGCTGAGCATCACAAGATAAGCATATCTTGACACTTGGTGGGAGGGATAAGAAAGCTTTTCTGTTCAATTTTCGCTTGATAATCCAACTCATTCGAATTTCGAATTCAAAATGGTTTTCCTATTCCAAATTTCCTAAATCTGAAACATTTCACATATTCATGTAACCTAATCACCATATACACGTTGGAGCTTATTTACAAGCCCCTTGCACCACTTTTGCATCATTTTTAACATGGGGAAAGTGACGTATGGGTGGCGCAAGGGGCTTGTAAATCTGCCCCGTTATTTCTCTATAGGAGAACACATTGCTCCTATTCTGACACACTGTGGCTTATTTACAAGCCCCTTGTGCAGTTTGTGCATCACTTTTCCCATATTAAAAGGACGCACCGGCGCGCGAGGGGATTGTAAATAAGCCCCTCTGTTCGAGGCCTTTCCACATGGATCTCTAGTCTTTTATAAACTGGACTCCAAGACAACAATTTGAAGTTCCAAAATTGTTAAAGTGAACTGACCTCAAAGTAGGGGGCTTATTTAGAAGCCCCTTGCGCCTCCGCTGCGTCATTTTTTATGTCATGAAAAGCGACGCACCGGCGGCCCAAGGGGCTTGTAAATAAGCCCCCTAGGTGATTGTCAAATTCCCATGACACCTTCCGAATAATTGCGCAAAATTCTAGGAAAATTGCATGACATTGCGCTTAATTACATGAAATGCAAATCCATAGACTAGCCCTATATTTTAGCATGAAATCCATCCTTGCATCAATTTTTGACTCGAGGACGTATTTCATGCTAAAAACAGAGGAAACACACAGTTGCTGCAAAGAACCACCGCTCACTTTCTGGTCGTTTAAGTAGCTCCTGTGCTGTAATTTTTTCCCTACCTATGTAACTTGGAGGAATGGCTCAATTTCTGTAATATTGTAGAATAAGTGCACCAAACGAATTAATGAAATTACGCCAATTACGCGGCCGAAATTTAAATTTCGTATCATTTTTGAAACTTGATATCAAATTTATTATGATATAAATTGTTATATTATATTTCAAAACCCATACCATTTTCAGATGGGAAATTTGAAAACTTGCAGAAGGTAAACCACTGTAAGTTAGGACTCACACATGCATGTGACACATGATGATAAAATGTGTGAAACGATTTTGAGAACTCTATCCAGGAGAAAATAAATTACCTGAATGAGGGAAGTAAACATCTTCTTACTGTTCAGCTGCAGCATGTTTCCAATAAAGGGAAGGCCGACAGGGCCTGGAGGTAGCTTCCCAGGGCCTAGCTTTGCCCTGGTCCTTGCCCAGCTGAAGATCAGACAAACCACGCAGACGGCTAACAGGAAGCTCGTTGCTCCGATTGGATCCATTTTGACCGTTTTCAATTCTAGGCTCCTGCCTGTACCTTACCCCTTGCCAGCTAGGTGTCTTTATATAGTACCTCCAGAAGGAGGGACTCTGGCAAGTGGACATTGTATTGCTCAACTTCCCAATTGGATTTGTTTCTCATCAGCATTTCAAGCTGTAGAACTACCAGTTGTGTAACCGAGGACTTGTACACAATACTTATCCCCCCTGACAACCACAGTATGACAGCTAGGCGATAGTCGATCCCTTTCCACGGTTATTTAGAATTATACTTTAGAAACCTAATCTGTCTAATCCGAGAAAAGTGTGATGATTTCTGGATTTAGCAGCCAAGACACATTGCTTATAATAAGTACTCCTGGGAGTTACCTGCCATCTAACACTTAATAGCATCCTTAATAGCATAGGTGCAACTAATGCAGCCAGACTCATACAACAGTGCGTGGTGCACTGCTCATATGTCATATCCAATCTTATATTATTAAGAGTTCCTTAGTTTATGGAATGCCTCGACAAAATCCTTGAAACACACGGGTTCAACGCCTTTAAATGTGTAGATCCTAATAATGTAAATACCCTCATCAATTGTAGCTCTAAACCCTATTTCTACTTGCACATATAATGATAGCTCGTCAGTGACAATATTACAATACTGTATTAATATAAAACTACACAATTGTTAATGCGAGAGCACAAGCCCGCATAGCTGCACTTTCGTTACAAACCAATAAAGAAATAAAAAAATAAAAAAACTACACAATTGTTAATGCGAGTGCACAGGCCCGCATAGCTGTTCTTTTGTTACAAACCAGTAAAGAAATTTAAAAAATAAATATATATTCTCATCAGTTGTCCTTCCAGGATTTCAAGTTTGGAAAGTATGAATTCTTCACTCTCACCTGCTCCAAATCCTAACTATAAACATTACATTTTTGCTAAAGCCTGAAAGTTCTGAAATTGTTTTTTTTTTCTCCACCTGCGCACGTCACACATTTGGAACCCTCTACAACAGCCCTGTGGTCCAAAACATTTTCTTCAACTTCTTTTTGGCTTCATTCCATCCAATGGGGTTTCATTAGTATGGATGTTTGCTATATATGTCCTTCCATCATGATGTGCGGTTTGGTTTGCCCGTTTGTAGACACATAGAAAATGACAGAAGAACAAGCAGTAGAAATGCGCACTAGATTTGGCCCCACACATGGATTGATGCATGTTGCCATTGTTATTGTTCGCCTGCCCCCGAGGGGCATATTTACGAGAAAATGTTGGAGAGCGGAGGTGCGCCAAATTTGGCAGCGCGCTCTCTGACATTTTCAAAACGCAGTGATGTGCCGTATTCACAAGAAAATGGCACATGGCTTTGTTTTCCCTTGTGCTGGCCCTAAATTTAGCTGCCTAGCACCAAATTAGGCATAGTGCAAGGGTGCCTGATTTTCAGTGAATTATTGTTTATCCCTTCCTGCACATAAACAATCACTAATGGCGATTTGTTACTTATATGTGTGCTGAAGAATACAGAAATAGCAAATCATCATTATGTAATGATTGTTTATGTGCAGGAAGGGCCACCGTCCTGCACATAAACAATCAATAATGGCATTTTACTCTTTCTATGTGTGCTGCAGAATTGGGAGGCTTAAGTACACATCATATATTTTAGTAAAAGAACAATTTTGAGGTGTAAATATTTTTCATCAAATTATTCTGTGATTGTGTTATGGTGTCCATGATGTGAGATTGTAACAATTTTGATTAATCATTCATTATGAAAACACTTAATTTACATTGTTCTAACAGAGAAAACCAGAATCATTCTTTAAATGCTTTTGTTTTAATTGAAATACGACATATAGAAAAGGTAGCATATATATGTGAATTGAGTGAATGCTAAGCATAAACAGTGTTGTGTGGGAACTGCAGTTTTATACGTTAACAGTTGCAAGTTACTTGCAGTAAAGTTCTGATGTGAAAGTCTACATAAAAATCATATTTTTGAATTTAAGGTAGAAATGATGAGAATGATGAGGTATGAGATGAGAATGATGAGGTGGAAATTGAGGTAGAAATTGAAAAGATGTTTACAAAAGCGAGTAGTAGAAAGCAGTGGCACCAAAGGTGCAGCAGTAGACAATATTCATTTTTCGCACATGTGGTTTGTTCTATTGCTACTGCAAGTGCAGTATCTGTTGTGTATGTACGGGGAAGGAGAAGATTCTATCCTATCCTGTGACTGCTCTGTGTATGAGGGAAGCTTGAACTGCTGCTCTCAATTATGTACCTGTATTTTATGTTAGTACACCCAGAATAGGTTTATTGCTTCCATGTACACACATAAACACACACAGACAGACCAGGTACCATATGGGTATCAGCAGTGCAACTTTTTTTAGCACACAGATCTGGAAGTTAGTGACTGTAGTTGTGTCGTCTCAGTGTGTGGGTGTCTTTATATGTGTTGGAGTTTAAGTGAATATAGATTTGTGTAACTTTCTTGATCTGTTTGAATGTCTATGTGCCCTTCTCTGTTCTCAACTAAACAAAAGACAGCTCTGTTGGCAGTGTCCATGCTGTTAAAACCCAGCAGAAATAGACAGAACCATAGGGAACCCAAGAAACTGTTTCAGAATCCTGCTGGCCGTCCAGATATCTTTTGCGTATGAGTCTGAAATGCGGTACACTTTACCCGTGCCCTTCAGCCTGTCAGAGATGTACCTAATTTGTGATGAATCTTCCTCAACCATATAAGCCTGATAAAGTTGCACAAACATGTGACTGTCATTTTCCAGCATGACCGGTCTTTCAGAGGATTGTCTGGCTTGTGGCTGACTCCTTCCCAGCCCTTCTGTCGGTTCAGGGGCATTAATAACATTACTTAATCCCTGCTTCTTTGACTGCCTGTCAGGTGTGTACTTGAGGCAGAAGTGTGCCCACCTGAGAACGACCCTGCCTAAATCCTACTGGCCAGTAGAGAGATGTGTTTTACAGGAGACTAAACCTGTGCGAGCTCCAAAGACTTTGCAGAGTCGAGCATGGCATGTGAATGATTCTGTCTCAGCCCTTCTGATTTCTAGGGACACTGATCTCTCAGGAATTCTCCCACGTGCCAGGAGACCAGGCAAAGACCCATCACTGTTTGCCATCAGAGCTCGTTTCTGATCCTTGAGTACTCTTGAGCTAAATTCTCTTATAGATAACACTGAGCTGGATATCTTTCCCAGATCATTCCTGAAATTTGTTACCATCTCAGCAGACAAAAGAAAGTACTGGAAACAAAAGAGAGTATTAGTGATGCAACTCGATGTGGCCCTCATATCTTAAAAGTGTTTTTACCATGCTTCACTAACACAAAAAAGGCACAGCACGTAGAGCAGAGACAGTAGAAGATTCTCTCACACAAATGATAGACACATGGCAGGTTGCAGCAGTGATCATTTTCACAAACAAATAACAGGTACTTCATGGAGATTTGTAGGACGTCCTTGCGTAACCCAAAATGTACAGTGGGGGCACGGGGTGGACTCGGAAGATAGGGGGATAAAACATATCCTACAGGATGAAGGACCAGAAGTATGGTAACCTCCACTGACAACCTATTATTTTTTGGTCCTTAAAACATTTTGCAAACCCTGAACCGCAGGTCAATAATTTATCTGCATTTTATAGGCCACAAATTGAGATCACACTTGGATGTTCAAGAGTTTTAGCACATAACAAAAACATGAATATATACAAAAAAACGATGATATGCAAGATGATCTTCTGCCCTGCCATGATTTATCATTGGGAATACGTTGGGACTGCAACTAAACAAAAAGCAAAAATTAGAACAAACCTTCTCAATTAGTCGGAATTTCCCTTCAATGCAGGGTCCATAATACTACCTCTCCAGACATGTGTAGAATACACATAATTTAAAAAAAATTGCTAAGTGTGGCCTCACACACCCCCATGAGTGCCATGCTTCATCATCGGCCACTCCTCATTCACATAAGCACCTTCCAATGGTGAATGGGCTCTTCACGATGATGAGGAGTACTTTGGAGAGGATGGGTATACGTGGAAGCAGGATCTAGACTAAATTAAAATCCCTGTATTTAATCCCAAAGATTGTCCTGTAATGTGGGTAGATCTAGGGGATTATTAAAAACTATACACCGCACAGGATTAGCTAGTATCCCTGCAAAAGTAAGCGTGGACATGTTTCAGCATGCAAACTGGCCCTTTAGCAAGTCCCAGGCTTTCTTTAGGACACTAGATCCCAATTTTACTGACTCCTAGCTGTAAACACACAGTAGCAATCATACATCATCAGGCACACAATACCAATTAGTATGTAAATCATCATACGCTAGAATTGTACATTTTATGGGTCCTGAAAAATGGAAAAATACATGACTTAGAAAGTCATTGTAAAGTCACACAACTGGAGACATAGACAGACCAGACATATCAATAATAAAAAAGACATGACGTTTTTTTCTGTCTGTTATAAACTATTCGTAACTGTATGTTCACATGTGTTTGGTTCACATAGCAAGCCACTGCAAACCTGTGTGAATAGTGCAAACCATGCATAACTGTAACCGCACAGCTCATCATTTTGTTACCATAACAACTACTATAGAGGGCCCCTTGGAGTAGTTGGGGGGGGAGTCCTTATAGTCACACACAGGAAAATAGAAAAACATGTAAAGAAAATGATATTCCCACGAAAGTAAATGCATCCACCACCCGGGGTGCCCAGCACTTACTTCATCAAAGATATTGCCCCTCTGTTGCACCTGCAAAAATTTGGTGAACCCTTTGAATGGTAACAAGTCATGTTGTGAACTGAAGGTTAAGAGTGTTTTGCCTCAGCCACGTCCCTGCAATGTGGGACAGAACTTCGCACCCCATGCAGGGACGCGGTAGACCTGTTGACGTAAAGCGTTGCATAGCGTACCGCCCAGAATGCTGGTAATTGAAGTTCTGGCATTCCTCTCCTGTACATGGGGAGGGAAGCCAGACACTACAGGTCTACACACTTAAAAACAAGGAGGGAGACAATGAATTTGTATGGGAGCGTATCTACTGTACTGTGGCTAATAATACTATATGCAGCTTACTATCCCTTATCATGGGCATGGAACTGAAGAAGGATTACTTGTTTCAGGGCCCCTTATTAAATTGCTAAGAACGTACAAGCGGGGAGAAAAGGAGGGTGAAATTACAAACTGGGAAGGCTCTACAGGGTGAATTGAGTGAGGCTGTGGTACTCAAATGGTTTGTATAAACACTACATGCATCATGGGTAAATGTACATGTAAACCGTACCCACTGGTATACATTTCGGAGTGAGGGTAGAAGGTTATTCAAATAGCTGAGAGTGTTACAGATATCATCAAATCATCTAATAGTGATTTGTAAGCTGGTTATGTCATTACTAGATCATCAATATGTGTCCTATGGCAGCACACCCATCACTGCTCTTTGTGAAACAGAATTTGTAAAGTGTCACTCTGGTGGTCAAAAGTCACTTTCTCAATGACCATTCACTTGATGTCATTCTCAGTATGATTTTTTCGCAAAAAAAGATTTGTCATTTTGGTGGAGCTTTTTTTACATCTTCTGTTTCTCCTATGCTCACTGATCATTATGCGTATCTTCCCGGAAGTCATCCCAAAATACATCAAACCGCATAAACAAGTTAATATGTAAATAGCATTTTCACTGTTACAATTTGTGCACCTCTTAACCCTTTCGGTGCGCATGACAGAATAGTTCTTTCATGTGCCACAGTGCTCGTGTGCGCATGATGGAACCATTCCATCATGTGCACACGAGCACTTAATCCCTCTGCTGTAAACAGCAGAGGGATTTCCTGTTTTTTTTTTTAGCCTTTGCAGGTTGGGGAAGAAGTTCCCCAATCTCCGAGGCATTTTTCTTTCCAGTGAAACAACGATCAGTGCACATGGCGCGTTGATGTAATTTCACTGAAACCGAAACTGAAATGACCCGATCGGCTCATTTCAGTTTCACTGTCTACATGCTCGTGGGGCTATCTCAGCCCCTGAGCACTTGGTAGATGGGTGAGGTATCGGTGTAAAGAAGAGAATCTCCCCTTTCCAATGGCACCCTTCCCTAGTGGATCCCAGCTTGGGGATCGCCACAGGAGGGCAATCCCCAAGCAGGTCCGCCACGGCCACTGCAGGTAAGAGCGGTGGGGCCGGCTGGGGGGGATTTCAAGAGACGACCACGAGGGAAAATAGATTATTTATGTCATTTTCCCTTGCGGTCGCCTCTCAAAATCCCCCCCCCCCCAGCCGGCCCTACCGCCCCACCGCTCTTACCTGCAGCAGCCACGGCTGAGCAGGTATCTACCCACTAGACACCAGGGAGGGGGGAGCAGCCCCTTGGTCAAGGGCTTTTGCTCCCCCCCAATGTTTTTGGCAAATTTCAGTCTTTATGTACCTCCTGGGATGGAAGATGGGGGCAATAGCCCCCAATCTGCCCCCGGGGCAGAAAGCACACTAGGCACCAGGGATTTATTTAATTTATATATATAGGAGTGGGGGCTGCCCAAAATGGGCATGCAAATGCCCCACCCCCAAAAAACATGTCACAGTCTTTCTGCCCCCGAGGAGGCAGATGGGGGCCCCTTTGCTGCCCCCTGGGGGCAGAAAGCCTACGAGGCACCATGGATGATGTTTTTTATTATACATAGTGGTGGGGGCTGCCCAGAATGGGCATGCCAATGCCCCCACAACCCCAAAATATTAGCCAGTCATTCTGTCTCCCCCAGGAGGCAGATGGGGGCAATAGCCCTTGATCTGCCCCCCCAGGGGCAGAAAGCCCACTAGGCTCCAGGGATAATGTTGTTTTTTTTATACATATGGGTGGGGGCTGCCGAGAATGGGCATGCTAATGTCCCCATCCCCCAAAAAAATGTGACACAGTCTTTCTGTCCCCCCAGAGACAGATGAGAGCAGTAGCCCCTTATCTACACCCCTCGGGGGAGTAGAAAGCCCACTAGGTACCATGGATATGTTTATGGGCATGTCAGGGAAAAGCCCCAAAGGCAAGGGTCACTCCCCTTTTTCTTAGGCACACATTTTTACTGTTTCAGTGATTTTGTTAGTCTCATCTGCCCCCAAGCGGGGGCAGAAAAACACTAGAAACAAGGGAAAGTGTATGTGTGTTTGAACTGGAGTTTGGCTGATGGTCTACGTGTACTGACCTTTGGCTGGCATTTTTCTGGCAGTGTGTGTGGACTTGCACTTGGCTCATGGTGTGTGTGAACTTGCACGCGATGATGGTGTGTGTAGATTGGCACTTGCCTGGTGGTGTGCATGGAGTGGCACTTGCCTGGCGCTGACAATGGACTGGTGCTTGGCTGGCGGTATACATGGACTGGTGCTTGGCTGAGAATGTGCATGGAGGTGCTTGGCTGGCGGTGTGTGGGGATAGTGCTTGGCTGGCAGAGTGCATGGGTGGCACTTGGCTGGTCGTGTGCATGGATGGTGCTTGACTGCTGGTGTGCATGGATGGCGCTTGGCTGGCAGTGTTTGTGGATGCCCCTTGGCTGGCGGTATGCATGGATGTCGATGGCTGGTGGTGTGCATCGAATGACTCTTGGCTGGGGGTGTGCATGGACTGTCGCTTGGCTGGTGGTGTGGCTTGCATAGATCCCCCAGCCTTTTCTTACACAGAATCCCCTGCAAACCGCAAATTTACTTAGAAAGTCATATTTTCCTCACATTTATGTGTGGGGAAAGTTGTAGGATCACCGAACAGGCACAAATTTCCAACCAATCAGCGTTCCCCTTGATCTCCCAAGAAAAGTGTTACCTCACTAGTGTGGGTGCCCAAAGTAGCGTCAGCCTAAAAAGATATGTACAAACTGCCCTTTCGGACCTGCTTTGGGTTCCCCTTAATCCCTACACATTTTTGGCCCTTCCATGCCACAGGCACTTGGCCCATCCACGCAAGTGGAGTATCATTTTTATCTGGAGACGGAGTGGCCGATTACGATGTAGTTCAGAAACTCTTCAGACCGAATTGGTTTCGGAATTGTTTCCGACCGAATCAGGTTCTGCGAGTCCTTCCGACAGATTACGATGCTTCCGAACATTGTTCGGTCAGACTCACATTGACTTCAATGGGAGCCTGTGTTCCGAACGAGAACACAGGCTCCCATTGAAAAAAGGGGTGGTTGGGGAAAACCTTGCACCCTGTGGCGGGCACCCCATGGTGCCTGCCATACTGTGCATGGTTTAATAGGGGGGGGGGAGTCCCTTGGGTACTCCCACGGGCCCCAAACAGAGTCCTCAGGAAGAAATGGGGCCTGCTACGGGCCCCCAAAGTCAGATTCTGACAGCTGTTTTTTGTCGGGCAGACCGATTCGCATTTGCAGCTGCTGCACTGCGCTGAGTGAGAAACTGGTAAATCTGGCCCTAAGGGCCTTATTCACAAAGGGCCTTTGCACTTGTGGGAGAAACCCAGCCCCAAGTGTGGAGGCTCCACGAATGTAGAGCCTCCTCCATGAGTGCAGAGGATCTTTATGCATCAGGCCAAAAGACCGAACACTGGGGAGGGTAGAAATACAGTCTTTCTTAGAGGGAAAAGAGCAGGATGGTTAAGACGCAGCCTGTTATCAAATGGAGAGTTATGGCTGCTCCTCAATATCATGGTCCCCTATCCCTTTGTGGGAATTAACTTTCTTCAGGGCAATTAATAGAGAACAGAGTCGAGTGGATTTGACATCCTGAGATTCCATACGTAGTGTTGCAAGTTTTTGAAATCGGCTCTGCACATTGCATTCTGCTGGGGGGGGCACTGAGATTCTAGGTCTACTGAGAGTTATAACTCTTTTCACAGTCCCTGGGCAGTTACCATTGCACTGCATATGATATAACAGTGAGATGTGACGTTCCTCACATATCTTGTCATGTACCTAGGAAAGAACTTCCTATCTTCAAAGAAACGTGCCATGTGCCATATTTTCTTTCTACCAGAAGGTTCATGGATGATTATAAGTGTCTGCTTGAAAACGTGATGTTGCATGAGCATGAATCCCAAAGTTCATATTTTAATGTACCGAATATTATACTTTGCAACACAAGTGGGCAGACTATGGCCCATTTGGACTGGAACAACCCAGTTCTAAATTGGGATTACACAAACATATGTGCAGTTCCATCTTAAACATGGAGGAGTCAATACCTTCACCCCCTCATCCGACAGAACATTCATGTTGAGTCTGACAGATGGATTCATGCCACAGGTGGAAGGCTGGGAAAGAGGACTACTTCATGGAAAATGTTTTCTCTTTCTCCTCCTCTCCACTGCAGTCATACTCCTGCTTATAAAGAATGTCATGATATATTGTAATACTATGGGACTGGAAATCTGTATATATTATTTTAACATATTGTGGATCTCGGATGAGGTCTATATCAATCAATACATTTCAATTTAAATTTCAATTTCATACTCCTGCCAGACTCGTTCCCTGCTGCTCCTACTCTCATACACAGAAGGATGAACCTGTTTTAGCTAATATGGTTATCTTTTAGCCATATTTTCCACCAAAGTTGCTGGTGTGGGTGGGAGTTTTCAAAGACCCTGGCAGCTCCATCAGGCTGAGCCTACTCAGAAGACCATATTCACCGAAAAGGACAAAGGGTACATTGCTGGCTCTCATAGGCTTATAAACCATTGTGCCCCCTGGCCCCACCTGTGCAAAGAGGTCTACGCCCCCATTCAGAAGTATAGACTGTCCTGAGATGGTACTGCCTGTGAAAGAATGCAGGCCCAAACCAACCCTTCAAAGAAGGGATACAGAATCCACTCCATTGAAAAACAGTGACAAAAGGCAATTCTTTACTGGGTGCGGTGGCTTCCAAGGCAAGTGCCTGATCTTCCATAGCAGTGCATCTTGACATATTGCTGGGACAGGCTGAGTATCACAAGATAAGCATATCTTGACACTTGGTGGGAGGGATAAGAAAGCTTTTCTGTTCAGTTTTCGCTTGATAATCCAACTCATACGAATTTCGAATTCAAAATGGTTTTCCTATTCCAAATTTCCTAAATCTGAAACATTTTACATATTCATGTAACCTAATCACCATATACACGTTGGGGCTTATTTACAAGCCCCTTGCACCACTTTTGCGTCATTTTTAACATGGGGAAAGTGACGTACGGGTGGCGCAAGGGGCTTGTAAATCTGCCCCGTTATTTCTCTATAGGACAACACATTGCTCTTATTCTGACACACTGTGGCTTATTTACAAGCCCCTTGTGCCGTTTGTGCGTCACTTTTTCCCATATTAAATGGACGCACGGCGGCGCGAGGGGATTGTAAATAAGCCCTCTGTTCGAGGCCTTTCCACATGGATCTCTAGTCTTTTATAAACTGGACTCCAAGACAACAATTTGAAGTTCCAAAATTGTTAAAGTGAACTGACCTCAAAGTAGGGGGCTTATTTAGAAGCGCCTTGCGCCTCCGCTGCGTCATTTTTTATGTGATGAAAAGCGACGCACCGGCGGCCCAAGGGGCTTGTAAATAAGCTCCCTAGGTGATTGTCAAATTCCCATGACACCTTCCGAATAATTGCGCAAAATTCTAGGAAAATTGCATGACATTGCGCTTAATTACATGAAATGCAAATCCCTCGACTAGCCCTATATTTTAGCATGAAATCCATTCTTGCATCAATTTTTGACTCAAGAACGTATTTCATGCAAAAAAAACAGCAGGAAACACACAGGGGGATATTCACAAGAATGTGCGCTAAACATCTCCAAAAAATGTTAACGCAACTTTACACATCGCAGCCTATCGCGGGAAAATAACCATGTGTTAACGTGGAATTCACAACATGGCGGTACCATGCGATAGTCTGCCGAAAACGCGGCCAATGTCCGCGATACAACCACCTCGACGGAGATTAAAACACAAACCTCAACACCAAAAAACGTGCGATGAGCCCATTCGCGATGAGGAAAGCAGCAATAAGCAGTGCCAGGCCCGCGACACACACACGGCAGGCGGGAATAACCACAACAAAAGCAGGAAAAAGGAAGACAAACAGAAAACAACAGTGAAGCACAATGGAGGCAACCGGAGCCAGTACACAAGCCCCATTGGCAACAAAACATTGTACATGGCAGGCCATCGTGGACAAGGTGAATGCAGCTGGAGAGCGGAGGAGGACAATGGAAGAAAACCAGAACAGCTGGAATGATGCGAAATGCACAAACAAGCAGAAACACGCCAACAACCACAAGGCAGCAATGCACACCGGAGGTGGGAGTCCAGCGCCACACAAGGAGCTGGATGACATGGAGGAAATGGTGTCCACCACATCAGTCTGGAGATGGTGGCAGGACCCGGGGACCGGAAACTGCCCAAAATCAACAGACACAACAGCAACAGGGAGAGGAACGACCAGGGACTGGGGGGACGGGAGGAGATGGGCACAATGGCACACATGCACAATTAAGCACAGCACAACAGCAGACACACCATGCCCAAGAGTAACAACACCAACCAAGAGCACAAGTCACACAACCCGGCAATATCACACCACTGAACAAGCACAGAAGTGAAAACCACACTGCCTGAAAGGGAGAAGGGTGAGCCAAATCAGAGCTGAAGGGACATCTCACACACAATGCAGCACACACACATAGGAAGCAGAGCACCCCAACAATGAACACAATGTGGTACAAACAGCAACATTTGCACAACCGAACACAGGACACAAGTGCACCCGATTGTGGCCGGGAAATGGCCATACGCATCTGGCAAAGCATGAAACAGGGACATGATAATGCACAAGTACAAACCCACAGCCCTGATGGGGTAGCAATGCACGTATGGCAGGGAGCCAGATAGGCCGTGACACACACATTGGCATACAAGTCAAGACTCAACACAGTTGGAGACAAGTGAAAGTGCGGAAACTTTATCAACAAGTGCGTGTCGGTACGGCCAAGAGAAGTGCCACGACATGCAGAACAATGCAGCAGCATGTCTGAATGAGGAACATTGGAATGCGCCCATGTCCACCCCGGGGGAGTGCATCACCATCACAAGTCAGTGCCAACCCGCGTTGGTTGTCCGCACATGGATCAGGAGTCCAGGCCAATGCAGCCATGTCCACTGTCGTCTTGGGACATGTGACCAGATCCTCAACATGCAACCAGGCGTCGGGACACGTGCAATGGGTCACATCCAGTTGTGGCTGCAGGTACCTTGTCTCTCGTCCATGAACGCGAGTGCAGCAGCGTAGGCCAACATTTCCAATAAGAGATCGTTGTCCTCCACATCTAACATGTCGGCGACATAATCCATCTGCTGTCCCGGACAGATGTGCTGACTCCAACCCCTGGCCCCAATTTGCACCAAAGCCCAATCGGGGAGCGGCTCAATGTGGTCACTGCACACAACGACTCGTGCAATCTCCCATGTCCAGTTGCCAGCATGCATGCCAAACATCCAGGCATGCCATAAACGGGCATCACGGTGACACTCCTGGTCGTGGGCCAACAGGGGGCACACACACACACGTCGAAATCCAGGTCAGCTACCGTTACGTTAGAGAGGCAGACATCCATGGTCCACTCGAATATGCACGAGCGACAATGCAACACAGGCTGCACGCAGGTGACGTTCGCAAGGTGGAAGCCCAGCCGGTAACTGATCCGCAGCACTGCCAACGGCAGTGCCACCAGTACATGCAGCAGACGTGCACGGTACAGGTCCACGTGACTGGAGATGAGCATGTGTCCGGGATGGTTTGACATTGCGTCAGTGGCTCTGCTTGAAGCAGCACTGGCTTGCCCCACGCCAGTCCTGTGGATGAAATGGCACAGCTCGGAGCAATGAGCAGTGTCTGTGTGCAACGGGTGCAGACCTGGGGTGGGGTGGGAGTACGTGTGAAGGCCATATCACGCACGCTAACTACGACCAAGAACTTCTGCGTGTGGGATGTGTACACGTTGGTCTCACGTCGGGCAGTGCGTAGTGTGGGAGTTGCAAGCAAATGCTATCGTATCTGTCAGGGGGTGCTGGCCACATGCAAGTTCCAGCTCGGAGCTGCAGATGTGCTACCTCCTGATAGTTCAGACAAAGGACCTTTCATCCCAACAGTAACTTCACCATCTGCATGCATACAGGAGATGTACAGAGGCCTGTCGTGAGTGTGGTGGGATGTCTGCGACCCAGGGAATCATGGATGATATGCCCAGCACGTGGCACATGAGAGGCCTCACTGTGTGTTATGTTGCTTCACAGCTGCTCCTCTCTCCCACGAGCCCCCACACTTGTGTGCGCTGCACTGTTGTACCACATGCACTCCTACGGCACACCATTGTAATGCCTGTCCGCGCATGTCCAGCGGCATGCCAACAACACCGTGAAGCTGGCCTTTGAGGGTGTGTGGCCACGTGAGTGTAGGCCAATGGTCCGGACAGGGCAGACACAGGTGTACAGTCCATGGCTGGCTGTGATCGCGCTGCGATAGAGGCTAGGCAACTGACTTTTGCAGCCGCAGGACTGATACACATAACACTTGGCATGCATGTGCCAAGACCCCGAGCGGTCTTGAGCTCCTACATTTCCTGTACGTGCGTGCCCGCCCGCCCTCCTAGTGCATGCAACATTGCAACATCGACTACTGTGGCCCTGGTGGCGACAATACCCCAACACAGAGACACACTTACCTCACTTCCTGCTCAAGGCCAGACCAGAGCCACGTCCTGATCCCCCTGCCGAATCAGCACACCCCTGCGCTGACCTGACGTACGCCGGACCAGCACACGCCGCATGTGCATGCAGGGGGGGGCGGGCGAAGCTACATGTCCAAGGTCTCAGCCACTGCTGAGGTGACATGGTATCGTCCGCTGAAGACAGCACACTGTGATGTTGCAGGGCTCGGGCACATCATGCTGACATAATGACCACACGGACACACTTGCTTAGATGGTGAGAATGGCTACGGACACGTGCGCCCGGCCACTTTTATTTGCAGGCTCACACGTCGAGTGACACCTGTGTTGGATGTGTGTGGGGTGTGTGCACACCAGCCGTCATGGAGTGCCTGATGCAGTCAAAAAACGACAACAGTGTACATCGTTAAGGACACACCCATTCAACTGATGGAGCAAGGACTCGGACACGAGACTTGCTCGGAAGCAATCTTCTCGATTTAACTTACTAGCGGATTACTAATAATGTGTTTTGTGATTAATACTATACATTTTCATTATACGCGGGAAAAGAATGAAGCTTGCCTATGTGTTTACTAACTGCAAATAACACGGACGTAGGACTGGGACGCATTTAACATGGGATCTTTACTGCGCATGCGTCTACTGCATCTACGTAGTATGACGTGCTTTCGCTTGGAGGGAAATTCTGGCGCTTGCGCAAAGAGCTATAAAATGGCCGCTTGAAAGCTCACATGCATGGCACCTGCTTTGCTGAAATTAGAAATGGGTTTATAACTAACGCAAATGCAGAGAGGGAAATAACAAATGGTATGGGTTAGAGTAGCGGTTGGTGGTATACAGTGAAATCATTTATTTTAGAGAATAATACTTTTCTTTTTTACTTTATTATTAGTGCGTATTTGGGCCTGTTAAAGTTGTCCGAGTCGAGCAGACCAATATGGCGCGACGCATGCACCCTGATACAGAAGCTTGGAAGATGATGAAGGATTTGTCACGAGTCCAAGGTCGGCGGAGATGTGCCCTGGGAACATGAGGGTGAAGAGTTCATATGAAGGAACTTATTCAAGAAATCAGTTACAAATGTATTAATAAAGTTTAAAGATGTATGGGAAAGGAAGGCAAATGCAAAAGAATGTATGACATTGTTCTGCATTCTGTCCATCAACTGTTCTTTTTGCATTTGTCACCCCGAGTGGAACGGGTATGCTCAGACGTGAGTCCCGTGCTCTCCATGCCACTGGAATCAAGCTATCCTGGCTGATGAGGGCTGAAAGCCCGAAACCGGTCCTAGGATGCTTGTTTCCAGTCCAGGGAGGACCTGGCTTGGCAGTTCGGGCTGGACTGTTCCCATGGGGCACAGGGTCAAGACTGATTTGCATATGGCTGGGTTCAAACTGGAATGGCATGGTGAGCAAAAAACGATGGATTTAGGCCCAGATCTCTGTACTGGGGTGAATGTATGACATTGTTCTGCATTCTGTCCATCAATTGTTGTTTTTGCATTTGTCACCCCGAGTGGGACGGGTATGCTCAGACGTGAGTCCCGTGCTCTCCATGCCACTGGAATCAAGCTATCCTGGCTGATGAGGGCTGAAAGCCCGAAACCGGTCCTAGGATGCTTGTTTCCAGTCCAGGAGGACCTGGCTTGGCAGTTCGGGCTGGACTGTTCCCATGGGGCACAGGGTCAAGACTGATTTGCATATGGCTGGGTTCAAACTGGAATGGCATGGTGAGCAAAAAACGATGGATTTAGGCCCAGATCTCTGTACTGGGGTGAATGTATGACATTGTTCTGCATTCTGTCCATCAATTGTTGTTTTTGCATTTGTCACCCCGAGTGGGACGGGTATGCTCAGACGTGAGTCCTGTGCTCTCCATGCCACTGGAATCAAGCTATCCTGGCTGATGAGGGCTGAAAGCCCGAAACCGGTCCTAGGATGCTTGTTTCCAGTCCAGGGAGGACCTGGCTTGGCAGTTCGGGCTGGACTGTTCCCATGGGCCACAGGGTCAAGACTGATTTGCATATGGCTGGGTTCAAACTGGAATGGCATGGTGAGCAAAAAAACGATGGATTTAGGCCCAGATCTCTGTACTGGGGTGAATGTATGACATTGTTCTGCATTCTGTCCATCAATTGTTGTTTTTGCATTTGGGAAAGGAAGGGCGGAATAAAAGTTTGAGGGGAGGAGTTTGGAAACAATGGTTAAAAGAGAATAAATGAAGTATAAGTGTGGTGTGATGATCATCCCCCCTTGCCTGTCCAATCAGAAGTTAGTATTCTGTGCAAATGAAACATTAATGGGTGGTACATCTCTATGAAAAGGTATAATTGAGGTAGTTTAGTTAGAAGAGCGAGCGAGTTTTGGGAAGTTACGAAGAAGCTTTGATGCGCGTTGAAGAAGCTTGACAACAGGGGGTGCCGGGGTGGTGTTCTGAAATGCTGATGAAGAAACCGAATGCAGAATCATCTACTTAATTTGGGTGGGTTTAGAAAGAAGATCGCGGAAGAACCACGAGGAGGAAGAGAGTGTCAGAGAGGGGTGCGACGTAGTCGTCGGTAACTAGAGAGGTGAAGTATCCTGTCCTGATTCTTGTCCTGAAGCCTTTGTCTCCTGATCTGTCCTGGGAGGCCCTTACCAGCCCTTTGGCCAGGGGGTTGGTCTTCACACCATACTTTGGTAACTATGAAATTCATCGTTTGATAAATGCTCTTCTGTCTCTATCCTCTCCTTTCTGAGCATGGTTATTGTGTGGATCTGAATTGATAAGTGTTATTTGAGATATTTTTTAATTGCCACTCCCGCGAATGAGGGTGTTTGTACTGAAACGCTTTGAGATGGTTCAAAATCCCAATTTAGATAAAGATTTAAAAACTTATTGAGTCTGTCATTATTTTATACTTATTAAGAAATGCATAATAAGTAATGTCAATTATTGCCATCAACTAGTTCCACCTAACTGGTCCATTGACCAGAGGAAAGAACTGTTTGATCAGCAAAAGGTTTAGTTAAAGAAGTAATAACTAGATCTTGAGGTATGAGTAACATATAAAACTAATAGACTCCAGTGGTTTACTTAGAGCGCAGCGGAAGCAAGTTGTATGGGCCCAAGTGAGTATATGGTAGTAGAGTATCTGTTGTTAGTAGACCGCTGGATCACAACCATAAAGGCCCCATTACTTGTGCTGCACAGAGTTAGTGGCCCCGGATGCACAGCGTCCTGCACGGGCCTACCGCCACGGGCCGCTGACTTGCGGTGCACTGGGGCAGGGTCACGTGAGCAGAGCAGGTTTTCGTAGATGACAAAGGGGGTTGTTGCGGAGTGTCTCGGTGGACAGTGGAAGGTGTACCCCCAGGGCATGATGCAGAGGGCAGAACCACGCTGAAACAGTCACTATGGTGGAGGTGAATGGAACAGACACATATCTGACACCAAGTCCGGTCCAGCCAGATGATGATGCAGACAACCCCCAGGCCATGGACTCAGACGCCACCAAAGTCCAACCAGAAAGTGCCCATGAGTCATTGCGCACAGAGTTAGTGGCACCAGTGCTGATAGGGGATGCCGCCTGCGATGAGGCGTGTCCAATGGTGTGGACTCCTCCACATCTTACCCAAGACACAGT
Source organism: Calotriton arnoldi (assembly GCA_963921515.1). NCBI lineage: Eukaryota > Metazoa > Chordata > Amphibia > Caudata > Salamandridae > Calotriton > Calotriton arnoldi. The sequence continues at coordinate 1,042,061 of CAWUFW010003460.1, forward strand.
TCCACATGTGTGACCTACTCAACCGCAGTGTAGGCCTGAGGCAGCGGTCAGCAGGGGCCATTCACCGAGTGTCGCCGGCATACGTTGGATGGTCCCACCGGCCTGCGTAGTTCAGGTTCAGTGGCACCACGGTACGCAGACTTGTGGTGAACAGGGTTGATGGCACCAGGTCAGTTGTTGCTAGTGTTCGGTCACCTCCATGACTAGGATCCGGCTTTCATACGGACTGAGCCGCATCTTCCTCTTACTCCTCTCCGTGCGTTCACATGTATGGACTCTGCCATTCATGAATCACGACTAAGTGCTGGATGTGGGACCTACTGGAGCGCAGTGTAGGCCAGAGCCAGTAGTCTGCAGGGGCCCATAAACACGTGTCGCTGGCTTGCATTGAACAGGGTTAGTGGCACCACGTGTCGCCGGCTTCCGTTGAACAGGGTTAGTGGCACCACGTGTCGCAGGCCTGTGATGCAGACTTTGGCTTCACTGATCGGAGGGAGTATAGTGATGTGGACGCTGCCACAGACCTTTGGTCACTGCCATTCAGAACTCACGACTCAGTTCAACATGTGCCCACAACTGGGCCGAAGAGGACGCCGGTGGAGTATGTCAATGAAAAAGGAGCACTGTGGGCCAGAGTCGTGGAGGCCAGCAATGGTCTGCGGAGGCTGCAAAGGACGCGGGACTGGGGCTTGGAGCTTGCACCGGCACATGCTGGGCCCTCTTTGACACACGCCGGTGTCGGCAGGTGAGCAGAGCCTCCTTGGTGCGCTGGGGCAGGCATGATGGGTCTGGGGACCAGCGGCCCGGGGTGCAGCAGGTGCACAGGGACGCAGGCCCCGCCGCGCTCGGCGCCGGCCTCGTGGCAGGCTAGGAGGCGGCGCCCTGGCGGACGCGTTGGCCATTCCGAAAGAGAACCACGCCCAGTGCGACGGGCTTTTTATTCACACCCCTACGCAGGCCTGGCGTACGCAGGGCCAACCCACTCCGCCCACGCATGCAGGGGGGGACGTAACGTGCGACATTTCCACGTTCTGCCCCACAGCCTGTGGGGACATGGTAGCGTCCACTGGCCACTACACTCCCTGCACCAGCAGTTAATCTACACATGGCCATTTCCGTGGTTTGCACACTGAAGTCTGTCCGGCACCTCCACGCCACACCTGGCATTGGGTAGGTTCACATTCATTAGTCACTTGCCGCTCTCGCACATGACTGCTCCAAGCCTCTCCTCACATCCTGCTATTGTGTGGCTGTGGTGCCATGCCGTGGCTGGGTCTCCAGCTGCTCCTGCGCAGTGTGGGTGGAGTGGAGGTGCTGGGGTACCGGGCTGATGTTGGCATCCAGGACAGGTGTGATGGACTTGGATGGGGCTGGCTGTGACTCCTCCGACTCTGGCAGTTGTGGGTTGGAAGGTACCAGAGGCCAACATGTGCAGCACAGCCGGCAGCTTTGTCTGCGGAGGGATGTTCGTTGTGCGCTGTGTTGGTACCGTCAGCAGGTGGGCGATGTGGGTCAGGATGCGGAGGATGGTTGTCCTTTTGGGCCTGAAGTGGGCAATGTCCTCCTCTGGCGTTCGGTCTGTCCGGCTGGTGCGTTTAAGGTGGGTCCACTGTCTTTGTGTACGCTGCCTCTGTGGTGGTCCGGGCAGAGGGGGCGGGACGGGTCCTGGGGGTGTTGGCGGGCCTGGGGGTGGTGGGGGTGGGTGTTGTGGCCCTCATGGATGTCCGAGCTGCATGATCATTGTCTCCATGGCATCTGTGGGTCTTCAGATGTGTCTCTTGGCTGGGCTCCCTTTCATGCAGCAGGTAGTCGTCCTGCTTAACACCAGCAGAAGGCAGGTGTTAATTCCCTGGTGCTACCGCGGCTTATCGCCTGTTTTTGGTTCGCATCGCAGATCTGGCAGTTCGTTGTGAAAGTGGTGTAGTGGTGTTTTCGTGTGTTTTTGCACGGGAACGCCTACTCTGCATCTCATTAGGGTTAGTTGGTGGTGTCACCCGTGGAGATAAATTTGGAGGAAGTTATCGCGGGAATACTGGCGATGTCTGCAGTTTGCACATGCTTGTGAATGGGGCGTTAAATCTATCTCCACTTTTGTTGAGTTAAGACGGCGATAAATCGGCGATGAGTCCTTGTGAATATGCCCCACAGTTGCTGCAAAGAACTACCGCTCACGTTCTGGTTGTTTAAGTAGTTCCTGTGCTATAATTTTTCCCTACCTATGTAACTTGGAGGAATGGCTCAATTTCTGTAATATTGTAGAATAAGTGCACCAAACGAATTAATGAAATTACGTCAATTACGCTGCCGAAAGTTAAATTTCGTATCATTTTTTAAACTTGATATCAAATTTATTATGATATAAATAGTTATATTATATTTCAAAACCCATACCATTTTCAGATGGGAAATTTGAAAACTTGCAGAAGGTAAACCACTGTAAGTTAGGACTCACACATGAATGTGACACATGATGATAAAATGTGTGAAACGATTTTGAGAACTCTATCCAGGAGAAAATAAATTACCTGAATGAGGGAAGAAAACATCTTCTTACTGTTCAGCTGCAGCATGTTTCCAATAAAGGGGAGGCCGACAGGGCCTGGAGGTAGCTTCCCAGGGCCTAGCTTTGCCCTGGTCCTTGCCCAGCTGAAGATCAGACAGACCACGCAGACGGCTAACAGGAAGCTCGTTGCTCCGATTGGATCCATTTTGACCGTTTTCAATTCTAGGCTCCTGCCTGTACCTAACCCCTTGCCAGCTAGGTGTCTTTATATAGTACCTCCAGAAGGAGGGACTCTGGCAAGTGGACATTGTATTGCTCAACTTCCCATTTCGATTTGTTTCTCATCAGCATTTCAAGCTGTAGAACTACCAGTTGTGTAACCGAGGACTTGTACACAATACTTATCCCCCCTGACAACCACAGTATGACAGCTAGGCGATAGTCGATCCCTTTCCACGGTTATTTAGAATTATACTTTGGAAACCTAATCTGTCTAATCCGAGAAAAGTGTGATGGTTTCTGGATTTAGCTGCCAAGACACATTGCTTATAATAAGTACTCCTGGGAGTTACCTGCCATCTAACACTTAATAGCATCCTTAATAGCATAGGTGCAACTAATGCAGCCAGACTCATACAACAGTGCGTGGTGCACTGCTCATATGTCGTATCCAATCTTATATTATTAAGAGTTCCTTAGTTTATGGAATGCCTCAACAAAATCCTTGAAACACACGGGTTCAACGCCTTTAAATGTGTAGATCCTAATAATGTAAATACCCTCATCAATTGTAGCTCTAAACCCTATTTCTACTTGCACATATAATGATAGATCGTCAGTGACAATATTACAATACTGTATTAATATAAAACTACACAATTGTTAATGCGAGAGCACAAGCCCGCATAGCTGTTTTTTTGTTACAAACCAATAAAGAAATAAAAAACTACACAATTGTTAATGCGAGTGCACAAGCCCGCATAGCTGCTCTTTCGTTACAAACTAATAGACATTTAAAAATAAATATATATTCTCGTCAGTTGTCCTTACGGGATTTCAAGTTTGGAAAGTATGAATTCTTCACTCTCACCTGCTCCAAATCCTAACTATAAACATTACATTTTTGATAAAGGCCTTGAAGTTCTGAAATTGTTTTTTTTTCTCCACCTGCGCACGTCACACATTTGGAACCCTCTACAACAGCCCTGTGGTCCAAAACATTTTCTTCAACTTGTTATTGGCTTCATTCCATCCAATGGGGTTTCATTAGTATGGATATTTGCTATATATGTCCTTCCATCATGATGTGCGGTTTGGTTTGCCCGTTTGTAGACACATAGAAAATGACAGAAGAACAAGCAGTAGAAAAACGCACTAGATTTGGCCCCACACATGGATTGATGCACATTCTTATTGTTCGCCTGACCCTAAGGGGCATATTTACGAGAAAATGTTGGACAGCGGAGGTGCGCCAAATTTGGCAGCATGCTCTCCGACATTTTCAAAACACAGTGATGCGCCGTATTCACAAGAATATGGCACGTGGCTTTGTTTTCCCTTGTGCTGGCGCTAAATTTAGCTGCCTAGCACCAACACAGGCATAGTGCAAGGGTGCCTGAGTTTCGGTGAATTATTGTTAATGAGCAGGAAGGCATCCCTTCCTGCACATAAACAATCACTAATGGCGATTTGTTACTTTTATGTGTGCTGAAGAATACAGAAATATCAAATTGTCATTATTTAATGATTCTGTATGTGCAGAAAGGGCCAGCGTCCTGCACATAAACAATCAATAATGCAATTTTTCTCTTTCTATGTGTGCTGCAGAATTGGAAGGCTTAAGTACACATCATATATTTTAGTAAAAGAACAATTTCGAGGTGTAAATATTTTTCATCAAATTATTCTGTGACTGTGTTATGGTGTCCATGGCGTGAGATTGTAATAATTTTGATTAATCATATATTATAAAAAACACTTAATTTACATTGTTCTAACAGAAAAAAACAGAATGATTCATTAAATGTTTTTTTTAAATTGTAATACGACATATAGAGAAGGTAGCATATATATGTGAATTGAGTGAATGCTAAGCATAAACAGTGTTGTGTCCGAACTGCAGTTTTATACGTTAACAGTTGTAAGTTATTTGCAGTAGAGTTCTGATGTGAAAGTCTACATAAAAAGCATATTTTTACACTTAAGTATTGAGTATTATGAGGTAGAAATTTAAAAGATGTTTAGAAAAGTGAGTAGTAGAAAGCAGTGGCATCAAAGGTGCAGCAGTAGACAGTGTTAATTTTTCGCATATGTGGTATGTTCTATTGCTACTGCAAGTGCAGCATCTGCTATGTACGTACGAGGAAGGAACAGATGCTGTTTCCTTTCCTATGAATGTTCTGTGTATGAGGGAAGCTTGCACTGCTGCTCTTAATGATGTATGTATATTATATGTTAGTACACACAGAATAGGTGTAGTGCTTCCATGGCCACACACAGGCAGGCCGGCTACCACATGGGTATCAGCAGTGCAACTTTCTCTAGCAGACACGGATGTGAGAATTAGTGTCTGTAGCTTTGTCGTCTCAGTGTGTGGGTGTCTGTATATGTGTTGGAGTTTAAGTGAGTATAAAGTTGTGTAACTTTCTTGATCTGTTTGAATGTCTATGTGCCCTTCTCTGTTCTCAACTAAACAAAAGACAGCTCTGTTGGCAGTGTCCGTGCTGTTAAATCCCCGCAGAAACAGACAGAGCCATAGGGAACCCAAGAAACTGTTTCAGAATCCTGCTGGACGTCCAGATGTCTTTTGCGTTTGAGTCTGAAATGCCGTACACTCTACCCGTGCCCTTCAGCCTGTCAGAGACGAATCTAATTTGTGATGAATCTTCCTCAACCATATAAGCCTGATAAAAATGCACAAACATGTGACTGTCATTTTCCAGCATGACTGGTCTTTCAGAGGATTGTCTGGCCTGTGGCTGACTCTTCCCCAGCCCTTTTGTCGTTTTCTGGGGCGTTACTAACATTACTTAATCCCTGCTTCCTTGACTGCCTGTCAGGTGTGAACTTGAGGCAGAACTGTGCCCACGTGAGAACGACCCTGCCTAAACCCTACTGGCCAGTAGAGAGATGTAAATAGATAACACCGAGCTGGGTATCTTTCCCAGATTATTCCTGAAAATGTGTTACCATCTCAGCAAACAAAATAAAGTACTGGAAACAAAAGAAAGTACTAGTGATGCAACTCAATGTGGCCCGCATATCTTAAAAGTGTTTTTACCATGCTTCACTAACACAAAAAAGGCACAGCACGTAGAGCAGAGACAGTAGAAGATTCTCTCACACAAATGATAGACACATGGCAGGTTGCAGCAGTGATCATTTTCACAAACAAATAACAGGCACTTCATGGAGATTTGTAGGACGCCCTTGTGTAACCCAAAATGTTCAGTGGGGGCACAGAGGTGGACTTGGAAGCTTGTGGGATAAAACATATCCTACAGGATGAAGGATCAGAAGTATGGTAACCTCCACTGACAACCTATTATTTTTTGGTCCTTAAAACATTTTGCAAACCCTGAACCCAGGTCAATAATTTATCTGCATTTTATAGGCCACAAATTGAGATCACACTTGGATGTTCAAGAGTTTTTGCACTTAACAAAAACATGATTATATACAAAAAAACAATGATATGGGAGATGATCTTCTGCTCTGCCATGATTTATCATTGGGAATACGTTGGGACTCCAACTAAACAAAAAGCAAAAATTAGAACAAACCTGCTCAATTAGTCGGAATTTCCCTTCAATGCAGGGTCCATAATACTACCTCTCCAGACATGTGTAGGATACACATAATTGAAAGAAATTGCTAAGTGTGGCCTCACACACCCCCATGAGTGCCATGCTTCATCATCGGCCACTCCTCATTCACTAAAGCACCTTCCAATGGTGAATGGGCTCTTCACGATGATGAGGAGTACTTTTGAGAGGATGGGTAAACGTGGAAGCAGGATCTAGACTAAATAAAAATCCCTGTATTTAATCCCAAGGATTGTCCTGTAATGTGGGTAGATCTAGTGGATTATTAAAAACTATACACCGCACAGGATTAGCTAGTATCCCTGCAAAAGTAAGCGTGGACATGTTTCAGCATGCAAACCGGCCCTTTAGCAAGTCCCAGGCTTTCTTTAGGACACTAGATCCCAATTTTCCTGACTCCTAGCTGTAAACACACAGTAGCAATCATACATCATCAGGCACACAACACCAATTAGTATGTAAATCATCATACGCTAGAATTGTACGTTTTATGGGTCCTGAAAAATGGAAAAATACTTGACTTAGAAAGTCATTGTAAAGTCAAATAACTGGAGACATAGACCGGCTAGACATATAAATAATAAAAAAGACATGACGTTTTTTTCTGTCTGTGATAAACTATTCGTAACTGTATGTTCACTTGTGTTTGGTTCACATAGCAAGCCACTGCAAACCTGTGTGAATAGTGCAAACCATGCATAACTGTAACCGCACAGCTCATCATTTTCTTACCCTAACAACTACTATTGAGGGCCCCTTGGAGTAGTTGGGGGGGAGTCCTTATAGTCACACACAGGAAAATAGAAACACATGTAAAGAAAATTATATTCCCACGAAAGTAAATGCATCCACCACCCGGGTGCCCAGCAGTTACTTCATCAAAGGTATTGCCCTCTGTTGCACCTGCAAAAATTTGGCGAACCCTTTGAATGGTAACACGTCATGTTGTGAACTGAAGGTTAAGAGTGTTTTGCCTCAGCCACGTCCCTGCAATGTGGGACAGAACTTCGCACCACATGCAGGGACGCGGTAGACCTGTTGACGCAAAGCGTCGCATAGCGTACCGCCCAGAATGCTGGTAATTGAAGTTCTGGCATTCCTCTCCTGTACATGGGGAGGGAAGCCAGACACTACAGGTCTACACACTTAAAAACAAGGAGGAAGACAATGAATTTGTATGGGAGCGTATCTACTGTACTGTGGCTAATACTACTATATGCAGCTTACTATCCCTTATCATGGGCATGGAACTGTACAAGGATTACTTGTTTCAGGGTCCCTTATTAAATTGCTAAGAACGTACAAACGGGGAGAAAAGGAGGGTGAAATTACAAACTGGGAGGTTTCTACAGGGTGAATTGAGTGAGGCCTTAGTACTCAAATGGTGTGTAAAAACACTACATGCATCATGGGTAAATGTACATGTACCCACTGGTATACATTTCGGATTGAGGGTAGAAGGTTATTCAAATAGCCAAGAGTGTTACAGAAATCATCAAATCATCCAATAGTTATTTGTAAGCTGGTTATGTCATTATTAGGTCATCAATATGTGTCCTATGGCGGTACACCCATCACTGCTCTTTGTGAAACAGAATTTGTAAAGTGTCACTCTGGTGGTCAAAAGCCACTTTCTCAATGAGCACTCACTTGATGTCATTCTCAATATGATTTTTTGGAAAAAATGATTAGTCATTTTGGTGGAGCTTTTTTACATCTTCTGTTTCTCCTAAGCTCACTGATCCTTATGCGTATCTTCCCGGAAGTCATCCCAAAATACATCAAACCGCATAAACAAGTTATCATGTAAATAACATTTTCACTGTTACAATTTGTGCGACTCTTAACCCTTTCGGTGCGCATGACAGAATAGTTCTTTCATATGCCACAGTGCTCGTCTGTGCATGACGGAACCATTCCATCATGTGCACACGAGCACTAAATCCCTCTGCTGTAAACAGCAGAGGGATTTCCTTTTTTTTAGCCTTTGCAGGTTGGGGAAGAAATTCCCCAATCTCCGAGGCATTTTTCTTTCCAGTGAAACGACGATCAGCGCGCATGGCGCGCTGATGTAATTTCACTGAAACCGAAACTGAAATGAGCCAATCGGCTCATTTCAGTTTCACTGCCTACATGTTTGTGGGGCTATCTTAGCCCCTGAGCACTTGGTAGACGGGTGAGGTATCGGTTGAAAGAAGAGAATCTCCCCTTTCCAATGGTACCCTTCCCTAGTGGATCCCTGCTTGGGGATCGCCACAGGAGGGCGATCCCCAAGCAGGTACAGCCGCGGCCACTGCAGGTAAGAGCGGTAGGGCGGTGGGGCCGGCGGGGGGGATTGCAAGAAACAACCATGAGTGAAAATAGATTATTTATTTAATTTTCCCTTGCGGTCGCCTCTCGAAATCCCCCCCCAGCCGGCCCTACCGCCCCACCGCTCTTACCTGCAGCAGCCGCGGCTGAGCAGGTATCTACCCGCTAGACACCAGGGAGGGGGGAGCAGCCTCTTGGTCAAGGGATTTTGCTTCCCCCAACGTTTTTGGCAAATTTCAGTCTTTATGTCCCTCCTGGGAGGCAGATGGGGGCAATAGCCCCCAATCTGCCCCCGGGGCAGAAAGCACACTAGGCACCAGGGATTCTTTTAGTTTATATATAAAGGAGTGGGGGCTGCCCAAAATGGGCATGCCAATGCCCACCCCCAAAAAACATGCCACAGTCTTTCTGCCCCCGAGGAGGCAGATGGGGGCCCCTTTGCTGCCCCCTGGGGCAGAAAGCCTACTAGGCACCATGGATGATGATTTTTATTATGCGTAGTGGTGGGGGCTGCCCAGAATGGGCATGCCAATGCCCCCACAACCCCAACATATTAGCCAGTCTTTCTGTCTCCCCCAGGAGGCAGATGGGGGCAATAGCCCTTGATCTGCCCCCCCCAGGGCCAGAAAGCCCACTAGGCTCCAGGGATAATTTTGTTTTTTTTATACATATGGGTGGGGGCTGCAGAGAATGGGCATGCTAATGTCCCCACCCCCCCAAAAAATGTGACACAGTCTTTCTGCCTCCCCCAGAGACAGATGAGAGCAATAGCCCCTTATCTGCCCCCCTTGGGGAGGGTAGAAAGCCCACTAGGCACCATGGATCTTTTTATGGGCATGTCAGGTAAAAGCCCCAAAGGCAAGGGTCACTCCCCTTTTTCTTAGGCACACATTTTTGCTGTTTCAGTGATTTTGTTAGTCTCATATGCCCCCAAGCGGGGGCAGAAAAACACTAGAAACAAGGGAAAGTGTGTGTGTGTTTGAACTGGAGTTTGGCTGATGGTCTACGTGTACTGACCTTTGGCTGGCAATTTGCTGGAAGTGTGTGTGGACTTGCACTTGGCTCATGGTGTGTGTGGACTTGCGCTTGATGATGGTGTGTGTAGATTGGCACTTGCCTGGTGGTGTGCATGGAGTGGCGCTTGGCTGGCGGTGACAATGGACTGGTGCTTGGCTGGCGGTGTGTGGGGATAGTGCTTGGCTGGCAGAGTGCATGGGTGGCAATTGGCCGGTAGTGTGCATGGATGGTGCTTGGCTGCTGGTGTGCATGGATGGCGCTTGGCTGGCAGTGTTTGTGGATGCCCCTTGGCTGGCGGTATGCATGGATGTCGATGGCTGGTGGTGTGCATGGAAAGACTCTTGGCGGGGGGTGCATGGACTGTCGCTTGGCTGGTGGTGTGGCTTGCATGGATCCCCCAGCCTTTACTTACACAGAATCCCCTGCAAACCGCAAATTTACTTACAAAGTCATATTTTCCTCACATTTATGTGTGGGGAAAGTTGTAGGATCACTGAACAGGCACAAATTTCCAACCAATCAGCGTTCCCCTTGATCTCCCAAGAAAAATGTTACCTCACAAGTGTGGGTGCCCAAAGTAGCGTCAGCCTAAAAACATATGTACAAACTGCCCTTTCGGACCCGCTTTGGGTGCCCCTTACTCTCTACACGTTTTTGGCCCTTCCATGCCACAGGCACTTGGCCCATCCACACAAGTGGAGTATCATTTTTATCGGGAGACGGCGTGGCCGATTACGATGTAGTTCGGAAACTCTTCAGACCGAATTGGTTGCGGAATTGTTTCCGACCGAATAAGGTTCTGCGAGTCTGTCCGACAGATTACGATGCTTCCGAACATCGTTCGGTCGGACTCACATTGACTTCAATGGGAGCCTGTGTTCCGAACGAGAACACAGGCTCCCATTGAAAAAAGGGGTGGTTGGGGAAAACCTTGCACCCTGTGGCGGGCACCCCATGGTGCCTGCCATACTGTGCATGGTTTAACAGGGGGGGTCGCTTGGGTACTCCCATGGGCCCCAACCAGAGACCTCAGGATGAAGGGGGGCCTGCTACGGGCCCCCAAAGTCAGATTCTGACAGTTGTTTTTTGTCGGCAGACCGATTCGCATTTGCAGCTGCTGCACTGCGCTGAGTGAGAAACTGGTCAATCTGGCCCTAACGGCCATATTCACAAAGGGCCTTTGCACTTGTGGGGGAAATCCAGTCCCAAGTGCGGAGGCTCCACGAATGTAAAGCCCCTGCCATGAATGCAGCAGACCTTTATGCTTCAGGCCATAATACCGAAAACTGGAGAGGGTAGAACTACAGACCTTCTTAGAGGGAAAAGAGCAGGATGGTTCAAGACGCAGCCTGTTATCAAATGGAGAGTTATGGCTGCTCCTCAATATCATGGTCCCCTATCCCTTTGTGGGAATTAACTTTCTTCAGGGCAATTAATAGAGAACAGAGTCGAGTGGATTTGACATCCTGAGATTCCATAAGTAGTGATGCAAGTTTTTGAAATCGGCTCTGCACATTGCATTTTGCTGGGGGGGCACTGAGAGTCTAGGTCTACTGAGAGTTATAACTCTTTTCACAGTCCCTGGGCAGTTACCATTGCACTGCATATGATATAACAGTGAGATGTGACGTTCCTCACATATCTTGTCATGTACCTAGGAAAGAACTTCCTATCTTCAAAGAAGCGTGCCATGTGCCATATTTTCTTTCTACCAGAAGGTTCATGGATGATTATAAGTGCCTGCTTGAAAACGTGATGTTGCTTGAATCCCAAAGTTCATGTTTTAATGTACCGAATATTATACTTTCCAACACAAGCGGGCAGACTATGGCCCATTTGGACTGGAACAACCCAGTTCTAAATTGGGATTACACAAACATATGTGCAGTTCCATCTTAAACATGGAGGAGTCAATACCTTCACCCCCTCATCCGACAGCACATTCATGTTGAGTCTGACAGATGGATTCATGCCACAGGTGGAAGGCTGGGAAAGAGAACTACTTCATGGAAAATGTTTTCTCTTTCTCCTCCTCTCCACTGTCAGTCATACTCCTGCTTATAAATAATTTCATGATATATTGTAATACTATGGGACTGGAAATCTGTATATATTATTTTAACATATTGTGGATCTTGGATGAGGTCTATATCAATCAATACATTTCAATTTAAATTTCAATTTCATACTCCTGCCAGACTCGTTCCCTGCTGCTCGTACTCTCATACACAGAAGGATGGAACCTGTTTTAGCTAATATGGTTATCTTTTAGCCATATTTTCCACCAAAGTTGCTGGTGTGGGTGGGAGTTTTCAAAGACCCTGGCAGCTCCGTCAGGCTGAGCCTACTCAGAAGACCATATTCACCGAAAAGGACAAAGTGTACATTGCTGGCTCTCAAAGGTTTATAAACCATTGTGCCCCCTGGCCCCAACTGTGCAAAGAGGTCTATGCTCCCATTCAGAAGTATAGACTGTCCTGAGATGGTACTGCCTGTGAAAGAATGCAGGCCCAAAACAACCCTTCAAAGAAGGGATACAGAATCCACTCCATTAAAAAACAGTGACAAAAGGCAATTCTTTACTGGGTGCGGTGGCTTCCAAGGCAAGTGCCTGATCTTCCATAGCAGTGCATCTTGACATATTGCTGGGACAGGCTGAGCATCACAAGATAAGCATATCTTGACACTTTGTGTGTGGGATAAGAAAGCTTTTCTGTTCAATTTTTGCTTGATAATCCAACTCATACGAATTTCGAATTCAAAATGGTTTTCCTATTCCAAATTTCCTAAAACTGAAACATTTCACATATTCATGTAACCTAATCACCTTATACACGTTGGGGCTTATTTACAAGACCCTTGCACCACTTTTGCATCATTTTTAACATGGGGAAAGTGACGTATGGGTGGCGCAAGGGGCTTGTAAATCTGCCCCGTTATTTCTCTATAGGAGAACACATTGCTCCTATTCTGACACACTGTGGTTTATTTACAAGCCCCTTGTGCAGTTTGTGCGTTACTTTTTCCCATATTAAAAGGACGCACCGGCGGCGAGAGGGGATTGTAAATAAGCCCCTCTGTTCGAGGCCTTTCCACATGGATCTCTAGTCTTTTATAAACTGGACTCCAAGACAACAATTTGAAGTTCCAAAATTGTTAAAGTGAACTGACCTCAAAGTAGGGGGCTTATTTAGAAGCCCCTTGCTCCTCCGCTGCGTCATTTTTTATGTCATGAAAAGCGACGCACCGGCGGCCCAAGGGGCTTGTAAATAAGCCCCCTAGGTGATTGTCAAATTCCCATGACACCTTCCGAATAATTGCGCAAAATTCTAGGAAAATTGCATGACATTGCGCTTAATTACATGAAATGCAAATCCATCGACTAGCCCTATATTTTAGCAGGAAATCCATCCTTGCATCAATTTTTGACTCGAGGACGTATTTCATGCTAAAAAAACAGAGGAAACACACAGTTTCTGCAAAGAACCACCGCTCACTTTCTGGTCGTTTAAGTAGCTCCTGTGCTGTAATTTTTTCCCTACCTATGTAACTTGGAGGAATGGCTCAATTTCTGTAATATTGTAGAATAAGTGCACCAAACGAATTAATGAAATTACGTCAATTACGCGGCCGAAATTTAAATTTCGTATCATTTTTTAAACTTGATATCAAATTTATTATGATATAAATAGTTATATTATATTTCAAAACCCATACCATTTTCAGATGGGAAATTTGAAAACTTGCAGAAGGTAAACCACTGTAAGTTAGGACTCACACATGCATGTGACACATGATGATAAAATGTGTGAAACGATTTTGAGAACTCTATCCAGGAGAAAATAAATTACCTGAATGAGGGAAGTAAACATCTTCTTACTGTTCAGCTGCAGCATGTTTCCAATAAAGGGAAGGCCGACAGGGCCAGGAGGTAGCTTCCCAGGGCCTAGCTTTGCCCTGGTCCTTGCCCCGCTGAAGATCAGACAGACCACGCAGACGGCTAACAGGAAGCTCGTTGCTCCGATTGGATCCATTTTGACCGTTTTCAATTCTAGGCTCCTGCCTGTACCTTACCCCTTGCTAGCTAGGTGTCTTTATATAGTACCTCCAGAAGGAGGGACTCTGGCAAGTGGACATTGTATTGCTCAACTTCCCAATTGAATTTGTTTCTCATCAGCATTTCAAACTGTAGAACTACCAGTTGTGTAACCGAGGACTTGTACACAATACTTATCCCCCCTGACAACCACAGTATGACACCTAGGCGATAGTCGATCCCTTTCCACGGTTATTTAGAATTATACTTTGGAAACCTAATCTGTCTAATCCGAGAAAGGTGTGATGGTTTCTGGATTTAGCAGCCAAGACACATTGCTTATAATAAGTACTCCTGGGAGTTACCTGCCATCTAACACTTAATAGCATCCTTAATAGCATAGGTGCAACTACTGCAGCCAGACTCATACAACAGTGCGTGGTGCACTGCTCATATGTCATATCCAATCTTATATTATTAAGAGTTCCTTAGTTTATGGAATGCCTCGACAAAATCCTTGAAACACACGGGTTCAACGCCTTTAAATGTGTAGATGCTAATATTGTAAATACCCTCATCAATTGTAGCTCTAAACCCTATTTCTACTTGCACATATAATGATAGATCGTCAGTGACAATATTACAATACTGTATTAATATAAAACTACACAATTGTTAATGCGAGAGCACAAGCCCGCATAGCTGCTCTTTTGTTACAAACCAATAAAGAAATAAAAAAACTACACAATTGTTAATGCGAGTGCACAAGCCCGCATAGCTGTTCTTTTGTTACAAACTAATAGACATTTAAAAAATAAATATATGTTCTCGTCAGTTGTCCTTACGGGATTTCAAGTTTGAAAAGTATGAATTCTTCACTCTCGCCTGCTCCAAATCCTAACTATAAACATGACATTTTTGATAAAGCCTTGAAGTTCTGAAATTGTTTTTTTTTCTCCACCTGCGCACGTCACACATTTGGAACCCTCTACAACAGCCCTGTGGTCCAAAACATTTTCTTCAACTTGTTATTGGCTTCATTCCATCCAATGGGGTTTTATTAGTATGGATGTTTGCTATATATGTCCTTCCATCATGATGTGCGGTTTGGTTTGCCCGTTTGTAGACACATAGAAAATGACAGAAGAACAAGCAGTAGAAAAACGCACTAGATTTGGCCCCACACATGGATTGATGCACATTCTTATTGTTCGCCTGACCCTAAGGGGCATATTTATGAGAAAATGTTGGAGAGCGGAGGTGCGCCAAATTTGGCAGCATGCTCTCCGACATTTTCAAAACACAGTGATGCGCCATATTCACAAGAATATGGCACGTGGCTTTGTTTTCCCTTGTGCTGGCGCTAAATTTAGCTACCTAGCACCAACACAGGCATAGTGCAAGGGTGCCTGAGTTTCAGTGAATTATTGTTAATGAGCAGGAAGGTATCCCTTCCTGCACATAAACAATCACTAATGGTGATTTGTTACTTGTATGTGTGCTGCAGAATATAGAAATAGCAAATCGTCATTATGTAATGATTGTTTATGTGCAGGAAGGGCCACCGTGCTGCACATAAGCAATCAATAATGGCATTTTACTCTTTCTATGTGTGCTGCAGAATTGGAAGGCTTAAGTACACATCATATATTTTAGTAAAAGAACAATTTCGAGGTGTAAATATTTTTCATCAAATTATTCTGTGACTGTGTTATAGTGTCCATGACGTGAGATTGTAATAATTTTGATTAATCATATATTATAAAAACACTTAATTTACATTGTTCTAACAGAAAAAAACAGAATGATTCATTAAATGTTTTTTTTTTTAATTGTAATACGACATATAGAGAAGGTAGCATATATATGTGAATTGAGTGAATGCTAAGCATAAACAGTGTTGTGTCGGAACTGCAGTTTTATACGTTAACAGTTGTAAGTTATTTGCAGTAGAGTTCTGATGTGAAAGTCTACATAAAAATCATATTTTTACACTTAAGTATTGAGTATTATAGGTAGAAATTGAAAAGATGTTTAGAAAAGTGAGTAGTAGAAAGCAGTGGCATCAAAGGTGCAGCAGTAGACAGTGTTAATTTTTCGCACATGTGGTATGTTCTATTGCTACTGCAAGTGCAGCATCTGCTATGTACGTACGAGGAAGGAACATTTGCTGTTTCCTTTCCTATGACTGTTCTGTGTATGAGGGAAGCTTGCACTGCTGCTCTTAATGATGTACGTATATTATATGTTAGTACACACAGAATAGGTGTAGTGCTTCCATGGCCACACACAGGCAGGCCGGCTACCACATGGGTATCAGCAGTGCAACTTTCTCTAGCACACACAGATGTGGGAATTAGTGTCTGTAGCTTTGTCGTCTCAGTGTCTGGGAGTCTGTATATGTGTTGGATTTTAAGTGAGTATAAAGTTGTGTAACTTTCTCGATCAGTTTGCATGTCTATGTGCCCTTCTCTGTTCTCAACTAAACAAAAGACAGCTCTGTTGGCAGTGTCCGTGCTGTTAAAACCCAGCAGAAACAGACAGAGCCATAGGGAACCCAAGAAACTGTTTCAGAATCCTGCTGGACGTCCAGATGTCTTTTGCGTTTGAGTCTGAAATGCCGTACACTCTACCCTTGCCCTTCAGCCTGTCAGAGACGCATCTAATTTGTGATGAATCTTGCTCAACCATATAAGCCTGATAAAAATGCACAAACATGTGACTGTCATTTTCCAGCATGACTGGTCTTTCAGAGGATTGTCTGTCCTGTGGCTGACTCTTCACCAGCCCTTTTGTCGTTTCTGGGGCGTTACTAACATTACTTAATCCCTGCTTCCTTGACTAGCTGTCAGGTGTGTACTTGAGGCAGACGTGTGCCCACGTGAGAACGACCCTGCCTAAACCCTACTGGCCAGAAGAGAGATGTAAATAGATAACACCGAGCTGGGTATCTTTCCCAGATTATTCCTGAAAATGTGTTACCATCTCAGCAAACAAAAGAAAGTACTGGAAACAAAAGAAAGTACTGGTGATATAACTCGATGTGGCCCGCATATCTTAAAAGTGTTTTTACCATGCTTCACTAACACAAAAAAGGCACAGCACGTAGAGCAGAGACAGTAGAAGATTCTCTCACACAAATGATAGACACATGGCAGGTTGCAGCAGTGATCATTTTCACAAACAAATAACAGGTACTTCATGGAGATTTGTAGGACGTCCTTGTGTAACCCAAAATGTACAGTGGGGGCACAGAGGTGGACTTGGAAGATAGTGGGATAAAACATATCCTACAGGATGAAGGACCAGAAGTATGGTAACCTCCACTGACAACCTATTATTTTTTGGTCCTTAAAACATTTTGCAAACCCTGAACCGCAGGTCAATAATTTATCTGCATTTTATAGGCCACAAATTGAGATCACACTTGGATGTTCAAGAGTTTTAGCACATAACAAAAACATGAATATATCAAAAAAACTATGATATGCGAGATGATCTTCTGCCCTGCCATGATTTATCATTGGGAATACGTTGGGACTGCAACTAAACAAAAAGCAAAAATTAGAACAAACCTGCTCAATTAGTCGGAATTTCCCTTCAATGCAGGGTCCATAATACTACCTCTCCAGACATGTGTAGGATACACATAATTGAAAGAAATTGCTAAGTGTGGCCTCACACACCCCCATGAGTGCCATGCTTCATCATCGGCCACTCCTCATTCACTAAAGCACCTTCCAATGGTGAATGGGCTCTTCACGATGATGAGGAGTACTTTTGAGAGGATGGGTAAACGTGGAAGCAGGATCTAGACTAAATAAAAATCCCTGTATTTAATCACAAGGATTGTCCTGTAATGTGGGTGGATCTAGTGGATTATTAAAAACTATACACCGCACAGGATTAGCTAGTATCTCTGCAAAAGTAAGCGTGGACATGTTTCAGCATGCAAACCGGCCCTTTAGCAAGTCCCAGGCTTTCTTTAGGACACTAGATCCCAATTTTCCTGACTCCTAGCTGTAAACACACAGTAGCAATCATACATCATCAGGCACACAACTCCAATTAGTATGTAAATCATCATACGCTAGAATTGTACGTTTTATGGGTCCTGAAAAATGGAAAAATACTTGACTTAGAAAGTCATTGTAAAGTCAAATAACTGGAGACATAGACCGGCTAGACATATAAATAATAAAAAAGACATGACGTTTTTTTCTGTCTCTGATAAACTATTCGTAACTGTATGTTCACATGTGTTTGGTTCACATAGCAAGCCACTGCAAACCTGTGTGAATAGTGCAAACCATGCATAACTGTAACCGCACAGCTCATCATTTTCTTACCCTAACAACTACTATTGAGGGCCCCTTGGAGTAGTTGGGGGGGAGTCCTTATAGTCACACACAGGAAAATAGAAACACATGTAAAGAAAATTATATTCCCACGAAAGTAAATGCATCCACCACCCGGGGTGCCCAGCAGTTACTTCATCAAAGGTATTGCCCCTCTGTTGCACCTGCAAAAATTTGGCGAACCCTTTGAATGGTAACACGTCATGTTGTGAACTGAAGGTTAAGAGTGTTTTGCCTCAGCCACGTCCCTGCAATGTGGGACAGAACTTCGCACCACATGCAGGGACGCGGTAGACCTGTTGACGCAAAGCGTCGCATAGCGTACCGCCCAGAATGCTGGTAATTGAAGTTCTGGCATTCCTCTCCTGTACATGGGGAGGGAAGCCAGACACTACAGGTCTACACACTTAAAAACAAGGAGGAAGACAATGAATTTGTATGGGAGCGTATCTACTGTACTGTGGCTAATACTACTATATGCAGCTTACTATCCCTTATCATGGGCATGGAACTGTACAAGGATTACTTGTTTCAGGGTCCCTTATTAAATTGCTAAGAACGTACAAACGGGGAGAAAAGGAGGGTGAAATTACAAACTGGGAGGTTTCTACAGGGTGAATTGAGTGAGGCCTTAGTACTCAAATGGTGTGTAAAAACACTACATGCATCATGGGTAAATGTACATGTACCCACTGGTATACATTTCGGATTGAGGGTAGAAGGTTATTCAAATAGCCAAGAGTGTTACAGAAATCATCAAATCATCCAATAGTTATTTGTAAGCTGGTTATGTCATTATTAGGTCATCAATATGTGTCCTATGGCGGTACACCCATCACTGCTCTTTGTGAAACAGAATTTGTAAAGTGTCACTCTGGTGGTCAAAAGTCACTTTCTCAATGAGCACTCACTTGATGTCATTCTCAATATGATTTTTTTGGAAAAAATGATTAGTCATTTTGGTGGAGCTTTTTTTACATCTTCTGTTTCTCCTAAGCTCACTGATCCTTATGCGTATCTTCCCGGAAGTCAACCCAAAATACATCAAACCGCATAAACAAGTTATCATGTAAATAACATTTTCACTGTTACAATTTGTGCGACTCTTAACCCTTTCGGTGCGCATGACAGAATAGTTCTTTCATATGCCACAGTGCTTGTCTGTGCATGACGGAACCATTCCATCATGTGCACACGAGCACTAAATCCCTCTGCTGTAAACAGCAGAGGGATTTCCTTTTTTTTTTAGCCTTTGCAGGTTGGGGAAGAAATTCCCCAATCTCCGAGGCATTTTTCTTTCCAGTGAAACGACGATCAGCGCGCATGGCGCGCTGATGTAATTTCACTGAAACCGAAACTGAAATGAGCCAATCGGCTCATTTCAGTTTCACTGCCTACATGTTTGTGGGGCTATCCTAGCCCCTGAGAACTTGGTAGACGGGTGAGGTATCGGTGGAAAGAAGAGAATCTCCCCTTTCCAATGGTACCCTTCCCTAGTGGATCCCTGCTTAGGGATCGCCACAGGAGGGCGATCCCCAAGCAGGTACAGCCGCGGCCACTGCAGGTAAGAGCGGTAGGGCGGTGGGGCCGGCGGGGGGGATTGCAAGAAACAACCACGAGGGAAAATAGATTATTTATTTAATTTTCCCTTGCGGTCGCCTCTCGAAATCCCCCCCCAGCCGGCCCTACCGCCCCACCGCTCTTACCTGCAGCAGCCACGGCTGAGCAGGTATCTACCCGCTAGACACCAGGGAGGGGGGAGCAGCCTCTTGGTCAAGGGATTTTGCTTCCCCCAACGTTTTTGGAAAATGTCAGTCTTTATGTCCCTCCTGGGAGGCAGATGGGGGCAATAGCCCCCAATCTGCCCCCGGGGCAGAAAGCACACTAGGCACCAGGGATTCATTTAGTTTATATATAAAGGAGTGGGGGCTGCCCAAAATGGGCATGCCAATGCCCACCCCCAAAAAACATGCCACAGTCTTTCTGCCCCCGAGGAGGCAGATGGGGGCCCCTTTGCTGCCCCCTGGGGCAGAAAGCCTACTAGGCACCATGGATGATGATTTTTATTATGCGTAGTGGTGGGGGCTGCCCAGAATGGGCATGCCAATGCCCCCACAACCCCAAAATATTAGCCAGTCTTTCTGTCTCCCCCAGGAGGCAGATGGGGGCAATAGCCCTTGATCTGCCCCCCCCAGGGCCAGAAAGCCCACTAGGCTCCAGGGATAATGTTTTTTTTTTTATACATATGGGTGGGGGCTGCAGAGAATGGGCATGCTAATGTCCCCACCCCCCAAAAAAATTTGACAAAGTCTTTCTGCCTCCCCCAGAGACAGATGAGAGCAATAGCCCCTTATCTGCCCCCCTTGGGGAGGGTAGAAAGCCCACTAGGCATCATGGATCTTTTAATGGGCATGTCAGGTAAAAGCCCCAAAGGCAAGGGTCACTCCCCTTTTTCTTAGGCACACATTTTTGCTGTTTCAGTGATTTTGTTAGTCTCATATGCCCCCAAGCGGGGGCAGAAAAACACTAGAAACAAGGGAAAGTGTGTGTGTGTTTGAACTGGAGTTTGGCTGATGGTCTACGTGTACTGACCTTTGGCTGGCAATTTGCTGGCAGTGTGTGTGGACTAGCACTTGGCTCATGGTGTGTGTGGACTTGCGCTTGATGATGGTGTGTGTAGATTGGCACTTGCCTGGTGGTGTGCATGGAGTGGCACTTGGCTGGCGGTGACAATGGACTGGTGCTTGGCTGGCGGTGTGTGGGGATAGTGCTTGGCTGGCAGAGTGCATGGGTGGCAATTGGCCGGTAGTGTGCATGGATGGTGCTTGGCTGCTGGTGTGCATGGATGGCGCTTGGCTGGCAGTGTTTGTGGATGCCCCTTGGCTGGCGGTATGCATGGATGTCGATGGCTGGTGGTGTGCATGGAATGACTCTTGGCTGGGGGGGTGCATGGACTGTCGCTTGGCTGGTGGTGTGGCTTGCATGGATCCCCCAGCCTTTACTTACACAGAATCCCCTGCAAACCGCAAATTTACTTACAAAGTCATATTTTCCTCACATTTATGTGTGGGGAAAGTTGTAGGATCACTGAACAGGCACAAATTTCCAACCAATCAGCGTTCCCCTTGATCTCCCAAGAAAAATGTTACCTCACTAGTGTGGGTGCCCAAAGTAGCGTCAGCCTAAAAACATATGTACAAACTGCCCTTTCGGACCCGCTTTGAGTGCCCCTTACTCTCTATACGTTTTTGGCCCTTCCATGCCACAGGCACTTGGCCCATCCACACAAGTGGAGTATCATTTTTATCGGGAGACGGCGTGGCCGATTACGATGTAGTTCGGAAACTCTTCAGACCGAATTGGTTTTGGAATTGTTTCCGACCGAATAAGGTTCTGCGAGTCTGTCCGACAGATTACGATGCTTCCGAACATCGTTCGGTCGGACTCACATTGACTTCAATGGGAGCCTGTGTTCCAAACGAGAACACAGGCTCCCATTGAAAAAAGGGGTGGTTGGGGAAAACCTTGCACCCTGTGGCGGGCACCCCATGGTGCCTGCCATACTGTGCATGGTTTAACAGGGGGGGTCGCTTGGGTACTCCCATGGGCCCCAACCAGAGACCTCAGGATGAAGAGGGGCCTGTTACGGGCCCCCAAAGTCAGATTCTGACAGTTGTTTTTTGTCGGCAGACCGATTCGCATTTGCAGCTGCTGCACTGCGCTGAGTGAGAAACTGGTAAATCTGGCCCTAACGGCTATATTCACAAAGGGCCTTTGCACTTGTGGGGGAAATCCAGTCCCAAGTGCGGAGG
This sequence comes from Calotriton arnoldi, assembly GCA_963921515.1. Taxonomy (NCBI): domain Eukaryota; kingdom Metazoa; phylum Chordata; class Amphibia; order Caudata; family Salamandridae; genus Calotriton; species Calotriton arnoldi. The sequence continues at coordinate 1,063,921 of CAWUFW010003460.1, forward strand.
CTCCACGAATGTAGAGCCCCTGCCATGAATGCAGCGGACCTTTATGCTTCAGGCCATAATACCGAAAACTGGAGAGGGTAGAACTACAGACCTTCTTAGAGGGAAAAGAGCAGGATGGTTCAAGACGCAGCCTGTTATCAAATGGAGAGTTATGGCTGCTCCTCAATATCATGGTCCCCTATCCCTTTGTGGGAATTAACTTTCTTCAGGGCAATTAATAGAGAACAGAGTCGAGTGGATTTGACATCCTGAGATTCCATAAGTAGTGATGCAAGTTTTTGAAATCTGCTCTGCACATTGCATTTTGCTGGGGGGGGGGCAATGAGAGTCTAGGTCTACTGAGAGTTATAACTCTTTTCACAGTCCCTGGGCAGTTACCATTGCACTGCATATGATATAACAGTGAGATGTGACGTTCCTCACATATCTTGTCATGTACCTAGGAAAGAACTTCCTATCTTCAAAGAAACGTGCCATGTGCCATATTTTCTTTCTACCAGAAGGTTCATGGATGATTATAAGTGCCTGCTTGAAAACGTGATGTTGCATGAATCCCAAAGTTCATATTTTAATGTACCGAATATTATACTTTGCAACACAAGCGGGCAGACTATGGCCCATTTGGACTGGAACAACCCAGTTCTAAATTGGGATTACACAAACATATGTGCAGTTCCATCTTAAACATGGAGGAGTCAATACCTTCACCCCCTCATCCGACAGCACATTCATCTTGAGTCTGACAGATGGATTCATGCCACAGGTGGAAGGCTGGGAAAGAGAACTACTTCATGGAAAATGTTTTCTCTTTCTCCTCCTCTCCACTGTCAGTCATACTCCTGCTTATAAAGAATTTCATGATATATTGTAATACTATGGGACTGGAAATCTGTATATATTATTTTAACATATTGTGGATCTCCGATGAGGTCTATATCAATCAATACATTTCAATTTAAATTTAAATTTCATACTCCTGCCAGACTCGTTCCCTGCTGCTCGTACTCTCATACACAGAAGGATGGAACCTGTTTTAGCTAATATGGTTATCTTTTAGCCATATTTTCCACCAAAGTTGCTGGTGTGGGTGGGAGTTTTCAAAGACCCTGGCAGCTCCGTCAGGCTGAGCCTACTCAGAAGACCATATTCACCGAAAAGGACAAAGTGTACATTGCTGGCTCTCATAGGTTTATAAACCATTGTGCCCCCTGGCCCCACCTGTGCAAAGAGGTCTATGCTCCCATTCAGAAGTATAGACTGTCCTGAGAAGGTACTGCCTGTGAAGAATGTAGGCCCAAAACAACCCTTCAAAGAAGGGATACAGAATCCACTCCATTCAAAAACAGTGACAAAAGGCAATTCTTTACTGGGTGCGGTGGCTTCCAAGGCAAGTGCCTGATCTTCCATAGCAGTGCATCTTGACATATTGCTGGGGCAGGCTGAGCATCACAAGATAAGCATATCTTGACACTTTGTGGGTGGGATAAGAAAGCTTTTCTGTTCAATTTTTGCTTGATAATCCAACTCATACGAATTTCGAATTCAAAATGGTTTTCCTATTCCAAATTTCCTAAATCTGAAACATTTCACATATTCATGTAACCTAATCACCTTATACACGTTAGGGCTTATTTACAAGCCCCTTGCACCACTTTTGCATCATTTTTAACATGGGGAAAGTGACGTACGGGTGGCGCAAGGGGCTTGTAAATCTGCCCCGTTATTTCTCTATAGGAGAACACATTGCTCCTATTCTGACACACTGTGGCTTATTTACAAGCCCCTTGTGCAGTTTGTGCGTCACTTTTTCCCATATTAAAAGGACGCACCGGCGGCGCGAGGGGATTGTAAATAAGCCCCTCTGTTCGAGGCCTTTCCACATGGATCTCTAGTCTTTTATAAACTGGACTCCAAGACAACAATTTGAAGTTCCAAAATTGTTAAAGTGAACTGACCTCAAAGTAGGGGGCTTATTTAGAAGCCCCTTGCGCCTCCGCTGCGTCATTTTTTATGTGATGAAAAGCGACGCACCGGCGGCTCAAGGGGCTTGTAAATAAGCCCCCTAGGTGATTGTCAAATTCCCATGACACCTTCCGAATAATTGCGCAAAATTCTAGGAAAATTGCATGACATTGCGCTTAATTACATGAAATGCAAATCCATCGACTAGCCCTATATTTTAGCATGAAATCCATCCTTGCATCAATTTTTGACTCGAGGACGTATTTCATGCTACAAAAACAGAGGAAACACACAGTTTCTGCAAAGAACCACCGCTCACTTTCTGGTCGTTTAAGTAGCTCCTGTGCTGTAATTTTTTCCCTACCTATGTAACTTGGAGGAATGGCTCAATTTCTGTAATATTGTAGAATAAGTGCACCAAACGAATTAATGAAATTACGTCAATTACGTGGCCGAAATTTAAATTTCGTATCAGTTTTTTAACTTGATATCAAATTTATTATGATATAAATAGTTATATTATATTTCAAAACCCATACCATTTTCAGATGGGAAATTTGAAAACTTGCAGAAGGTAAACCACTGTAAGTTAGGACTCACACATGCATGTGACACATGATGATATAATGTGTGAAACGATTTTGAGAACTCTATCCAGGAGAAAATAAATTACCTGAATGAGGGAAGTAAACATCTTCTTACTGTTCAGCTGCAGCATGTTTCCAATAAAGGGAAGGCCGACAGGGCCAGGAGGTAGCTTCCCAGGGCCTAGCTTTGCCCTGGTCCTTGCCCAGCTGAAGATCAGACAGACCACGCAGACGGCTAACAGGAAGCTCGTTGCTCCGATTGGATCCATTTTGACCGTTTTCAATTCTAGGCTCCTGCCTGTACCTTACCCCTTGCTAGCTAGGTGTCTTTATATAGTACCTCCAGAAGGAGGGACTCTAGCAAGTGGACATTGTATTGCTCAACTTCCCAATTGAATTTGTTTCTCATCAGCATTTCAAACTGTAGAACTACCAGTTGTGTAACCGAGGACTTGTACACAATACTTATCCCCCCTGACAACCACAGTATGACACCTAGGCGATAGTCGATCCCTTTCCACGGTTATTTAGAATTATACTTTGGAAACCTAATCTGTCTAATCCGAGAAAGGTGTGATGGTTTCTGGATTTAGCAGCCAAGACACATTGCTTATAATAAGTACTCCTGGGAGTTACCTGCCATCTAACACTTAATAGCATCCTTAATAGCATAGGTGCAACTACTGCAGCCAGACTCATACAACAGTGCGTGGTGCACTGCTCATATGTCATATCCAATCTTATATTATTAAGAGTTCCTTAGTTTATGGAATGCCTCGACAAAATCCTTGAAACACACGGGTTCAACGCCTTTAAATGTGTAGATCCTAATATTGTAAATACCCTCATCAATTGTAGCTCTAAACCCTATTTCTACTTGCACATATAATGATAGATCGTCAGTGACAATATTACAATACTGTATTAATATAAAACTACACAATTGTTAATGCGAGAGCACAAGCCCGCATAGCTGCTCTTTTGTTACAAACCAATAAAGAAATAAAAAACTACACAATTGTTAATGCGAGTGCACAAGCCCGCATAGCTGTTCTTTTGTTACAAACTAATAGACATTTAAAAAATAAATATATGTTCTCGTCAGTTGTCCTTACGGGATTTCAAGTTTGAAAAGTATGAATTCTTCACTCTCGCCTGCTCCAAATCCTAACTATAAACATTACATTTTTGATAAAGCCTTGAAGTTCTGAAATTGTTTATTTTCTCCACCTGCGCACGTCACACATTTGGAACCCTCTACAACAGCCCTGTGGCCCAAAACATTTTCTTCAACTTGTTATTGGCTTCATTCCATCCAATGGGGTTTCATTAGTATGGATGTTTGCTATATATGTCCTTCCATCATGATGTGCGGTTTGGTTTGCCCGTTTGTAGACACATAGAAAATGACAGTAGAACAAGCAGTAGAAAAACGCACTAGATTTGGCCCCACACATGGATTGATGCACATTCTTATTGTTCGCCTGACCCTAAGGGACATATTTACGAGAAAATGTTGGAGAGCGGAGGTGCGCCAAATTTGGCAGCATGCTCTCCGACATTTTCAAAACACAGTGATGCGCCGTATTCACAAGAATATGGCACGTGGCTTTGTTTTCCCTTGTGCTGGCGCTAAATTTAGCTACCTAGCACCAACACAGGCATAGTGCAAGGGTGCCTGAGTTTCAGGGAATTATTGTTAATGAGCAGGAAGGTATCCCTTCCTGCACATAAACAATCACTAATGGTGATTTGTTACTTGTATGTGTGCTGCAGAATACAGAAATAGCAAATCGTCATTATGTAATGATTGTTTATGTGCAGGAAGGGCCACCGTGCTGCACATAAGCAATCAATAATGGCATTTTACTCTTTCTATGTGTGCTGCAGAATTGGAAGGCTTAAGTACACATCATATATTTTAGTAAAAGAACAATTTCGAGGTGTAAATATTTTTCATCAAATTATTCTGTGACTGTGTTATGAGTGTCCATGACGTGAGATTGTAATAATTTTGAATAATCATATATTATAAAAAACACTTAATTTACATTGTTCTAACAGAAAAAAACAGAATGATTCATTAAATGTTTTTTTTTTTTATTGTAATACGACATATAGAGAAGGTAGCATATATATGTGAATTGAGTGAATGCTAAGCATAAACAGTGTTGTGTCGGAACTGCAGTTTTATACGTTAACAGTTGTAAGTTATTTGCAGTAGAGTTCTGATGTGAAAGTCTACATAAAAATCATATTTTTACACTTAAGTATTGAGTATTATAGGTAGAAATTGAAAAGATGTTTAGAAAAGTGAGTAGTAGAAAGCAGTGGCATCAAAGGTGCAGCAGTAGACAGTGTTAATTTTTCGCACATGTGGTATGTTCTATTGCTACTGCAAGTGCAGCATCTGCTATGTACGTACGAGGAAGGAACATTTGCTGTTTCCTTTCCTATGACTGTTCTGTGTATGAGGGAAGCTTGCACTGCTGCTCTTAATGATGTACGTATATTATATGTTAGTACACACAGAATAGGTGTAGTGCTTCCATGGCCACACACAGGCAGGCCGGCTACCACATGGGTATCAGCAGTGCAACTTTCTCTAGCACACACAGATGTGGGAATTAGTGTCTGTAGCTTTGTCGTCTCAGTGTCTGGGAGTCTGTATATGTGTTGGATTTTAAGTGAGTATAAAGTTGTGTAACTTTCTCGATCAGTTTGCATGTCTATGTGCCCTTCTCTGTTCTCAACTAAACAAAAGACAGCTCTGTTGGCAGTGTCCGTGCTGTTAAAACCCAGCAGAAACAGACAGAGCCATAGGGAACCCAAGAAACTGTTTCAGAATCCTGCTGGACGTCCAGATGTCTTTTGCGTTTGAGTCTGAAATGCCGTACACTCTACCCTTGCCCTTCAGCCTGTCAGAGACGCATCTAATTTGTGATGAATCTTGCTCAACCATATAAGCCTGATAAAAATCCACAAACATGTGACTGTCATTTTTCAGCATGACTGGTCTTTCAGAGGATTGTCTGTCCTGTGGCTGACTCTTCCCCAGCCCTTTTGTCGTTTCCGGGGCGTTACTAACATTACTTAATCCCTGCTTCCTTGACTAGCTGTCAGGTGTGTACTTGAGGCAGAAGTGTGCCCACGTGAGAACGACCCTGCCTAAACCCTACTGGCCAGTAGAGAGATGTAAATAGATAACACCGAGCTGGGTATCTTTCCCAGATTATTCCTGAAAATGTGTTACCATGTCAGCAAACAAAAGAAAGTACTGGAAACAAAAGAAAGTACTGGTGATATAACTGGATGTGGCCCGCATATCTTAAAAGTGTTTTTACCATGCTTCACTAACACAAAAAAGGCACAGCACGTAGAGCAGAGACAGTAGAAGATTCTCTCACACAAATGATAGACACATGGCAGGTTGCAGCAGTGATCATTTTCACAAACAAATAACAGGTACTTCATGGAGATTTGTAGGACGTCCTTGTGTAACCCAAAATGTACAGTGGGGGCACAGAGGTGGACTTGGAAGATAGTGGGATAAAACATATCCTACAGGATGAAGGACCAGAAGTATGGTAACCTCCACTGACGACCTATTATTTTTTGGTCCTTAAAACATTTTGCAAACCCTGAACCACAGGTCAATAATTTATCTGCATTTTATAGGCCACAAATTGAGATCACACTTGGATGTTCAAGAGTTTTAGCACATAACAAAAACATGAATATATACAAAAAAACAATGATATGGGAGATGATCTTCTGCCCTGCCATGATTTATCATTGGGAATACGTTGGGACCGCAACTGAACAAAAAGCAAAAACTCGAGGAAACCTGCTCAATTAGTCGGAATTTCCTTCAATGCAGGATCCATAATACTACCTCTCCACACAAGTGTAGGACACACTAATTAAAAAAAAAATGACGTGTGGCCTCACACACCCCCAAAGGTGACATGCTTCATTATTGGACACTCCTCATTCACCAAAGCACCTTCCTATGGTGAATGGGCTCCTCACAATGTTGAGGAGTAATTTTGAGAGGGTTGGTAAATGTGGAAGCAGGATCTAGACTAAATAAAAATCCCTGTATTTAATCCCAAGGATTGTCCTGTAATGTGGGTAGATCTAGGGGATTATTAAAAACTATACACCGCACAGGATTACCTAGTATCCCTGCAAAAGTAGGCGTGGACATGTTTCAGCATGCAAACCGGCCCTTTAGCAAGTCCCAGGCTTTCTTTAGGACACTAGATCCCAATTTTCCTGACTCCTAGCTGTAAACATACATTAGCAATCATACATCATCAGGCACACAATATCAATTTTATGGTTCTGTAAATCAACATACGCTAGAATTGTATGTTTTATGGGTCCTGCAAAAATGGAAAAATACATGACTTAGAAAGTCATCGTAAAGTCACATGACTGGAGACATAGACAGACCAGACATATAAATAATAAAAAAGACATGAAGATTTTTTCTGTCTGTGATAAACTATTTGTAACTGTATGTTGACATGTGTTTGGTTCACATAGCAAGCCACTGCAAACCTGTGTGAATAGTGCAAACCATGCATAACTGCAACCATACAGCTCATCATTTTCTTACCCTAACAACTACTATAGAGGGCCCCTTGGAGTAGTTGGGGGGGGCCTTCGAGTAGTTGGGGGGGGAGTCCTTATAGTCACACACAGGAAAATAGAAACATATGTAAAGAAAATTACATTCCCTCAAAAGTAAATGCATTCACCACCCGGGGTGCCCAGCACTTACTTCATCAAAGGTATTGCCCCTCTGTTGCACCTGCAAAAATTTGCCGAACCCTCTGAATGGTAACACGTCATGTTGTGAACTGAAGGTTAAGAGCGCTTTGCCTCAGCCACATCCCTGCAATGTGGGATAGAACTTCGCACCTCATGCAGGGGCCCGGTAGACCTGTTGACGTAAAGCGTTGCCTAGCATGCCACCCAGAATGCTGGTAATTAAAGTTCTGGCATTCCTCTCCTATACATGTGGAGGGAAGCCAGACACTACAGGTCTACACACTTAAAAACAAGGAGGGAGACAATGAATTTGTCTGTAAGCGTATCTACTGTACTGTGGCAAATACTACTATATGCAGCTTACTATCCCTTATCATGGGCATGGAACGGAACAAGGCTTACTTGTTTCAGGGTCCCTTATTAAATTGCTAAGAATGTACAAGCGGGGAGAAAAGGAGGGTGAAATTACAAACTGGGAGGGTTCTACAGGGTGAATTAAGTGAGGCCTTGGTACCTAAATGGTGTGTATAAACACTACATGCATCATGGGTAAATGTACATGTAAACCGTACCCACTGGTATGCATTTCAGAGTGTGGGTAGAAGGTTATTCAAATAGCCAAGAGTGTTACAGAAATCACCAAATCATCTAATAGTGATTTGTAAGTTGGTTATGTCATTATTAGGTCATAAATATGTGTGCTAAGGCAGTACACCCATCACTGCTCTTTGTGAAACAGCATTTGTAAAACGTTACTCTGGTGGTCAACAGTCACTTTCTCAATGACCACTCACTTGATGTCATTCTCAGTATGATTTTTTTGCAAACAATGATGTCATTTTGGTGGATCTTTTTTTACATCTTCTGTTTCTCCTATGCTCACTGATCCTTATGCGTATCTTCCCGGAAGTCATCCCAAAATCCATCAAACAGCATGAACAAGCTATCATGTAAATAACATTTTAACTGTTACAATTTGTGCGACTCTTAGCCCTTTCGGTGCGCATGACAGAATGGTTCTGTCATGTGCCACAGTGCTTGTGTGCGCATGATGTACCCATTCCGTCATGTGCACACGATCACTTAATCTCTCTGCTGTAAACAGCAGAGGGATTTCCTTTTTTTTTGAGCCTCTGAAGGTTGGGGAAGAAGTTCCCCAATCTCCGAGGCATTTTTTTCTCCGGTGAAATGATGAACAGCGCGCATGGCGCACTGATTTAATTTCACTGAAACCGAAACTGAAATGAGCCGATTGGCTCATTTCAGTTTCACTGTCTACATGCTCGTGGGGCTATCTAAGCCCCCGAGCACTTGGTAGACGGGTGAGGTATCGTAGAATCTCCCCTTTCCAATGGTACAGTTGCCTAGTGGATCCCTGCTTAGGGATCACAACAGGAGGGCGATCCCCAAGCAAGGATCTACCCACTAGACACCAGGGAGGGGGAGCATACCCTTGGGCAAGGGATTTTGCTCCCCCCAATGTTTTTGGCAAATTTCAGTCTTTATGTCCCTCCTGGGAGGCAGATGGGGGCAATAGCCCCCAATCTGCCCCCCAGAGGGGCAGAAAGCACACTAGGCACCAGGGATATATTTAATTTATATATAGGGGTGGGGGCTGCACAAAATGGACATGCCAATGCCCCACCCCCAAAAAAATGCCACAGTCTTTCTGCCCTCAAGGAGGCAGAGGGGGACAATAGTCCTTTATCTGCCCCCTGGGGGGCAGAAAGCCTACTAGGCACCATGGATGATGTTTTTTTATTATACGTAGGGGTGGTGGCTGCTCAGAATGGGCATGCCAATGCCCCCACACCTCCAAAATATTAGCCAGTCATTCTGCCTCCCCTGGGAGGCAGATGGGGGCAATAGCCCTTGATCTGCCCCCCCGGGGGCAGAAAGCCCACTAGGCACCAGGGATAATGTTGATTTTTTATATGCAGGGGTGGGGGCTGCCCCCACCCAAAAAAATGTGACACAGTCTTTCTGCCCCCCCAGAGGCAGATGAGAGCAATAGTCCCTTATCTGCCCCCCCTCGGGTGGGTAGAAAGCCCACTAAGCACCAGGGATATGTTTATGGGCATGTCAGGGAAAAGCCCCATAGGCAAGCGTCGCTCCCCTTTTTCTTAGGCACACATTTTGGCTGTTTCAGTGATATTTTTAGTCTCATCTGCCCCCAAGCGGGGGCACGAAACCACTAGAAACAAGGGAAAGTTTGTGTTTGTTTGAACTGGAGTTTGGCTGATGGTCTACGTGTACTGACCTTTGGCTGGCATTTTGCTGCCAGTGTGTGTGGACTTGCACTTGGCTCATGGTGTGTGTGGACTTGCGCTTGATGACGGTGTGTGTAGATTTGCGCTAGCCTGGTGGTGTGCATGGAGTGGTGCTTGGCTGGCGGTGTACGTGGACTGGTGCTTGGCTGGCGGTATACATGGACTGGTGCTTGGCTGATGATGTGCATGGAGGTGCTTGGCTGGCGGTGCGCAGGGATAGCGCTTGGCTGGTGGAGTGCATGAGTGGCACTTGGCTGGTCGTGTGCATGGATGGTGCTTGGCTGATGGTGTGCATGGATGGCTTTTAGCTGGTGGTGTGTGTGGATGCCCCTTGGCTGGCAGTATGTGTGGATGTCGATGGCTGGTGGTGTGCATGGAATGACTCTTGGCTGGGGGTGTGCATGGACTGTCGCTTGGCTGGTGGTGTGGCTTGCATGGATCCCCCAGTGTTTTCTTATCCAGAATCCCCTGCAAACTGCAAATTTAGTTAAAAAGTCTTAATTTCCTCACATTTCTGTGTGGGGAAAGTTGTAGGATCACCGCACAGGCAAAAATGTCCTACCACTCAGCGTTCCCCTTGATCTCCGGAGAAAAATGTTACCTCACTAGTGTGGGTGCCCAAAGTAGCGTCAGCCTAAAAACATATATACAAGCTGCCCTTTTGGACCCACTTTGGGTCCCCCTTAATCTCTACACGTTTTTGGCCCTTCCATGCCACAGGCACTTGGCCCATTTACACAAGTGAAGTATCATTTTTATCGGAAGACGGAGGGGCCGATTACAATGTTGTTCGGAAACTCTTCAGACCGAATCAGTTTCGGAATCGTTTCCAACCGAATTGGGTTCTGCGAGTCCATCCAACAGATTATGATGCTTCCGAACATCATTAGGTCGGAGTCGCATTAACTTCAATGGGAGCCTGTATTCCGAACGAGAACACAGGGCCCCATTGAAAAAAGGGGTGGTTAAGGAAACCTTGCACCCTGTGGCGGCCACCCCATGGTGCCTGCCACACTGTGCTTGGCTTAACAGGGGGATCCCTTGGGTACCCCCACGGGCCCCAACTGGAGACCTCAGAATGAAGGGGGGCCTGCTACGGGCCTCCAAAGTCAGATGCCAACAGCTGTTTCGTGTCGGGCAGACCGATTCGGAATGGCTGTCAGAATCGGACATCGTAATCGCTCGGTCAGAAACCGTGTCCATAGAGCTGTACGATTCGGCTCGGAATGACTCAAACTGTCTAAATGCCGTTCGGAACCAATTCGGACAGCCCGAACGGTTTCTTTGCATCGTAATCGGCCATTCGGAAATGTGTCCGATTCGGTCAGAAACATAGGATCCAAATCGGATTCGCCGAATCCGAATCCCGTTCGGACCCTTTCCGGACGGCATCATAATCGGCCCCTGAGGGGAACGGTGAGTGGTAGGAAATGTGTGCTGCGCGGTGATTCCACAACTTTCCCACATAGAAAGGAGAGGAAAATGTGACTTTTTAGCTAAATTTGAGGTTTGCAGTGGATTCTGGGTAAGAAAACTTTGGGGGATCCATTTAAGCCACAACTCCCTGGCCTCTCCTGGGTGTCTAGTTTTCAGAAATGTCTTACTTTTCCACCTTACTTGTGTGGGCGGGCCAAGTACCCGCGGCAGGTAAGGGCCCAAAACGGACTGTGGAGACATCAAAATTATCTACCACATAACAACCTGGTTTTGAAAGGGAGTCACCTGCATTTTTGGTCCCTGGCTCGGCAGCTATTTAGGGAAACTTATCAAACATAGACATTCCTGAAATCTAGAAACCCAGGGGAGTCCAGGGAAGTATGGCTTGTGTGGATGCCCCAATGTTTTCCTACCCAGAATCCCCTGCAAACCTCAAATTTAGCTGAAACAAAATAACTTTTTTTCACATTTCTGTGTGGGAAAGTTGTGGGATCACCGGGCTGACACAAATTTCCTACAACCCAGCATTCCCCCTGGTCTCCTGATAAAAATGGGACCTCATTTTTGTGGGTGGGCCAAGTACCCGCGGCAGGGAAGGGCCCAAAACCTATTGTGCAGACATCAAAATTATCACAAAACTACCTGGTTTTGCATGGGAGTCACCTGTGTTTTGTGTCCCGGGCTCGGCGGTCATCTAGGGAAACCTATCAAACTGAGACATATCTAAAAACTAGACACCCACAGGAGTCCAGGGAGGTATGGCTTGCGTGGATCCCCAAATGTTTTCCTACCCAGAATCTACTGAAAACCTCAAATTTAGCTAAAAAAAAATCAAATTTTCTCACATTTCTGTGTGGGAAAGTTTTGGGATCCCCGGGCTGACGCAAATTTCCTACCACCCAGCGTTCCCTCAGGATTCCCAATAAAAATGGGACCTCATTTGTGTGGGTGGGCCAGGTACCCGTGGCAGAGAAGGGTCCAAAACATATTGTGGAGACACCAAAATGATTTATCACAAAACAACCTGGTTTTGCAAGTGAGTCACCTACGTTTTTGGTCCCGGGCTCGGAAACCTAGCAAACCCAGATATTTCTGAAAACTAGATACCTGGGGGAGTCGAAGGAGGTGTGGCTTACATTGATCCCCCAACATTTTGCTAACCAGAATCCCCTGCAAACCTCAAATTCAACTAAAAAAAAATCTAAATTTACACATATTTCTGTGTGTGAAATCTGTAGGATCACCGGGCCTGCACAAATGTCCTACCACCCAGTGTTCCCCCAGGTCTCTTGAAGAAAATGCTAACTCACTTGCATGGGTAGGCCAAGTGCCTGCTACAGCGAAGGACCCAAAACGTATTGTGGAGACATCAAAATGATATATCACAAAGCTACCTGGTTTTGCAAGGGAGTCACTTGCGTATTTGGTCCTAAAATCAGCGGATATGAAGGGATACTAACAAAACCCAGACATTTCTGAAAACTAGACACCTGGGGAGTCCAGGGAGTTATGGCTTGTGTGGATCCCCCAAAGTTTTCCTACCCAGAATTCCCTGCAAACCTCAAATCTAGCTATTTAGCTGAAAAAAAATCAAAATTTTCTCACATTTCTGTGTGGGAAAGTTGTGGGATCACTGGACTGAGACAATTTTCCTACCACCCAGCGTTCCCTCTGGTCTTCCGATAAAAATGGTACCTCACTTGTGTGGGTGGACCAAGTACCTGCGGCAGGGAAAATGTATTGTGGAGACATCTAAATTATCTGTAACAAAATAACTTGGTTTTGCAAGGGGGTCATCTGCGTTTTTGGTTCCGGGCTCGGTGGCTATCTAGGGAAACCTACCAAACCCAGACATTTCTGAAAAATAACCTTTTTCTCACATTTATGTGTGGGAAAGATGTGGGATCACTGGGCTGACACAAATTTCCTACCACCCAGCATTCCCTCAGGTCTACTGATAAAAATGGTACCTCACTTGTGTGGGTGGGCCAAGTACCCACTGTAGGGAAGGGCCCAAAATGTATTGTGGATACATCAAAATTATCTATCAAAAACAACCTGGTTTTTCAAGGAAGTCATCTGCGTTTTTGGTTCCGGGCTCGGTGGCCATCTAGGGAAACCTACCAAACCCAGACCTTTATGAAAACTAGACACCCCGGGGGAGACCAGGGAGGTATGGCTTGCGTGGATCCCTCAACATTTTCCTACCCAGAATCCCCTGCAAACCAAAAATGTAGCTGAAAAAATCACATTTCTCTCACACTTCTGTGTGGGAAAGTTGGGGGATCACATGGCTGACACAAATTTCTTACCACCCATCACTCCCCCAGGTCTTCCAATAAAAATGGTACCTCACTTGTGTGGGTGGGCCAAGTACCCGCAGCAGGGAAGGGCCCAAAACATATTGTGGAGACATCAAAATTATCTATCAAAAACAACCTGGTTTTGCAAGGGAGTCATCTGCGTTTTTGGTTCCGGGCTCGGTGGCCATCTAGAGAAACCTACCAAACCCAGAACTTTCTGAAAACTAGACACCCCGGGGGAGACCAGGGAGGTATGGCTTGCATGGATCCCCCAATGTTTTCCTACCAAGAATCCCCTGCAAACCTCAAATTTAAGTTCAAAAAGAAAATTTTATTAATAGAAGTAAAGGTGTCAATACAGAATTCATAGCATTAAATACATGTCATTACAATAGAATTTGCTACAGTAGAGAATAAAACCCCGTTGAACCCCCTATATGTTCCTACAATATCTGTTAATTCACTATTTTTAAGATTCACTCGTACTGTATAGATCTTTCCATTTTTGCAAACCTCAAATTTAGCTAAACAAAATCACATTTTCCTCACATTTCTGTCTGGTATCACCGCACCGGCACAAAGGTCCTACCACCCAGCATTCCCTTCAGTCTCCTGAGTAAAATGATACCTCACTTGTGTGGGTGGGTCAAGAGCCTGCGACTGTGAAGGGCCAAAAACATAGGGATTGAGGGGATAGCACATCGTAATGAGGCCCTTAATATATTAAATAGTAACATTAATTTAAAAAAATATATATATATTTAATATCTATCTTAACAAATATAACACATTCAAATTATTATTATTTTCGAAAGTTAAACACACATATATAATAAGTAATTAATATATATATTTACATAGCTACTTACAAAAAAGTTAATAAGCTAATTATTTGAATTTATATTATAATTTAAAGATATCAAAACAAACAAATCTATATATATGCATATACCATTAACATAAAAGGGGCCGATTACTATGTCAGTTGGAAAGCCTCCGACCGCAAGTCGGAAGCTTTCCGACAGCGGTCGGAGGCTTACCCGACTGACAAGTTCAGTTTGTGGTCTGACCGCCCTATTACGATGTCCGCAGTCGGGACGTAAACCGTCCGGTCATTCCGACGTGCTTCAGACTGGCTCTTGGAGTCTTCAGGCCGGTTAGAACTGCACCGCAATCCCTATGGATGACGTATCCGCTGTCGGTATTACTATATCGGTTTCCCACAGCCTTTCCGTGCCAGCCTTTCCGACACGGAATGGCAGTCGGAAAGCGACTTTGGGGGCCCCCAGCACGGCCCCCTTGCCTCTGCAGTCTATGGTTGGTGGTCTAGAGGGTACCTAGGGTACCCCCCTGTAAAACCCTAGACCGTGTGGCAGGCCCCATGGGGAGCCTGCCACAGGGTGCAGGATTTTACACACACCCCATTTCTCTATAGGAGCCTGTATTACGGCCGGTTTACGGCCGTAAAACAAGCTCCAATAGAGAAAAGTGGGTATCCGACCGAACAGTGTTTGGTCGCATCGTAATCAGGCGGTCGGAACCACCAACCGGAGGTCGGTCAGTCCCGAGACAGAGACAGTGTCAGTCGGAGGCAACTCCGACCGACATCGTAATAAGCCCCAAAATCTTAAAAAAACAAACTGTTTGAATTAAATTAAAAAAATTAACAACCTAAAATTCTTTAAATTTAGTAAAAATAATGTTATGCATTAAAAATATTAATAATTAAAAATATTATAATTTTAAATAAACGAAAACATGATAATATACATTATAACAGCATAAAATAAATTATAAAATATAAAATTTAATACATATACTATTCCCACTATAATTTATACCAAACTACGCAAACTATTAAAATGAATATATAAAACATTTACTACTCCCAAATCGCAAAAAAAATTAAACTGGCTAAAATTTACAAATCTCCCTCCAATAAATGCAACAGTAGTAAAAGCCTTGGATTGCTGATAGGTAATATTTACTATACCCATGCCAGCCAGTACAACAGTAGGAAAACTGTTGGAGTGTGAAGGAGTAAAATTTACTATTCCCACTCCAATCACAACAACAGTAGTGAAAGCGTTTGATCGCAGAGGGGTCAAATTTACTATTCCCACTCCAATAAGTATAACAGTAGGTAAAGTGTTGGATAGCGGAGGGGTAAAATTTACAATTCCCACTTCAGTCAGTACAACAGTAGGTAAAGTGTTAGAATGGGGAGGGGTAAAATATACTATTCCCACTACAAAAAGTGCAACAGTAGGGAAAGTGTTGGATAGCGGAGGGGTAAAATGTACTATTCCCACTCCAGTCAGTTCAACATTAAAAACAAACAAAATATTTTCAACAAAATAAAATTATTTTAAAAACAAAGAAAATAAACAAAATTTACATATGTTGAAAAAAATAATAATATATATATAATATTAAAAATTAAAACAAATAAAAACATATTACAATGTGAAATACATATCACAAATACCTACAAATATTATTATAAATAAAATACAAAAATAATTTTCACACAAATAAATATTTTCATTTAGAAATAGTTTATTAACAAAAAACAATATTTATTACATACATTTAGTTTAGTTACTGCCCACCGTAATACACCACAAAACTCACACCCTTCACCTAAACATTTTTTACACTATTAATATAAATATTAATCAACAAACTAATTTTCGTTAATTAAATATTAATTATTAATTATTTATAATTATTGTACTTCCCACAATATGCCCCCACAAAACACACAGCACACTCATAACGTTTAACAAAAATCTATTTACACAATTAACATAATTAATTCTTAAATTAATAATGAATATTAATTACAAAATATGAATTGCTTAAAATTAATTTACTTCCCACCCCATACCCCTAAAAAAAACTTCTACCCAAATCTAAAATCTAAAAAAATAAATTGCATTACACAAATAACATAATTAATTATCAATTAAACAAATATTATTAATTAAAAACAAAATTATAATTCATTAAAATTAATTAACTTCCCACTTTGCCCCCATAATCCCCACATTTTGCACCTAAAATTGAAGTAAAAAAAATAATTACACAATAAAATTAATTTTCAATTATATAACTAATAGTATTAAACAACTTTTATAAATTAATTGAAATTAATTTACTCCCCACCCTTTACCCCTATAAACCCAAAACCCACACCTAATAACAATTAACATAATTAATTATCAATGAATTAATTAATATTTACTATCAACTAATTATTAATTAATTGAAAAAATACTTTCCACCCTTTACCCCTATAAACCCCACAACCCACACATAAAATGTACCCCCAAAAATTAAAAGCACGATTAACACAATTAAATATCAATAAAATAAAATAATATTAAATAAAAAATAATCAATTTATTATAATTAAATTACTTCTCACCCTATTCCCCTATAAACCCACAACCGTCTACAGAACTAAAAAACACAAAATGTAATTACATTTAATTTAATAACTCATAAAAATTTAACACATACATTAAAAAACATAAACAATACTCACATACATTTAAAATATATACTAAAATTCATAACACTAATAAAAAAACGATATTTTAAACAACTATATTTTTGCAATTGATAGTAATGACTTTCATATTTTAAAAATCGATATTACTCACCTTAAAACTGATACTGGACATCAATATTCTTGCTGATGTTATTTCCTAATCATGATATTTTAGATTCAATATTTTTGCATGAGGATATTTTTTTCAATATTCTATCTAAATACCCAAATATGTACTACCCTAAAAGGTGCATTGCAGAAATCAGACCATGAATTTACAATACAGTTATAATTTCAATTGTAGGAAACTTCTACCCCTTAAATAAGGCTTTGGTGAATGTAAAAGCTTGCACATCTGAATTCCAGATTTTCTACAGGAGCTATGCTGAACTTCCCTCTCCCAAGTGTACTCAATGTGGTAAGCAACAACATTTTGACTACAAGCCAATAGGAGGATGATGGTTGGGAGAAGAAACAACTGCTTAATCTTATCACCTGGTTCATCCTTGTCTGTCACTTGATTAAATTATCCCTCACCGATTGCCAGCCAAGGAACTAGTCTCCTATAGGGAAACAATTTCAAAATTATTCCAGCTCTTTGGTTTCGTCTACCTAAACCAAGTTATCACCTTTTCAAACACGAACTCTTAGTAATTTGTCATTGGAAAAAATTCTTATAAATTTCTTCAGAAAACGTACACACTGATTATCTATGCACTTTGTTTTTTTTCTTGAAAATTTTCGAGGTTTACCAAATGGCAAGTTTAAAACAAGTCTCACTTTTCTTCTTTCTCTACTCTTTACAGTGTTATGGTAAATAAATCAGGTAGTATTTGAAGAGTTCTAAAATTTCCAGGAGTTCCTCGAGGCTGTAACGAGTTCAAAATAATTCTAAATGTTGCGCACTAACCTTTTGATGCTCCAGAAGATACTATTATTAAAACCTTTCCTTACTTTTTTTCAGGTTTCTTCATGAACCAAAAAGTGCCACTGAAGTTCATCGCTGCCGACCAGGTTTAGGCTGAGAAACAGGGCTCTCGTGGAACAAGAATGGGAACCTGGAATGAGAGTTTCACAGAATGAGAGCCTTGTACATGGAAACCTATTTGTAGAGCAGTGCAGGTTAGGTCATGGAATGTGGCAGTAACATGATAGACACTCATGAATCATTGTACAAGGTGGATATATTCACCTGGAACTGGAAGTACCATCTGGTGGAGATGTACATATACGAAGATCCCCACACTACCAATTCTACAAAAATAATTTAGAAAAATTAAGCCTCTTTATGGACTACTTTTTGTACACTGGAAAACAGGCACCAGCCAGGGGACCATCACTATCCAGATTCTACATAAAATAGAGGAATGTTTTTAAACATACACTTTCTCAAGAGACAAAACAAACAATGAATAGGAAGGGTGATAACTACTTTACAGACACACTTTTAAAGCACCACCTAACCTGCGCCAAATCATAGAGCTTCTCAAAATGAGCATAACTCATTCATTCAGAATTCATCAGCAAAACTAACACTCAATCTCCCTTCAAGCACACACATGGCCACCCACTTCAGAGACCTTCACTGGCTCTCCATACACTAGCATGCTTTGTTTAAACTGCTCACACACACAAAGGGGCCGATTATGATTTAATTCAAAAAGGCTCCGAACGGGATTCGGAATTGGAGAATCCGATTCGGAACTTATGCTTCCGACAGAATTGGATATATTTCCGAACGACCGATTACGATGCAAGGAAACCGTTCGGGCTGTCTGATTCGGTTCCGATCGGCATTCGGACAGCCCAAGTCGTTCGGAGCCGAATTGTACTGCTCTATGGACATGGTTTCCGACCGAGTGATCACGACGTCCAATTCTGACAACCATTCCAAATCGGTCTGCCCGACACGAACCGGCTGTCGAAATCTGACTTTGTGGGCCCGTAGCAGGCCCCCCTTCACCCTGAGGCCTCTGGTTGGGGCCCGTGGGGGGACTTATGGGACCCCGCTTTACAACCATGCACAGTGTGGCAGGCACCATGGGGCACCCATTACAGGGTGCAAGGTTTCCCCAACCACCCCTTTTTCAACTGGGAGCCCGTGTCCTCGTTCGGAACACAGGCTCCCATTGAAGTCAATGTGAGTCCGACCGAACGATGTTCAGAAGCATCGTAATCTGTCGGTCGGACTCGCAGAACCCGTGTCGATCGGAAAGGTTTCCGAAACCGATTCGGTCTTAAGAGTTTCCGACCGACATTGAAATCAGGCTCAAAGTGCTACACAACTTAGACCACACTTACCTGAGTAGACACGTCAGCTGGCATACACCCTTCAAGCACCTTTGCTTAGTTTGCCTACTACTCACCACTGTCCCACACATCTGTAGAAGCAGACACGGCGGCCATGCCTTCTATTACTTCTCTCCCAAAGCCTGGAATGTCCTCCCCATCTACAATAGGGCCGCCAGCGCAACCCTAGAATTCACGAAGAAACCGAAAGCCTAGCTCTTCACGTAGGAACAAGCCATGGCAGCAACCCCCCTCATTTCAGCACTTGGATACGGCCCCTGGTATGATTTGCACTATACAAAGAGACTTAACATAATCAAATTTAATATTTAAAAAATATCGAATATCCTGAGTATAAAATCCATATCATCTGTGTAAAATCTACAAAGGAAATACATACTACATAAAACAAAATAGTAAAATTAGTAATCCTACTTTTAAGTGGTATATTAACGGAAGTCTTAGAACCCAAAAAAGTAGTGAACAATATACCTTAAAAGTTAGGGGCCGAATACGATGTTGTTTGGAAACTATTCTGACCGACTCTGTTTCAGAATTTTTCCTGACCAAATTGGGTTCTGCGAGTCCGACCGACAGATTACGATGCTTCCAAACATTGTTCAGTATGACTCGCATTGACTTCAATGTGAGCCTGTGTTCTGAACGAGAACACAGGCTCCCATTGAAAAAAGGGGTGGTTGGGGAAAACCTTGCACCCTGTGGCGGGCACCCCAGGGTGCCTGCCACAATCTGCATGGCTTAACAGGGGGGTCCCTTGGGTACCCCCACGGGTCCCAACGGAGTCCTCAGAATGAAGGGGCCCCAAAGTCAGTTTCCGACAGCTGTTTCATATCGGGCAGACCAATTCGGAATGGCTGTCAGAATTGAACGTCCTAATCGCTCGGTTGGAAACCGTGTCAATAGATCTGTACGATTCGGCTCCGAACGACTCGGGCTGTCCGAAGGCCGATTGTAACTGAATCGGACAGCCCAAACGGTTTCCGTGCATCGTAATCAGTCGGTTGGAAATGTGTACGATTTGGTCGGAAACATAGGATGCGAATTGGAGTCTGAGATTCCGAATCCCATTCAGAGCCTTTCCAAATAACATCGTAATCGGCCCCATAGTCTGATAAAACTGAAAAATAGATAAAGTACAAAATATGTTTGAAAAAGGTAAAATCAAACCATTTTCCTTACAAAAGCTGTATTCAAAGAAAATAGTGTCCTTGAAAAATGATCATGTATGCCTGAAAAAGAATAACACAAAAACTTAGAAAACAAAGGGGGTCATTACGATGGTGGTGAGACCGCCACTGACAGGCTGTCGGTCTCACCTCCATCGGAACCACCTTCTCTGCCCGCCACATTAGGATAGCTGGTGGTGTGAAGGCGGTCAGAAACCCCGACTGCCACGCATCCGACGCTCATAGTCCCTACAATGGTGGCAGTGCCTAAAAGGCATCGACGTAGGGATTACGATGTCCCTTTCCACCTGCGTGTTCATGGCGTTTAACCCCTGGCCCTAGGCTGTGGGCACTGTGGGGCACAGTGGGGCACCTATGGTGCCCCCCTCCATGTCCCTGCACCATGTGGCAGGCACCACATGGTGCCTGACACGTAGTGCAGAGATATGTGTGGTGACCCCTTTTTATCTTGCGTTGTGTGCTGCAGCCAGCAGCACATGCCGTAACACAAAAAATAGGCATTGCGACCGCCCTGGTGGCAGTCGCATCCTAATGCCTATGGCGGGACCGCCGACATCCTGTCGGGCGGACCCACCTTTGATAGGAAGGCGGTCGGATGTAATTCCAACCACATCATAATAACCCCCAAAGTCCCTATACATAACTGAAGCCTTTATAAAAAACAAATTAAGTCACTAGGTCTTACGAAAGTGTAATAATAACATTAATATACTAACATAATACTAACAAAACAGAATAGCCCTACACTAAAAAATAAACATACATTAACAAAATACTAATCTAGCTGAACAGATTCAATACTTACAACCCCATTCACTTAAATAGCTGCAAAGTAGACGTACTGACCCATTATTTCTAAAACCTTACAAAAATAATGTTATCTTACCTGAAGATGAGAACCAAATACCCACAACTGCCATGCGATAATCGCAGGCATAAAAACAGAAATAATAAAGATTTTTGTATTACATAAAACGTTTTTTTATTTATTGTTTAAATGCTTTATCATTTTTAAAACATTCTATTCTGTATATACAAAAAGTGTTTTGAAAAAGCCACTTTGTAAAACTCTATTATTCTGAAAGAAAATGACTAATGTGTTTATTTTCGCAATTAAAATGTTTGAATGTACCCTGTTAATTCCTTTTTTTCTTCATAAATCTAGTAAATTGTTTATAAAATGTAAAGATATGTCATGTTTTTGACAATCCAGAAATACTATACAAAGTGAATAAAAGATATTTTCAAACTGTGTTGTGAATGCAAAATATTTTGGGAGGGTACATTTTTACGATTTTAGCTCTACTCCTACAAACATTTGAGCGAGTGCATATTCGAAGAGAGTTAGATTTGTTATTCTAACTGCATTCCCGCAAATATTGGGGAAGGTGCATATATTTGGGTCACATATTTACTATTCTTACTCCAGTCCATCACAAATTGAGGGAGGTACACATACTTTGAGGTAGGGGGGGCAAACAGGTTTGTTACAACTCCAGTCCCACAACCATTGGGAAAAGTGCATGCATTTAAGTAGTAGGCGGTCAGATGTCTGCAAACATTTAGAAAAATTGATATATTTGAGGGGGTGCGGCAGGTTTTCTCTTCTAACTCCAGTCCCATAAACACTGGAGAAAGTACATATATTTAGAGGAGAAGCCAAAATGACTGTCCTCATTCCAGTACCACATTCTCTGGGCAAGATGCATCTGTTAGAGAGGATGGGATTCAGAAATTCTATTCTAACTCCAGTCTAACAAACATTGGGGAACATGCTTATTTTGTAGGAGGTATTGGGTGAAGTGCATGTAGTTTTTCTTATTTCAATATTTTAACTCCTGTACCACAAACACTGAGGCAATATCACATTCCAGTCCGCAAACAAAGGGGGAAATGTATACATTTAAAATGTTTGATTTACTATTCGACTATTCTAACTCCTCTCCCACAAACATCGAGGCACATTCACATATTTGAGGGCGGAAGCAATATTTACTAGTCTAAGGGCTCGATTACGATGTCGGACAGACCTGAGTCCGTCCGACTTCGTTTGGGAACTGGAACTGAACGACCTCCTGTCTTTGGTCCCAACCCAGCAGTTTGGGAACTGGAACCGAACGACCCCCTGTCTTCGGTCCCAACCCAGCAATTAGGATGCGACCGAACACTGTTCGGTCGCACTCCTATTCTTTACAATAGGAGCATGCATTCTGACCGGAATGCATGCTCTCATTGTAAAGAGCTGAGGTGCAGTGATCAACAGGGGGACACCATAGGTGCCCCTTAGGCCGCCATCCGGAGGCCTTGCACCCATGGGGGCCCAAAGTCGGATTCCCACAGCCTTTCTGTGTAGGAAAGGCCGGCACAGAAAGGCTGTTGGAATCTGCCATCATAATCCCTAGGGCGGAAAGAGCCGCCCGAGGGATTACTGGAAGCTTTCCGAATGGCAGACGGGCTCCCCGAGCCCGTTGGAGGCCATTCAGAAATCCGGTTCGGATTCCTTTGCGACCGACCCCATCAAAATGGGTCGTCGGAAAGGAATCCGAACGGGACATTTTGATGCGGTCGGAACGGCTCCGACCGACGGTCGTAGCCGTTTCCGACTGCATCGAAATCGGCCCTCAAGTCTAATATAACAAACATTAATACAGTTCAAGAGAAGGGGATGACAGTTTAATTTGTTATAAAGTTGGATTATTTTTACATAATTTATTGTTACATTTTTGGTAAAATACTATGCATGTGATAATTATTTTTTAATTTTATTGAATGTTATAACATATGCCACTTTTATTACAATGAATACATGTAGATTTTTAATGTATCTATTTTTTCTTTAATAAACTTAAAAAACATTAATTTAGGTTACAATACAAATTTAATTTGTATAAATGTGATTTCTTAATAAATCACGTTTCTAACATATAATTAACCACAATCCATTTTTTTTAACTTAAAAACTGAATTTATAAACAAATTTAATTTAAAATCGGCAGTAAGGCCTCCATTCTTTTAAATTATGTAAGAAATGTAAACAAAGTAAAGCTTTACATCTATTAATATGTTTTGGCAATTTTTTTAAGTTAAGTAAAATCAATTTAAAGTAATAATTTGATTTAAAACAACAACAAACGTATTAATTAATATATCTTCAAAATAAAATGCTGCCCATCCAGTGGCACAATATAGCACACATACCAGGAAGAAAATCAAATGAAATTATTGAGTTAATATGATAAAATCAAACATATGAATAAAATAATATGAAAAGTATTAATACTGTAATTATATAATAATTATTGATCAATATACCTTTAAGCTAAAACAATATCCACTAAATCCACCAATAAATCTCACACACAGAACCTAAAAACAAAAAATAAAGCTTTAGTAAAAATAAGTTTACAAATTTTTAAAATATACAAAATATCTATATATAACAAAAGCATATACACAATATTATATATCACGCTATTTAAAATGACTCTGGGCCTGATTTAAAGTTTGAAGGATGGCTTCCTCCAGCAAAAACACTACAGTAATTCCATATGCCTTATCACAAGTGCATATCATGTGTATTTGTAAAGCAAACGTTCACCCCCAAATGGGCATCTTTGCGCTGAATAACAGATGTTTATTGTTACCCCACTAAATGGTAGTCATTTTATAGACTACAGAAAGGATGAGTGGACCAACTGGGAATTGAACCTGTGACTATGAGATCAAACTCCTGCCCCTGCAGTGGATGCATTAGACCACTAAGCCACAAGACCCGGCTTTATATTTATATTCTGTGGCACTTGTAATAAGGCGGATGGGATATCCATCACATTGTGATGTGAGTAACCCATCCACCAAACTCTAAAGCAGGTTCTATATTTTTAAAATCAATATTGTCGAATAACATAAAAAAGATATATTTACCTCAGGTATTAAGCACTACACTATTTTAGCATTCACAATATTTTGACCATGATATGTTGGTAAAACAATATTTTGGTCTCATTATTCAGATACCATAACAAATTATTGAGTTTGGTAAAGAGATATTAACATGTCAGATTGAATCCTGATTAAGCACCATCACTGTGAGATATTTGGGAAATGAATGAAGAGAAAAGGATAAAAAAGGAGGTAATTGATCCCAAAAAAGTTAAAGAAAGAATTGCCAGAACCAAAGGAGATTTTTCAGAAAGTTTCGTGCAACAAACAGGGCAAGTACAGATCAAAGCGACAGTGGGGAGAAGAAACTAGTGAGATATAAGGATGGAAAAAACATTTGGCCAGAAAAAACAAGAGGGATGAAGTGGAGGGCCAAAAAATTCCCAAGACATTGTGGTACCAGTGAAAAAAAACATGGCCAGGTAAAAGAAAGGAAAGTACAAAGTGAGCTAGAAGGGTAACCAAAAAAGAGAAATAAGGACTGAGGAATTACAAACTGCAAGACATAGGCATCACAAAATTGTTAGGTGCACACTTGATATTGAACTTGTTGAAATTTTAGCTTTATTGCTGAGGAAATAGAATGCAAAATGTGATCAAATGAAGAATACATGTTGAGGGTATCCAAATAG
This sequence comes from Calotriton arnoldi, assembly GCA_963921515.1. Classification (NCBI taxonomy): domain Eukaryota; kingdom Metazoa; phylum Chordata; class Amphibia; order Caudata; family Salamandridae; genus Calotriton; species Calotriton arnoldi. The sequence continues at coordinate 1,088,886 of CAWUFW010003460.1, forward strand.
GCTAATCTGCCGCCCATGTACCCCCCACACCTCACCACTCTGATGTTTCTATAAAATGTATTGTTTATACTGAAATTATTTGCCCATACCTCTTCTGCCACCATTTTAGCACTAGTCAGATGTTTGTAGTTATTTGTTATTATTTTAGTTTTGATATATATTTGGCTACTCCTACTGCATACATCGTAATGGCTTGATTTGCTATGCTATTTCATTGGGACAACACAACGTCATTTATAATGTTGTAGCCTTCCTTTGCTGTAGGAGAGTAGGATCTGCCTCTTATGTTGCCCCCACTTTTTTCTGATGTTTACACTGGTTTCTGGCTATAGTCAGGCTGGGACCCTGCCAATCAGGGCCCCAGCCTCTCTGTTCTCTCTAAACGATTTGGAGTGCACTCTAGGTGCACTAGTGATTGGATACTGTGGTACCTTATGAGTCCCTAGTATATGGTACCTTAGGTGCCAAGGGCATAGGTACTTCACAGGCCTACCAGGGGCTGAAGCATGTATTATGCCACCCCTGGGAAGCAGACTAAATCTGACACCACAGGCCTGCTACTGCAGCCTGGGTGAGGTGGTGCTAGCACTCCTCACTGAGATATAGGTTCCCTATATCTCTCCTGCACACATATTTAAACCTATCAGTCACCCCTAAGGCAGGCCCTATCAATCCTGAGGGCAGGGTGCTTGGTTTCTAATGTGAGGGGTGCCTCTGCCTGAGCAGGGCCCCTCTGCAGCTCTCAGAGTCCATTCTCTGGTGCTGTTTGTGAATGCGGTCAAACCATATACTCTTAAGTGCATTATATCCTCGCGGTAAATGCTAACTTTGGAATGGCTGCATCAAAACATGTCGTGTTTGGTGTCAAACATCTTGGAATACTACCCCCCGCCAGTTCTGGCGGCGGGGGTAGCATTCCACCCTTCTAGAGGGATAGACATGTACCTACTGTGGTAACCCGGTCGAATCCTGAAGAGCCCTGGCATCACAAAATGGATGCCACCATTCACAGACACTGGGCTGCCCTTCTGCTGATGACCGAAACTCGCAGTGGATGAAGCCCAACAATAGGTATCCTGTCACAGGGAGGTGTGACCACCTCCCAGACAGGGGTTAGTGTATTGGGGCTGGGTGGGTGCACTCTTAGAGTGCTTTGAAGTCCTGCACTGGGGGAGCAGAAAGCTCCTCTGTGCATACACCAGTTCAAACCGGCTCAGGGGCTACCTGCCCCTGCTCTGGCGCGAAACTGGACAAAGGGAAGTGGGTGTAACCACCCACTCCCCTGACCCTCCCATAGGTGGGGTCTTAGAGCTAGTCCCTCCCTTCCTTCTTAGTATAAGGTAGGGAACCCTTGAACTTGAAAGTTAGATATCCCTGGACGACGCTCTGAAGAAGAATCCTGGACCTTCGACGTTCCACTACCTCTGGAAGACTGAAGAATCTCCCTTGGAGTCAAGGAGTGACTCCCCTGCTTGGCAGGAACCAAAAACTACAATGACGGTTGCAAACTACACCGCTCCCGCCAAAGCCCGAGGTCCCTGCAGCCCAAGATGAGAATTTCCTGATTTCTGCAAGTCCATCGTGAGTCCCCAGCGAAGCTGAGGCAAGTGGACCCCACGAGTGATGAGGAACTGCAGTCCCTGGGTACCGTGCACTATTGTCGAGTGCAACCCCTTCACGATGTTCTATGAACTTGTGCTTTAGACCACGTATGGTCCCAGCCTCCAGCAGGAATCCCTCTGAAGATCAGCAGCCTACCCCGTCTCGAGTGACCGTGGGCCCCTGTTGAAGGAATCCTCCTGAGGTGTCTTCGCGATCCCTTGCCAGCCGGCTTGTGGGTCCCCTGAAGACTTTTCTACAGAACCAAAGGGCTCCCCTGGTTGCTCCAGGACTGCCCTGACTTACCCTTGCTGGGTGAGTTCCACAGACCTTGCTGGTCTGCACCATTGACTTTTTATCTTCTCCACGAGACTTGCTGCTACCAAGGCTTGTTGGCTCCGATCGAGTTGCTGACACCGCAGTCAGCTGCAGACTTTATGGGACACACAGAATCCAGCTCCTGGTTGTCATCGACGCCTCCTGGACCTCGTGGTCGAAGAGTCAAGACACCTGTGAATGACCTGAATCTGTCGACGACGGTGGGCATTCATCTTCCTTGCCCCGAGTCACTGCCAAGTGGCTTTGAACACTGTCCCCTCTGCTTTCAGGTCTTCCATATTCCGAATCCAGGCTTGGATTCCACCGGACACTTCTTCGGACTTCACAAGCAGCAAGTCTTCATGGTCTTCCATTGAAAACGACGCCGCGACCCGACACCAAAGGACACCTATGCACCCGGCTTCCCTGGGTGAGGTAACTCCAGCACTACAGTGCTCCTGTGGGTGTTGGCCCTAGAACTACTTACCCTGTAAGTGACTTGCTTGTAGGTTCTCCCGAAGTGCCCTAGAACTCCTAATTTCCAACCGCAACTTGCCCCATTGAAGTCAACGGCGATCCGCGCCTGTGTTTACTCACTGCACGCGTCCCCCGTGGGTCCTTTACTTACCTGCCTTGGGTGGTTTCGTGAGGCCCCACCACTTCTGAAGGCCCCAGGCCTTGTCCCTCTGCAAGTCGTTATTTCTAAGTCTCTTTCTTAGTATATGGTCTGGTACGCCTCTTGGGCCCCAGCCATATTTGTGCTTAATTTATTGTGAAACATTGATTTGTGCATATGTTCCTGACTTCTAATCTCATAAAGAGATTAGTAGAGAGTTGTTTAGTAATAAATACATATATATTTGATATATATACCTGTGTGGTGTACTTTCATTTGGTGATTCAAGAGATTGTGTGGTAAAACAAGCTGCTTTACATTCCTCCAAGACTTAGCCTGAAGGCTGCTCTCCACAGCTACCACTAGGATAGCTTTCTATAAAGGTTGTCTTAAACCTATCTACCATAAGAGTCGAATTGTACTGGTGCAAGGTGTCCACTTTCATTAGTGAACAGCATATACCAGGCCAACTTCTCACATTGGTGGGCAGCGTGTGGGATTCCAGCTTACTATTGTTTTACCAGAAAATCTCTATTTGAATTACTAACTGAAAACCATTATAGGTACTTAAGGTACATATAAAGTCAAGCTTAGTATCAATAAGTTCTACTGAACTTAGAGCTGTGTGCCAAGGGATAGCACACCCTTTCTACAGCTCAAGCTAGGATCAGTAGGCCATAAACCAGTGTAGGTAGTACAACACTGCACAACACTAGAATGTCCTTAAAGGATGGAACCAGTGGATCCACCCAGCCTCAGTATAAGGACATGACTTTCTTTGACTTGAAAGCCATGTGTGTTGAAAGGCACCTGAGGCTAGGACAGAGTCCCTCCACACTACACTTGATAGATCTGCTGACAGCAGATGATCTTAGATTAGCTCTAGGAGCTAATAGGTCTGAATCAGTGGGTGGGTCAATTACAGTGTCTGGGTCAGATGATGAAAATCAGGATGACCAAGACTCTGTGATTGCAGGGCCAGGTCCCCAGGGGCCTGAGAAAGACAGAGGAATTCTCCCTAAGAGAACTGACAAAGTGGAGGAGAGGCCTAGGTCCCTTTCTAGGGAATCTGACCACTCCCATCACTCTGGCAGAGAATCTGTCTACCAGAGCAACTCCTACTTTCCAAGAAGAGAGACCTCCTCTGACAGAATGTACAAACTGCTGCAGTATGAGGAAGCAAGACTTGCCCTCAAAACCAGACAGTTGGCATTAGATAAGGAAGCCCTGGAGCTCCAGAGAGCTTCTAGAAAAGAGGGGTTAGAACCCCCTGGTGGCAGCAACAGTGTCCCTAGAGGTAGAGAATATATTCCAGACCATAGGAACCTGAGTAAGGTTGTTCCCCCCTACCAGAGTGGGGATGATATCCATAAGTGGATAACTGCTATGGAAAGGGCCTGTAAAGTACAGCAGGTCCCCCAAAAGCAGTGGGCAGCAATCTTGTGGCTCTCCTTTTCAGATAAAGGTAGAGACAAGCTCCTCACTGTTAGAGAAGAGGATGCTGATGATTATGAAGTCCTGAAGAGTGCACTGATAGATGGGTTTGGCTTAACCACTGAGCAGTACAGGTTGAAGTTCAGAGACACCCAGAAGGCACAGACTCAGGACTGGACTGACTTTGATGATTGTGCAACCAAGGCTCTGGAGGGTTGGCTGGTTGGCAGTAATGTTACTGATTTCAAGGGATTGTATAATCTAATCATGAGAGAACAGATCCTTAATAATTGCCAGAACCAGTTGTTGCATCAATACCTGGTGGACTCAGATCTGACCTCTCCCCAAGAATTGAGAAAGAAGGCAGACAAATGGGTCAGAACCAGGGTGAGGCAGAAAAACCAGAACCAAGGGGGTGACATCAAGAAGCAGGATTCTAAGGGCTCTGAGAAAGGTGGGGATAAGTCAAAAGACCAGAAGTCTTCACAAGGGCCCCAAAAATCTGCATCTGGTGGGGAGTCACAATCCAACAAGGGAAAAGGCCAAAAGAAGCCCTGGTGCAAATTCTGTAAACAGAAAGGGCACTGGACTTCTGATTGTAACAAGTCCAAAGACCAAACCACCACCACTCCTGCCCCTAAGGCAACTGTTCCCTTAGTCCAGCTACTGGTGGAGGTGGTACTCAGAATAAGGGTGTAGTAGGGTTGACCCTGGGTTCTGAAGTGGACTCCGACCTAGTCAGAGTACCCACTCAGGCAATGCTGATTTGTGATGGAGACATTGATATGTCCTTCCTGGTAAGCCCCAGTAACCTGGGCAAATACAAACAGCAGCCTGTAATAAATGGCAAACAGGCTTTGGCATTTAGGGACACAGGTGCTAGTGTCACCATGGTGGCAGAGGATCTTGTGGACCCTGGACAGATCATCCTGGGCGAAATGTACCAGGTAACCAATGCAAGCAATGTCAGGACCAACCATAGTCTGGCAGTTGTGAATTTCTCCTGGGGAGGGGTAACTGGCCTCAAGAAGGTTGTAGTCAGTGCAGACCTCCCTGTCGAATGTCTATTGGGTAATGATCTAGAAACTTCAGCCTGGTCTGAAGTAGAGTTATGGACTCATGCTGAGATGTTGGGCATCCCTGCAAAGGTATTTGCTGTGACCAGGTCACAGGCCAAAATGCATGACACTGAACCAGCTCTGGATCCTGAAACTAGGGACCAGATGCTTCCCAAGAAGAGGAGCAGTAGGGTCAAGGCAGTGCCTTCCCCTCTGTCTCAGATCACTGATTCCCCTCTTGAGGGAGGAGGAGCAGATCCTGAAGAAGGAACTGCCCCAGAAGGACTTGAGCCTGATCAGGTTGAGTTCCTGGGGGCAGGGGGCCCTTCTAGGGAAGATCTGAGTAAGGAGCAACAGTGCTGCCCCTCTCTTGAACCCCTCAGACAGCAGGCTGCTGCTGAGGCTGCTGGGAGTGCTAGTGGGTCCCATAAAGTTTATTGGGATGAGGGACTCCTATATTCTGAGGGTAGAGATCCAGCCCCTGGAGCCACCAGGAGGTTGGTAATACCTCAGAAGTTTAGGGTGTTCCTCTTGACCCTAGCACATGGCATCCCTTTAGCAGGTCACTTGGGCCAAAACAAGACCTGGGACAGGCTTGTTCCACATTTTCATTGGCCACATATGTCAGAGGACACAAAGGAGTTTTGTCGCTCCTGTATCACATGCCAAGCCAGTGGCAAGGCAGGTGGCACCACAAAGGCCCCCCTGATACCACTACCTGTGGTGGGGGTACCCTTTGAAAGGGTAGGGATTGACATTGTTGGTCCCCTTGACCCTCAAACTGCATCTGGGCACAGATTTATCCTGGTGGTAGTGGATCATGCCACCAGGTACCCAGAGGCAATTCCCCTGAGGACCACCACAGCCCCTGTGGTGGCAAGAGCCCTCATTGGAGTTTTCTCCAGAGTGGGTTTCCCAAAGGAGGTCATCTCTGACAGAGGTACAAACTTCATGTCAGGATATCTGAAAGCAATGTGGAAGGAGTGTCCTATCACCCACAATGCAATGGGTTGGTTGAACGTTTCAACAAAACCCTGAAGGGAATGATTAAAGGACTCCCAGAGAAGCTTAGGCGGAAATGGGACCTTCTTCTTCCCTGCCTGTTGTTTGCATACAGAGAGGTTCCACAGAAGGGGGTTGGTTACAGCCCATTTGAGCTTCTGTTTGGGCATCCTGTAAGAGGTCCATTGTGTTTGGTAAAAGAGGGCTGGGAGTTACCTCTCAAACCCCCAAACAGGATGTGATGGACTATGTACTTGGTCTCCGCTCCCGGATGGCCGAATACATGATAAAGGCAACCAAAAACCTGGAGGCCAGCCAAGAATTACAAAAAGCTTGGCATGACCAAAAGGCTGTGCTGACTGTGTACCAGCCAGGACAGAAAGTGTGGGTGTTGGAGCCTGTGGCGCCAGCAGCCCTCCAGGACAAATGGAGTGGCCCCCATACAGTAGTTGAACAGAAGGGAGAAGTCACCTATCTGGTGAATCTTGGAACTCCCAGGAGCCCCCTGAGGGTGCTCCATGTCAACAGATTAAACCCATATGTTGACAGGGCTGACATGGGCTTGCTCATGGCAACTGATGAAGACCAGGAGGAAGAGAGTGACCCACTCCCTGACCTGCTCTCACAGAACCCTGATGATGGGTCAGTAGATGGTGTTGCTTTGGCAAGCAGCCTCACTGACCATCAACAAACTGAGTGCAGACAAGTTCTGCAACAGTACAGACATATGTTTAGCCTGACCCCCAGTCAGACTACCTGGTGCACCCATGAGGTGGACACTGGAGACAGTCTGCCTGTCAAGAGTAAAATCTACAGGCAACCTGACCATGTCAGGGACTGTATCAGCACTGAAGTCCAGAAAATGTTGGAGCTAGGTGTGATTGAGCCTTCAGATAGCCCCTGGGCTAGTCCAGTAGTCCTAGTACCCAAGCCTCATACCCAGGGTGGTAAGAAAGAAATGAGGTTTTGTGTAGACTACAGCGGCCTCAATGCAGTCACCAGGACTGATGCCTATCCCATACCAAGGGCAGATGAGCTGATTGATACTTTGGCCTCAGCCAAATATCTGAGTACATTTGACCTAACAGCTGGCTACTGGCAGATCAGGTTAGCTGATGATGCAAAAGCCAAAACAGCATTTTCGACCCCTGGTGGGCACTACCACTTTGTGGTGATGCCCTTTGGATTGAAAAATGCACCTGCCACTTTTCAGAGGTTGGTGAATAAAGTTCTGGCAGGGATGGAAACTTATTGCTCAGCTTATCTAGATGATATTGCTGTCTTTAGTTCCTCCTGGCAGGATCACCTGGTCCACCTCAGAAATGTTTTGGAGGCTCTGCAGAAAGCAGGCCTCACTATCAAGGCCACCAAGTGCCAGATAGGGCAGAGTCAGGTTGTGTACCTGGGCCACCTTGTGGGTGGAGGCCAGGTTCAGCCTTTACAGAGCAAAATCCAAACCATAATGGAATGGGTTGCTCCAACCACCCAGACACAGGTGAGAGCCTTCTTAGGCCTGACTGGGTACTATAGGAGGTTTGTGAAGGGATATGCATCTATAGTGACCCCCTTGAATGATCTAACCTCAAAGAAAATGCCAAAAAAGGTTCAGTGGACAGCTAGCTGTCAGAAGGCATTTGAAGACCTAAAGCAGGCCATGTGCACTGCCCCCATCTTACAGAGTCCAGACTACACCAAAAAGTTCATTGTCCAAACAGATGCTTCTGAGCTGGGTGTGGGAGCTGTACTGTCTCAACTGAATGATGAAGGTCAAGACCAGCCAGTAGCTTTTATTAGCAGAAGGCTGACCCCTAGAGAGAAACGTTGGTCAGCTATAGAGAGGAGGCCTTTGCTGTGGTGTGGGCCCTGAAGAAGCTGAGGCCATACTTGTTTGGCACTCACTTCATAGTTCAGACTGACCACAAGCCCCTCCTATGGCTTAAACAGATGAAAGGTGAAAACCCAAAACTTTTGAGGTGGTCCATTTCCCTACAGGGGATGGACTATACAGTGGAACATCGACCTGGGACCCAACATGCCAATGCAGATGGACTCTCAAGGTATTTCCACGTAGTTCACGAAGACTCAACTGGTCAAGGTTAGTTTAGTGTCCCTGCGGTTGGCGGGGTGTGTGTAGGAGAGTAGGATCTGCCTCTTATGTTGCCCCCACTTTTTTTCTGATGTTTACACTGGTTTCTGGCTATAGTCAGGCTGGGACCCTGCCAATCAGGGCCCCAGCCTCTCTGTTCTCTCTAAACGATTTGGAGTGCACTCTAGTTGCACTAGTGATTGGATACTGTGGTACCTTATGAGTCCCTAGTATATGGTACCTTAGGTGCCAAGGGCGTAGGTACTTCACAGGCCTACCAGGGACTGAAGCATGTATTATGCCACCCCTGGGAAGCAGACTAAATCTGACACCACAGGCCTGCTACTGCAGCCTGGGTGAGGTGGTGCTAGCACTCCTCACTGAGATATAGGTTCCCTATATCTCTCCTGCACACACATTTAAACCTATCAGTCACCCCTAAGGCAGGCCCTATCAATCCTGAGGGCAGGGTGCTTGGTTTCTAATGTGAGGGGGTGCCTCTGCCTGAGCAGGGCCCCTCTGCAGCTCTCAGAGTCCATTCTCTGGTGCTGTTTGTGAATGCGGTCAAACCATATACTCTTAAGTGCATTATATCCTCGCGGTAAATGCTAACTTTGGAATGGCTGCATCAAAACATGTCGTGTTTGGTGTCAAACATCTTGGAATACTACCCCCCCGCCAGTTCTGGCAGCGGGGGTAGCATTCCACCCTTCTAGAGCGATAGACATGTACCTACTGTGGAAACGCGGTAGAATCCTGAAGAGCCCTGGCATCACAAAATGGATGCCACCAGTCACAGACACTGGGCTGCCCTCCTGCTGATGACCGAAACTCGCAGTGGAGGAAGCCCAACAATAGGTATCCTGTCACAGGGAGGTGTGACCACCTCCCAGACAGGGGTTAGTGTATTGGGGCTGGGTGGGTGCACTCTTAGAGTGCTTTGAAGTCCTGCACTGGGGAGCAGAAGGCTCCTCTGTGCATACACCAGTTCAAACCGCCCCTGCTCTGGCGCGAAACTGGACAAAGGGAAGTGGGTGTAACCACCCACTCCCCTGACCCTCCCATAGGTGGGGTCTTAGAGCTAGTCCCTCCCTTCCTTGTTAGTATAAGGTAGGGAACCCTTGAACTTGAAAGTTAGATATCCCTGGACGACGCTCTGAAGAAGAATCCTGGACCTTCGACGTTCCACTACCTCTGGAAGACTGAAGAATCTCCCTTGGAGTCAAGGAGTGACTCCCCTGCTTGGCAGGCACCAAAAACTACAATGAGTCGCAAACTACGCCGCTCCCGCCGGAGCCCGAGGTCCCTGCAGCCCAAGACGAGGATTTCCTGACTTCTCCAAGGCCATTGTGAGTCCCCAGCGAAGCTGAGGCAAGTGGACCCCACGAGTGACGAGGAACCGCAGTCCCTGGGTACCGTGCACTATTGTCAAGTGCAACCCCTTCACGACGTTCTACGAACTTGTGCTTTGGAACACGTGTGGTCCTAGCCTCCAGCAGAAATTCTTCTGAAGATCAGCAGCCTACCCCATCCCGAGTGACCGTGGGCCCCTGTTGAAGGAATCCTCCTGAGGTGTCTTTGCGATCCCTTGCCAGCCGGCTTGTGGGTCCCCTGAAGACTTTTCTACAGAACCAAAGGGCTCCCCTGGTTGCTCCAGGCCTGCCCTGACTTACCTTCGCTGGGTGAGTTCCACAGACCTTGCTGGTCTGCACCATTGACTTTTTATCTTCTCTACGAGACTTGCTGCTACCAAGGCTTGTTGGCTCCAATAGAGTTGCTGACACCGCAGTCAGCTGCAGACTTTGTGGGACACACAGAATCCAGCTCCTGGTTGTCATCGACGCCTCCTGTACCTCGTGGTCGAAAAGTCAAGACACCCGTGAACAACCTGAATCTGTCGACGACGGTAGGCATTCATCTTCCTTGCCCCGAGTCACTGCCAAGTGGCTTTGAACACTGTCCCCTCTGCTTTCAGGTCTTCCATCTTCCGAATCCAGGCTTGGATTCCACCGGACACTTCTTCGGACTTCACAAGCAGCAAGTCTTCATGGTCTTCCATTGAAAACGACGCCGCGACCCGACACCAAAGGACACCTATGCACCCGGCTTCCCTGGGTGAGGTAACTCCAGCACTACAGTGCTCCTGTGGGTGTTGGCCCTAGAACTACTTACCCTGTAAGTGACTTGCTTGTAGGTTCTCCCGAAGTGCCCTAGAACTCCTAATTTCCAACCGTGACTTGCCCCATTGAAGTCAACGGCGATCCGTCGCCTGTGTTTACTCACTGCACGCGTCCCCGTGGGTCCTTTACTTACCTGCCTTGGGTGGTTTCGTGAGGCCCCAGCACTTCTGAAGGCCCCAGGCCTTGTCCCTTTGCAAGTCGTTATTTCTAAGTCTCTTTCTTAGTATATGGTCTGGTACGCCCCTAGGGCCCCAGCCATATTTGTGCTTAATTTATTGTGAAACGTTGATTTATGCATATGTTCCTGACTTCTAATCTCATAAAGAGATTATTAGAGAGTTGTTTAGTAATAAATACATATATATTTGATATATATACCTGTGTGGTGTACTTTTCATTTGGTGATTCAAGAGATTGTGTGGTAAAACAAGCTGCTTTACATTCCTCCGAGACTTAGCCTGAAGGCTGCTCTCCACAGCTACCACTAGGATAGCTTTCTATAAAGGTTGTCTTAAACCTATCTACCATAAGAGTCGAATTGTACTGGTGCAAGGTGTCCACTTTCATTAGTGAACAGCATATACCAGGCCAACTTCTCACATTTGCCATCTGCCACTTTGTTATGGTTCTATGAATATTTTTAATCTAGACCGCAATGTTGAAATTCTGTTTGCCATATAGGCGACCTGCGACTGCAGTCTGTAAATTGCTAATAAAGAAATATATATATTTTTTTAAATGAAGAAAATTCAGCGGAAACTAACAATCTACTTCTATTATGAGAGATTTACATATACATTTTTAAACCTTTGCAGTTTATACTGAGACAGTTCTATGAGCAACGCTTATACCCTGTCTAATAAAAGGTTATTATAAGGGAATCACCAGTAAGTTTTAATCAGGAGAGACCAACTTCTATCATTGTCTTCAGTGAATGGCACTCACAAGGCAGATAACATTGTCAAACAGAACCAGCCTCCCACACCAAAGGGTGTTGGATGAATGTTCAACAAATGAGTGTTGAAAAAGAACCCTGTAAGTGTAAGCACAATTGTTGAAAATGAAATGGTGTTGAAAATGCAAGGGATACTTATCCCCTTAAGTGTTGGTCCTTTTCCACCCCACCACCCGTGTGCTGAGCTTTTATTTTTGCCGTTTGGCATAGTAAGTTCTAAGGCCTTTATAGCTTAATGTCCACAAAGGTTAGCTAGGTCAAATGATGTCCCTTTTACCACATATAGGGAATTCTAAAGGTGTCCAGGGTTTGTGGTTTCCTTTGGAAGGATCCAAGACAATTTCCAAAGTGTGCATTTTTTTAAAGGTTAAGAAATGCTGTGTAAAAAGTGGGTGGATTTTTTCTAAAAATGTAATCAAAAACATTTGCTGTGCTAAGAACTTACTCTTCCTATCATTCAGAAACAGGGGTAATTGTAAAACAATAATTCCTTTCACCACCGTTAAGTGGTGGGCAATTTTTCCTATTTTTGTATTTCTAGCATATCTGCAGTTTGTGGGGGAATGAGGTGTGGATCCCACGGTTAAACTGGAAAACTATGCATTTCTGAAAAGTAGACACAATTCTGAATTCAGCAAGACATCTTTTGTGTAGCTCACTCATGATTTCCCCCCAAAAACTAATCGTTGAAATCAAGAAATAGTGAATGCAAGTAGGAAAATACTGAAATAAGTGACATCATTTTCATCTGCAATTTTTTTTGCTCTGAATACTGATCTACAAAACTAAAATATCTCTACGTCAATCTGACTCTTTCCGTCACTGAGATATTGTTTATTTGTTGTCCATAAACATGTGAGATCCAGAGCTATCAATGTGCTGCAACATGCAAGTATTTTTCCTCATGCTTCTTCCACAAATCAATTTATAAGATAAAATCTGATGATTAACAAAATGGCTGTGAAGGAAAGCTATGAATTTTTAATGTACCCCAAAAGTCTGAAATTAGGAAAAGGGGTTGTTAGTAATAGTCAGAACTTGAGGTTACCCGTAATAACACATGATCAGGTGAAGGAGTTTTAAAATATGTATTATTTTGTGTACATTGACTTACATTTGGAAAATAAAAATGTAAAGGAAATAAACATATAAAAATGTTCTACTATTCTACATTACCACACTTCTTTTGAACCCCCCCTGTATCCCCACATCAGGGGAGAATAAAGAATGTTAGGAACCTTGGTGCGTGGGGCAAAGCATTCGCCATGTCTTTGAGGTCACTCCTTTGACTTTCAACTCCCTGGTGTGTAAGGGTTGTATCACCTACTGCCTACCCCTAGCACAGATACATGAGGGAGAGGTAGCATTGGAACAGAAAGAAACTCCCTTTTCCAATACTATGTCACCCATTGTGATTGGTGCTAAGCTGGCTGATTTGACCTCCAATCACCAAACATAGCTAAAAAAGAAGGAGTTGAAGAGCTCCTTCACTTTCGTTTTCAGTAGTCGTGACGTCAGCATGCCATGCATGTTGATGTACAGTCACAAAAAGCGCCTCATATTGCTGAGGAAGCTGTTCCCAAGCAGTCCAAGCACAGGGCATGAAAAGGGAAGGTCTAAGGTGTGAGCACCTGAGGGTTCCCTAGCCCGGCCTTTCCAAGCCCTTGGACATCACGTCAACCTCACTTAAGCTGTTAATTAGAGCAGTGCTTGAATGTACAGAGAGAAGTTTACACAGGACAGAGCAAAAAGGGGGCCAAAGTAAAGGGATTTTGACAAAAAATGTTTACTGTACCTGGACTGCAAAAGATGGAAGGTAGATTGACACATAACCTGGACAAGGAGTGGGACGAATACTTACAGGTGGTTTCAAATTTGAGCTTGGAAACTAATCTGAAGTCCGAGAGAAGGGAGTTCGACAGAGAACCTGATGTCTGGGACAGACCATGGAGAGGTGACCAGATGGATGCTGCAAAAGGAGGTGGAAGAAAGATAAATAGTGTGCCCGGTATAATATGTATGATTCTATTCTCTTATAAAATCACTGAAATTCACCGGTTATAGTTATTTAAGCACACAATATAATCCATAACTCGTGTTGCACGCCATATTGTTTTTGGTTTCTGTGCCATTGGCAAACTTATGTTTTTCACATTGCAGATGCTGCGAGTTATGGGGTTTGTTGTATGAGCTAGATTGAACCAGGTCAAAATGGCAATATACTGTTAAAAGATCATGGTGATTACCGAAAAGACAATCATGAGGGGCTGATGTCTTCTAAATATTTGGTTTATGTGTACATAACTAAGAGGTATACTTTTCTACAGAAGCTCGTTCCATACATTTTATAATGTGGCACAATTCTGGCCCATCAAGTCTTTCATAAAGAAAGGTCCTAGTGACTTTGTAGTATGGAATTTTGGCAGATATGGTCAAAAACACATATCCATGTGTCAGAACCTTCAGCAAGTTCTATAATGGGGTATGATTAGACAGCCAAAATGACAAAAAAGTAACAGGAGCAGGATCTTGATCCATGGTAGAATGTCATCTATAGGTGTGAAGGTCACATATGGTTGGTCAGCCATGATCTCCTGTCTACTAATTTGTGCATTCTGGTCTGCACAGTGTACTTTCTTCCAAATGGCTATGAAATTTGAAATCACTAGGATAGGCTCCATGTTTATTTTGTTACTTCATTAATAAATGGCAAGATATTGCTTTACTGGGGTTGGGTGGGGGGGTGGTTATCCACAATGTGCCCATATATTCACAATATAGGTTAAATACTGTCCCCTACCAGGCTTTGGGGAGGTTAATAGTTTCTGGAAACTGATTTATAGTCAGCGGCACAGGACTATTCTCTTGTACCCCTGGGAGATCTATAGAATGTATAAATCATGCAATCCCTCATAACTGAGATCCCTCACTTCCTCGTAAATGTATTTTGTGTTCTTTTGTGCTTAGGGTAGTAGGAATAGTGTGCTTTGCAAGGACAGATAGCATCCAACAAAAATACTGACTCACTGTACTAAAAACTATAGTTAATGCTGCCTTTTCCTTCCTTCAAGTAGCTCCTAGGATGTTCCCTCTTTTATGTATAAGTTCCAATTTTTCCGATTTTTGAATAAAATGAATACAAAGCCATGCTTCAGAACAAAATTTTGAATTAAACCCTTTTCACCACATGGGCAGATCCCTTCTAGCTTTGTCTGGAGATAGTTTACCTCTTTTCATTGCATCTGAGTTGTGGTACTGAATGAATATTCATTCAGCCATCTTGAGGATCCCGTTTGTGGTAAGATCAGTCTTGAAAAACAAGTATCTCCACTTGTGGAGTCTGACCAATCCCTTGTGGCCTATAAATTATGTTGACTATTGGTTGCCTGTCTCTATCTCCCATTATAAAAGTGGCCAGAAATATTTGGTCAGCACATACTGTCCAGATTTATGACTTTTGATGACACTTCTTTCATAGACCCTAGTTTCAAACCAGGGCCCAAATATCAGAAAAGTGGTTTTCATCACACCCATCCATATTGTTTTATTTGCTTTTGTCATGGGAGGAGCTCTGGAGCAGCGCCTAAAGAAGGTGTCTGACCCAATTGGAAGCACATTGTTGTTGCCTCCTCATGGGCCGGTCCAAGTCTGTGATATGGGAAATGAACTACTGTTGTAGCCTCCTATTGCAGAAGAGCTACTGGACTACCTAGCAAAAAGAGCATTGAACCATACCAGAAGGCAAAGCAAAAGGAAGAAATGCTGGATTAAAGTATGCTGTCCAAGAGCCAGAAGGATATTCCAACCTTGCTGGCAATTACCAAACTGAAGAATATGTCAACATCCAGAAAGCCAAAAATAGGCAAGAGACATTGAAGGACTATACATGTTACGAATGTGTACTATCACCCAAGCTGCCAATCACTCTGCGATGTCCATATCATCTCATTTTCAGCCAGAGACGCAAAGGGTTGTCCCTTTTATCGTCTGTCCTTTCTGTGTGACCCGTTCTGAGAGGCTAGTGACTTTGTTCAAAGACAGACGTGAGCCATCTCTGTGTATCTTTCAGTTCTAGAGACATCACCTCCAACCCTACATCAAAGTTCCATAATTGCAGGTGAGATCCAGTGGGTCTCCTAGGTCCTGATGTTTTTTGGGTGTCCAGACCATGTGCAAATGGGGGCCTTAATCAGGTCCAAATACATAAATCTTGGTAATCTGGGAGGGCAGAATGTGACCTATTCAGCAAATCATCTTTGGGGCCTATTCAATCCCAGGTGTAGGCTTACATCTCTCCTCCACTTAAAATCAGGGGGTGGAGCCTCCTACAATATGACCTAAATGTTGAAGTAATTTATTTAAATTAGCATTAGTTCCTAAGGGCGTTATTTTATTTTCCTGCCTCCAATGTTTTCTATGAGAATGTGTTGCGGAACCTGTGAGTGGTCATATGTCGTGCTTGACTTACTCCAAGGCTGGGATGGAGAACACACAAAGCCTGTTTTGACAGATTTAGGACTGTAGTTTGTAAATAGCAATAGTCTTACTCATTTGTGGGTGTGTGTTTGTATTTGCATGACCTTCTTTTATGAAAGTGAATTATTAATTAGTGTTGATAGTAGTCCAATAATTTAAACCTGAGCACAACCCCAGATAGGTTAGCACAGAGAAGACAGGCTTATCTTAGAGAAAATATGTAACCCATGTACAAGTACCAAAGCCATTAAAATGTCAAAGACATATTACAATAAAATCTCATTACAATTTATAAATATAGAGAAAAATGCAGTAAGCAAAATTATACTAGAACAACAAAAATCCAATAAGGGAACCTGCTAAATTATTTTTTAAAGATTTAAGGTGAAAAGCACCAAGAAAAATAAGGGGCCCAATGTAAGTCAAGGGTCTTGGGTGACAAGGACCAAGGTACAATTTCAGGCTGAGCGCGGTGTCCAGTTCAGATCTACCAAGTAGATTGGTTCCAATGAAAGCCTGGAAGTTATAAAGTAGAAAACGTTTCTAAATCCCAATTCAGAAATGGACTTTGTAACTTTTTTGAAGAAAAGTGTTGAATTTGTTTCTAATTGCCAACACACAAAGTGACTTTGTTTCTTTTAGGGAAGAAAGATTCTCACTCAGCAGCTCGCTGCTAAAAGTGTAGCCTCCTCTGTGGAACCGAAGGCCAGATACCTGAAGCAGGTTGGTACCGCTGGCGCTCTGCAGCTTTGGGGATTTCAGGCTAAAAATGTTATAAGTCCCATTACAGAATTAGACTTTTTTAATGTTTTTTGGAGATGCTGGGAACATTGAGTGGGCCAAGGCTGAAATTCAATTCAATGCCATAGAACTGCTGATCGAATACTTTTTCTGGTGTGTCCAGCTAAAGGTCGGGAGGAAACGTTTTCAAACGTTCCCAAACCTTCTTCAGATGCCCAAACAAGCAGAGGTGTACACTTCTACTGCTCCCAGGATCTCAAGGAAAGAAATGAGAGACGTGCAGTGTGTGAAGCAGAGGCCAACTGCAATGTTCAGTACTGGCCCAGTTGCCACTGTTCAGCTGGACACTTCAGGGAAAAGCTCTCTTGCAGCTAGTTGTGTTTCTATACCCACAAAGGAGGTCAGCCAACTGATACTTGGAGGCTACTTTTCTATCCTGGGTACAAGAGGGAGCAAGCCTAGTACTTTGGGGCTTTCTCTGGTTATAAACAGCAGTTTCGGTCCTCTTCTGATCTTCTGCTGTTCCAGCAAGGGCATGGAGGGGACTCCTGGACACTCCCTAAACAGTGGCGTGAAAGTTCCTGCGGCAGCCCTACCCACTTTTTCAGCAAATCCTGTTTTCTTCTGCAAACAATCCCACAGCGCCCTTCACTTACAAATCCAAGATTGGGAACCCTTCTTCCCTTTTGCAGACCCTGTGTGTAAGGGTGGGCGGAATTTGAGTAGTTGCGTTACGCAAAATTCCGCGAAACGGTAAAAAATCTCTGCGAGCATGCAGAATTCCGCGAGCATGCGAAATTGCTTGTTCCGCCTGTTCGCGATGCATTTTTCCTGTTCGGGGACGCTGTTTGCATGCTCGGGGGGAAATATCTTGCGAACTTGCCCATGCGGTCGCCAATTGGCGCGGCCATCTTGTTTCACTTGTCCCGCCCACTCGCGATGCGTGTTTCCTGTTCGTGAACGCAGATGTCCGATGGCGCGTCCGAATGACGTGTTCGCGATCGCACACTCTCGCGGGATCGCGCGAAAGGATAGGAAAACTTGTCGGCGAACGCAGGGATCCTGGTAAGTCGCTACCGCGCGTGCGAACACACATTTTGAAAGCGCGAACAAGGAGAAAATTCCGCTAAGCCGCGGATCGCAGAATTTTCGGAAGTTCCGCGTTCTCCACAGAATGCGGAATTGCCAAAATTCCGCAAATTCCGCGAGCGGAACGGAATTTACCGCCCAGGCCTACCTGTGTGCACACCATAGGTGTGGCCTGGGTAATAAGCCTCCTATGTGTCCACTTTAAACCTGTTATGTGGGTAGCATCCCTCCCCCTAGGTTTTGTGCCAAACTAACTAGGGGCACAAAGGGTGCTTCCTCCAAGTCTCCATTTACATTTACTTGGGAACGGACAGAGCCCGTTTCAGGTTAATAATGTTCCTAGTACACCCTAACTGGTCTTGCTGCAAGGGGAAGAAAAACAAATTCCAAACCCAGGCCCCTAACTCTTCTTTAAGAGCAGTTTTCACACCTCTTTCACATCTAATTCAGGCCAAGTAGTGGCTGGGCAGTTGTTGGAGAGCTAATGTCAGAAGCTTTAGGCCCAGTAAAGGTGATTATCTAAAAGTTACATTTTCCATCTATTTAATAACAGTCAGACTTAACCATTAGACTGGATTATTCTTAAGTATAAAAATGAGTCTTTGAATGGAACTTATAGTTGGTACACATCAAAAGTTATAGTTGAAAAAGTATAATCTATACTTTGTCTTTTAATATGTGCTGATGACGGTCTGACCAGTAACAATGTCGCTTTGGGCCTATTCAGTGGGGGAACATGCCATTTCTAATGTCACACATGCTCCACTCTTAAATATTATGCACTCTGCCCGTGTGGGCAGGAAAGTGTGCTTAGGGGTGACATATTTAGTATTTAAAATCAGATTTTTTTGCCTGTCATAAGGGTGGTTTTGACAGGTTTGTGCAAGGAGGGTTCAAGCTGCGGTCAGGCTACACAGGTTAGGCCTGTAGCCATGTTTTCACCTGGCATACCAGTGGATGGCACAATACGTGCTGCAGTCACCAGGTGACATTTACCTTTCCATGTCATGGAAGTAGTTTCTACACAAAATACTTTGATTTTACAGGACAGTTAACTATGGCAATGACATTTTATACAAATTCTACATCTTTTAGGGGTCAGACCACATACACTGGGCACTGGATAGCAGTGCCACAGTTTGCAGAATCTAAAATCCAGCAATAATATTCAACAAAAAAAGTGACAGTTTTACATCCTCCTTAAATTTCCCAAATCCCCAAAACCCCTACCATTTAGCAGTAAGCATCCCCATGTCCAGCCATTCCTCTTTGTACCTCCCATATTTACTACTAAAATGTATACCTGCATGTGTGAAGATCCCCCCTACTGTAGTGGTGATTTATATACAGAAAAGATACCAGAGGCTGAGGCAGAGCTCTCCGGCTATAAATTTGGGAGTTGTATTTTGTATTATGTGAGTAGTACTGCTTAAGTCCTACTTTACATATTACAAAATGTACTTTGTGAATGGACCCCTTTGAATATATAATATATAGTACACTAGTAGTACTACCTTAATACTACTTTACGCACTCATACATGCTCTACACTAATCTACAGGCGAAGGTCTCCCCCTATGCCTGCTTCATCTCAAATATGCAAAGTTTTCTACTGCTTTGAACATAAAAGTTTGTCATTTTTTTTTGCGTTCCCCCAACATGCCTAACTCCAAAGTGCATTGTCAGGGTCTGTCAGCTTTTGCCACATGGTGGTTGTCTACGCTTTGCCTCCACTGCAGAGATGTCTGCCTCCAGGTGTAATACTAAAATCCTGCGAAAATTTTACTAGAAGTAACTTTACAGATACAATTTTATTCGTAAAAGACTCTACTCCCTCAAGCAAGAGTGTGTAGACTCATAAATTCCATTAGTGGACAGATATTTCCACTCAGAATTTTTCCATCCAGGAAGAGCTTTGCACCCATTTGTAGTCAGAAATATACGAGTGCAGAGAACTCCAGACATAGATTTGCCCATGTGAAAAGGCCCCCATTGTGAATGATTACCCACTCCCAATACTAGGAGTCACTTTGTGCAATTATATTACCTTTGGAGATTATATGGATCAGAAAATTGCACCTCCTTGAAGTGTGTCTGGTCTGTGCTCTTCTTATGCCTGCTTCACTAGTGGCCCCATTAACTGAACACTGGAGGTTTTACATTGAAATAATCAATTGTGTAGTGTAAGGGCCAGAACTGCCGACTTTGGAGCTGGGGATCTAGGGGGCATATTAGCAACGATTTGCGATAATTTTCGCAAAGCGCGCTTAGCGCTGTTTTTTTTATCGCCGGCTATCGCTGGATTTCATTGCCGAGATAGCGCGTTATTAGCAACGCTTATCTCCAAGGCGATAAAAAATCCAGCGATAGCGGCGAAATGTGAGAATATTGCAGGAAATCCTGCGATAAAACTCCAGCGATAGGGGAATCCTTGATGATAGTCCATGGTGGACTCAGCCTCACAATCCACCTCCCATTGAGAAAATAGGTAAGTCAAGTTTTTAGCAGGTGTTAAATTCCAGCGATAATCGCGGTTAGCGCAACTTTTTTTATCGCTTCGCGGGCATTGATAATAGGGGGAAGTTGTGCTTGTGACTGTTTGCTGTTGCTTTTAGTTGGGAACGCCTACTTTGCATGTCATTAGCGATAATTATCGCTGACATGCAAAGCGGCAACAAAACGGCCGCTATCGCCATTAAACTGTCGCTAACAGCTGTTAGCGACAGCTTGCTAATAGGGCGATACAAATATTGCCGCTTTATCAGCAAAAAGTGCCGCTAAAGTGGCGATACTGCCCTTGATAATATGCCCCTAGGTTCGGGTCTCGGCGTCGGCTCAACATTCTGTGATTCTGGGCACATCACTCAATCTCCCCGTGCCTATGGAAAGCGCCTGGATACCCACAAGGGTGATTAGCCGCCTCTACAAATTCGATTATTGGTTTATTTGATTAACACGTCTAGTAGATTGAGAATCCCGGTTTGCCTTTGGCTAGTGTGCATTTGGCTTTGGGATAACTTAAGCTACTGCTCAGCTACATCGCCTTAAGGTCACTTAAAGGGTCACTTGCCAAAAGGGACACTCAAAAATATGTACACACAGTAAACATATAAAACATGCCCGCTTTACAGAATTTAGTCAGCAACGATCATAGGGTTTAGAGGGTGATATTGCCCTTTGGGGAAAAAAGAGCTCAAGGTTGGCTCGAGACTGCTGATGTTCCACAATGCCCGACAGTGAAATATTATTGTCTCATAGACTCTAATCTTTTTGTGACCTGCAACATATAATTTCATTTCATTTTTTATTGCTTCATTATTTAAAATCTTACAATACCTAAAAACATATAATGGTATGGTATTAAAACACTGTTTTGGAGTGGTGTCCCTTTTTACAGTTCAATACATTTCTGGGGAAAATAATTCTATTGTATTTCAACTGAATCAGTCTTGACTGTGGTCTTTATTGAGTGGCATTCCTTTGCGTAGCCCAGTGTCTGAGTTCCAACCATTCATCACGTCCCAGTGGCAGCCCAACCACACTCTTCACACACACAAACCACAAATGGCAAACATTTGCAACTAATGGAAGTGCAACAGTGCCTGTGGCTCTGACTAAGGCCTTGGATATCCACCCGGTGGCGTCGTATCATGCCATCTTTAATGAATGATGTCACCATTAAAGAAGAAGGAGGTGAATATGGTTCTGTAGCACCCTGTACTGGTATCCTATTACCCAAATCGTAAGGGTAGGGAAGAAGTCATAAAACTGTGCATAAAAATTAAATTCTTCCGTGGCTGGGTATTACTGCTGGTGCACACTTATAATGTCAAAAAATATATATTTAATTCAAATGTGTCTCAACTACAGCACACTAGATGGAAAGGTGGCCAGCAACCAACCTTAGTGAACCATATAAGTACAAAATATTGAAGAACCGACCTCGAGCTCCCAAAATCAAGAACTTCACTGTAATTATATCAACAAACCATCATTTAATATAGTCTTCATGCTTCCAGTTTCCAGTTATCACGCTTTGGGCCAAGTCTTAAGCCATTTTTTAGCCAACACGTGGTTCGTCTGACAAAAATATTGCACTCAAAACATTGTTCACAAAAATGCGGCTAATACAGAAGTACAACTGGAAAATGTACACCTAATCGAGCAAGATTTTTGTAAACTATATTTAGGCCAAGATATTTAAGTCAGGTGATATTTTTATCATATTCTGTAGTACAAACAAAATAGAAAATCTACAATACCTAAAACAATACAATAGGGGTTCAAAATAAAATAATTTTTATTTACATATAATGTGCCTAAAACACAATTCATGGCCAAAGTGAACAAATATTTATTTTGCCTTGCCATAAACAACAAGATATATTACGCAACACTGAAAACGATGATGCTTTCTTCAAAAAGAGACTAGCGTAAATATGTGTATAGCATTATCACTGATTGAAAAGTTAAGACAATATAACACTAAAACCATCAGAGGATGACACATCAAGTAATGGATCACTCAGATATGGAGGAAGCCTTTTTCAAGAGCCACAGTACTGTCCTTTGTAGGGTAACATCATGATGGATTTGGGAGCTTTACCGAGCCATATCTATATTCATATAATACATGGAAATGCGATATAAACGAGTTAAAGAGGCAATAAACTATATGATGCATTGAACCCAAATATGCAACACTAAAATCGCGGATATTTCACTATTACACAATATAGTTTGAATTATTAAAAAGCATTGTGTGAAGCATAAAAGATCATTCAATAATAATATGGATGGCAGAAAAAGAAATTCAACATGTCTCTGTTATTAGATGGCCACTTTTAATCTTTAATATTAAAGGTAACTGGGAAATTCTAAGCAATTAGTCACAAAAAGAGACCACCTCATATTTGTGTGCACTCAGACTCCATTCCCACCACCAGAAAACATAAGGCAATCAGAAGTGATGCCATCACATGCAAAGGTGTTACCAATATGGACCTGAGTGCTAACTACATATGTCAGGCTACTGACAATAATTGCATGGGGTTTAAAATGCCCTATTATTCCTAGCTCAGTTTTCGAGGGAGCTAACTGAAAGTATGAGAGTTTAACAATAAGACAGGTTTCGGCTCAATATGCTCAAGTGGTATTAACTGTATTATGTTACTGCACTTTACAACAAATACATTCCTAAATGTACCAGAGGTGCAACACTGCGTGCTAGATGCAGAGATCAGTGTGTGCCCGTAAGGAAACAGGCGTTTTGCAGGTTTCCCCAACACTTTTTTCTCCAACGCTGATTTTGTTTTACTCTTAAAGTGCACTGGAGCCTGCCAACCAGGCCGCAGTGCCAGTGCTCTCTCCCTAAAATATGATGCATGTGAATTGGCAACTCCAATCAACAAGGACTTTAACCTTCTTGTAAGTTCCTGGTAAGTGGTACCAGTGGTACCCAGGGCATGGGAGTTAAGGGGTCACCAGGGCCTGCAGCACTGATTGTTCCACCCTGAGTGACCCAATTAAAAAGATGACAGCAAGCCTGCCATTGCAGACTGCAGGAGCAGAGCAAACTGCTCAAACTCACCTTTGCCTTCACCATGAGTGGCAAGGTCACAGCACCATTTTTAATATATGTCAGTCACTGCTAAGGTAGACATCCTGAGCCCAGGTGTCGGGGTGCATTATATTAAAAGTATGGACATATAAGTGCAGGCTTATATGTCCCTATAGTAGCCTCCTTCCATTAGGGGCTACTATAATGTTATGTTATGTTATTTTATAGCGCGCACAGATACTCGAAAGTGTCCCGGCGTGGAGCCTAGAGAGGGGTATTACCGTAATGTTCAGGCAAAAAGATAGGTTTTGAATAATTTCCTGAAAGCCAGATGGTCCTTGATGTTTCGTAGACCAAAAGGAAGAGTATTCCAGGCCAATGCTGCTTTCCTTGCAAGCGAGCTGCCGCCCAGCCTCTGGCATTTAAAGTGAGGAACAGAAGCCAGAAGTTGAGAAGAGGAGCGCAGCTGTCTCTTAGGCTCATAGAAGGAAAACCGTCTTCTTAGATAAGACGGTCTCTGATCGTGAAGAGCCCGGTGAGTAATTGTTAGTATTTTAAACTTTATCCTTGCCGTCACTGGCAGCCAGTGTAGCCCACGCAAGTGGTTCCTCACGCTGCTTCTAATCGGCAGGTCCAGCAAAAGTCTAGCTGCGGCATTCTGGACCACCTGAAGCCTATTCAGTAAAAGGCCCGATATGCCTGCATATAGACCATTGGCGTAATCCAGCCGTGATAAAATAAGGGCCCGGACTACAGTCTCTTTTGTGGCCCTAGGGAGCAGCGGAAGACATTTTCTAAGGGTTTTTAGGAGGCCAAAGCACGTGCCAGCAAGTTTCTTAGGGGCATATTATCAACGGCCAGCGATAATTATCGCTGGCCGTGCTTAGCGATAGATATCCTATCGCTGGCTATCTCCGGAACTTATCGCCCTGGTAGCGCGTTATTAACAACACGCTTCTCCAGGGCGATAAAAATTCCAGAGATAGCGAGGTTATCGCCGTTTGCAGGGAACATCGCTGGTTTTCCAGCGATGTTCCCTGCAAAGCGGCGATAACCTTGCTGATACGACCCTGTGGTCATATCAGCACAATCCACCCCCTATGTTAGGGATGGCTAAGTCGGGATAATAGCAGACGTTAGATTTTGGCGAAAACGGCCGTTTTCGCCAAAATCTAACGTCTGCTATCATCCTGTGGGCTGCCTTGTAAATATCGCGATGTGCACATCGGCGATATTTACAACGTAGCCCATCTGGGGTACGCTCAGTAACGCCCACCTTGCATCTCATTAGAGATGCAGGATGGGCGTTATGGGAAAGGGCGATAGGGCAAGGATTCACGCGATAGCGTGACCTTGCTAATACAGCGATAACATTATCGCCGCTTTTCGTCTGAAAACAGACGCTAAAGCGGCGATAATTTATTATCGCCGGCTTGTTAATATGCCCCTTAATTTGTGTATTAAAGGAGAGATTCTCCTCGAACCAAACCCCTAGGTTCTTCGCTGGCTTCCCAGTCGAGACAGGCAAGGAAGAGTCAGAGGGCCAGAGAGACTCCCTAAACAACGGGGGACATTTTCCAAAAAGGAGAATCTCTGACTTCTCCTCATTGCACTTAAGCTGGGCGGAAGCAAGCCATTTAAAAATGGAAGACAAACAAAACTTAGCCGCCGACACCGAGCTGGCATTCCTCTCCCAAGTGAACAGCAGCTGTGTATCGTCCGCATAAGCTATAATTTTAGCCCCCAATTTTTCTGCTAGATATATCAAAGGAGTCACGTACACATTGAATAGCAGGGGGCTAAGGGAAGATCCTTGAGGGACCCCTGTAGTAACTGTTAAAGGCTTAGATGCAGACGGAGGCAGCCAGACCTGCTGGGTGCGACCCTCCAAAAAAGAACTCACCCAGGACCAGGCTGAGCCAGAGACCCCGATCTCAGCAAGACGTTTAAGAAGTCCTGAGTGAGGGACCGTGTCGAACGCTGCCGACAGGTCCAGGAGGATCAGGGCTGCCTTACCTCCGGCATCCAAACACTCCCGAATTGCCTCAGAAATTTCAATCAAAGCGGACTCCGTACTATGGGCGGCTCTAAACCCTGACTGGGCCGGGTGTAGGAGTTCAGCACTTTCAACAAAATCATTGAGTTGCTTTGTAACAACCTTTTCGCAGACTTTGGCTAAAGCAGGCAAGAGGGAGATAGGACGATAGTTCCCTGGAACAAGTGGGTCTAAGGAGGGCTTTTTTAAGAGTGGGAGAATCTTGGCCTGTTTCCAGGCAGCCGGCACATAGGCCGACTGAAGTGACCCGTTGATGATCCCATTAACTTCCGTGTTAATTGAGTCCGCGACCGAGGCCAATAACCTAGCAGAACAGGGGTCAGTGGGTGAACCTGATTTCAGACCTTTAAGAATTTTAAGAGAGTCACCAAGATCCACCCGGTTGAAAACCTGCAAGGAATGCATAGATGACCCTGATGGAACTTCCTTTACTAGATCAGCGCTAGTTGGAAATGACGCTTGTATATCATGAATCTTATCGTGAAAAAAGCAAGCTAGTTGATTACACCAAGCATCAGTGGCAGGGGAGGTATTAACTTGGGCGGTAGGAGACATGAAGCTCTGGACAATGGCAAAGATTTACTTAGCATTATTGTCTGCCGCATCAATGCGGGCGGCATAATAAAACATTTTTGCCTGCATTATCGCTTCATAGTACATTTTTTGTTTTTGCCTAAGCTGATGTTTATCATCAATACTGAAATTGTTGCGACGCCACCTTCGTTCCAACACTTTGCACTCGTGTTTGAGGTCTTTCAAAGCCGGCGTGAACCAGGGTTTAGAAGGAGACTCCCTTGCAAACCTAGAAGGGCGTGATGGCGCTAGTCGAGTGACTGCCATCGACAGCCAGTTGGTGAAGCCAGCAAGGTTAGCTTCAAGACCTGATGGATTATTCTCGGAGTTGGTCAAAAGGATCGGCCTAGAAGTGATCAAGGTGTGAGAGAAGGCAGTGGAGTCAATTTTAGAAAAGGCTGGTCTACTATGGCAACTGGCCTGAGAGTCCATATGGTCGATAGCCCAAGAAAAATAAATTAGATGGTGATCGGACCAATGGACCGGATAAGGGGCTTCCACCTCCATCGCAAAATTGGAACAGATGATGTCCAAAGTGTGACCTGCTTGATGGGTGGAGCCAGATACCCACTGGGATAATTGAGCCAATTGAAGGGAATCCAGGAGGTCAGTAGAGTCCCTAGCCTCTGCCTGGTCAAGATGGATATTAAGATCACCTAGCACAATATACTTAGAATAGCGGAGAGCCAGCGGGACGATCTCCTCACTAAAAGATTGAAGAAAGGGTCCTGTAGGTCCCGGGGGCCTGTAAATTAGTGTACCCCCAAAGGACACATGGGCTGAGAACGGTATGCTAAAATCAAGAGATTCGCAGTGTCCCCAGGAAATAGCATCCCCACTGCGAAAGTCCCATTTATCTTTATAGAGAATCGCTATCCCACCCCCTCTTCCTTCTGGTATATCTGCTCTGGCGATTTTATAGCCCGGAGGGGTGGCCAAAGAAACAACAGGGTCTGCTGTGGCGTCTAGCCAGGTTTCTGTCATAAACAAAAAATCCACTGGTCTGTCGCACAAAAGATCGAACACATCCACATGGTGTTTCCTAAGGGAGCGGACATTAATCAGGGCAGCCGATATTGATAGTGCCCTTGTGTGCTTTCCTGGGAGGGTATTAAGAGCGCTTACATTGAAACAACCTAAATTACACCGGAAGCTGCAGATGCCACAGTGCAACGCATTTAGTGGGAGAAACTCACCAAACTCTTGATGGGGGCAGGGCGGTGGGCGAAGTGTCAGTAAAGCGTCCCTGGTATAGAAAAGCTTATGCGATGTATCAAAACCCAACCGGGCAGCATGACTGGCCTTGGCCGCCACCGAGACGCTGACGGGCGCAGATGGGCTTGCCTTAGGCGCGCCTTTGGCGCGCCGCTGCGCGTCCGTGCAGCGTGCATTTTTATCCAGATCCGAGGTCTGGGAGACTAGAGCGCGCCCTATCCCAAGATGGCCGCTCAATGTGGCAGTATGAGGAAACCCGGAAGTACAGACCCCAGCCCCTTCCCGAACAGCATCAAATTCAGTCAGTCAATCAACACATAAAAAAGTTCAGCAATAAAGATGCGGTTAAAAAGGCAGTACAAATTGTGCAAATAGCGAAATAAGTAGCGAAATAAGCAGCAGTTAGCGAGGAAAGATTCTGGCAGAGTGACCCCCTCAAGGCGCCTGCATCCGCGCAACGTGCGTTTTTATCCGGATCCGAGGTCTGGGAGACTAGAGCGCGCCCTATCCCAAGATGGCGGCTCAATGTGGCAGTATGAGGAAACCCGGAAGTACAGACCCCAGCCCCTTCCCGAACAGCATCAAATTCAGTCAGTCAATCAACACATAAAAAAGTTCAGCAATTAAAATGCGGTTAAAAAGGCAGTACAAATTGTGCAAATAGCAAAATAAGCAGCGAAATAAGCAGCAGTTAGCGAGGAAAGATTCTGGCAGAGTGAACCCCTCAAGGCGCCTGCATCCGCGCAACACACGTTTTTATCCGGATCCGAGGTCTGGGAGACTAGAGCGCGCCCTATCCCAAGATGGCGGCTCAATGTGGCAGTATGAGGAAACCCGGAAGTACAGACCCCAGCCCCTTCCCGAACAGCATCAAATTCAGTCAGTCAATCAACACATAAAAAAGTTCAGCAATAAAAATGCGGTTAAAAAGGCAGTACAAATTGTGCAAATAGCGAAATAAGCAGCGAAATAAGCAGCAGTTAGCGAGGAAAGATTCTGGCAGCATTCAGGATGGTAATAGGATCCCATGGCTTGCACCTGGCACCCCCAGGTTGCTAGCTCCATTATGGCCCACTGAAAAGTGTCATGTTTGGTATCAAACAACTTGCCTCATCAAACCAGACTTTTTCCTAAAGTCAGATTTAATGTGGCATGCACCCAATGACTACCTTAGAGGTTGCCCGTCTGGTTGCTCCAGGCTTTCCTAAGCCCTGGCTGACAGCCTGCAGCTGCTGCCACCAACACAGGGATCTGATTTCCTGCCAGGAGGTGTGAACACTCACAGGAGTCAGAAACAAAGGCCTGCCTGGGCCGGAGGTGCCCCCCGACAGGATGTCTAGTGTATTGGCACATGAAGGCGGGGAGCTTCAAAGTTCCCACAGCCTCTGATATGCGAGACTAGGCTTCCCCCCAGAGGGAGATAAAGCCATTCCCCTGCCCCAGGCACATTTGCAACTTTGGCAGGCTGGACAATTAGATAGTCAGGAGGCATACACCCTCAGAAGGCTAGCCACACCATAAGGTGTGCTACCTGTTCTGTACAGCCAAAGAAGGGTTCTGCCATTTTTTAAAGTGGCAGAATAGAGGCTTCTGGGTAGAAAAGGTGCCAAACTCCCCAGAATGTGGTCACCTCAGGGGCGGATTAGCCGCTAGGGCTAGTAGTCCATTGGCCACTAGTTCCCACACCCCTTAATGCCCCAACATACAGGATTTAAGGGGAACCCCTGGCACCAGAGCCTCAGATCAGATCGACTTGCAGCCAAAGGACAAAGAAGAAACCAGAGTCTGCGACTTCAGGACCTGAACAAAGAAAATGCCAAGACTGCACCTGTGGCATCCACCCTCAACTGCATGACTACCATTCGTCCTGGACCAGAGACCGGTTACAAAGGAAAGAGGAACCCCTCTGCAGCCCAAGGCAACACCAGATCTCCATTGAATTAGAGCTATTATTCCCCTGCAGCCTACAGGCAAGAACTGTTCCCATGTCCAAAGAATCACTGGCCATCGGGCCTGCCAAGGGAATCACCCAAAAGTAAATAGTTTAGTGCATTATGGGCAACATAGCCCTGACCTCCAGCAAGTTTTGGGTGGCTACTATTTTCCGCCAGACTCCAGGACATCAAAGTGACTGAAGGCTGAGCTTGCAGCTGCCAAGGCTTGTTGGTGGCCAGTCAGGCTACCACTAACTTTGTAAATATATGATGCAGATTCCTAAAAATAAGTGCCGTTGGCCCCTGCCAGCAACCACCTGCTCAACTGAAGCACTGACTATAAGACTCCAGCAATGGTATCACGGTCCTATCTTTTGTAAACGCAGAGCTCTCATTACCTTCGGGTAGTAATGTGATGTCCCATGCTGCTACTCACAATGAGCAGTGGAAAGTAGTTCATTGCAGAGGATCTACTACTGACTCTGGACCGTGGCTAGAAAAAAATAGAGGCTCTGCACGTTATCCACTCTGATCCATAAATTAGTATAACTTCATTATCTCTTATCCCTTGTGCTATCTTTTCGAATCTTTTCTTTTCCACTAATTTTAATCAGCAAACTGTGATGCCATGTCATTTTTGCTTTGTATACTGTCTAAAGCTGACAAGCCCATAACTGAATCGTCAAATTCTGACCTTTGTAACGTGTCACCTAGCTCGGGACTAAACTGGGCCGCATCTGCGACATCATATTATTATGTCTCCAAAGCTAAGATAACCACTGAAAATAAAATACTACAGTCCTCACTACGAACAGCCCCAGAAATGGAGTGACACGTATAAGAACTGATAAAATTTGACCCCACGGGGTTAGAATTTATCAGGTGCGACAATATCACCCAATTATTGGTTTATGGGACTCATGTGGATTTTCATGTTTTCAGCATCAAAGTCTGCAGATTCCAGTCAGTATCATGCATGTTTCTCCTGATAAATATCTGCAGGTTTTTTTTTTTTATAATTTTGTATTGATATAACAGTAAAGTACCAAAGTTACAATGAAGCATAAGATGAAACAGTAGAATAATAAAACATATATTATTAAAAAATATTATAGTAAAAAACAATCTGTTGCAATGATAATAATAAAAAGGGGTAAAGAAACAATCTTATGGAAGAAAATAAGTAAGAGGAGTTAAGGGTACATATCGAGTCAGGTGATAGTGGAATAAATATTTAAGAATAAGAATTAAAAGAAAGAAAAATAGCAAAAAGAGGGAAAGAAAAAATGAAGAGAAAAGGAGAGGAGAAGGGAAGAGGAAGAAGTAACATGAGTGGCTAAGGTAAAGATGGGTGTGAAGATAGGAAAGTAGTAGAGGGAATCCATAATAAGTCAGATTTGATTTTCTGAGATAACGTTGATGATGAGACAGTAGAGATTCTATGTTCATTGCAGATAAGGTTCCACCACATTAAGGGACATAATTTAGAGTTATCTTTCCAACAAGTGAAAATAGCTTTAAATGCAAGAGCAATAAAAAGATCAAACAGTTTCAACTTTGGTGAGGTGTCAGAAAAATCATCGGACTAGGATCCAAGAAATACATTTTTAATTGATAATGGGATATGACAATGAAATATCTTAGAGGACATAGACCAAATGGACTTCCAAAATTTAAAAACATTGGGACAATAATATATTAAGTGTAACAGTGTGCCATCCGAGGAAAGACAAGACCAACAAAGGGGAGAGGAAGAGGGATTAATCTTATGAATATGAACCGGGGTGCAAACTGCTCTGTTGTAGAGGAAAAATAGAGATTGAGTAATGTTAGCGGCTCTTGAGGTAGTGAAATTTTTGTGCCATAGTTTGTTCCATCTGTGAGTGGAAAGGGATATTGAGAGGTCTTGTTCCCAAGCTAATTCTATGGAGGATTTTGGTCTATCAGATATAGGAGTAGACAGAAGCTTATATATAACAGAAGCTTTGGGAGTAGAGTCAGGGAGGATTGTGTTCAAAGGGGTCGGGGATATGAATGGAGTGGAGTCATCAGGAACATTTCTGAATTAAAAGAATGACTCTGGAGCATTTGATATTTGTGAGTATTGGGGAAGATAGGATAGAGGTAAATTATAACGTTCTTGTAATGTAGTGAAGGGTATGACAGAATTATGGGATACTAATTGATGAACATAAAAAATACCCTTTTCTTTCCAATGTTTGAAGTAGAATGATTTGTATCGAAACTTAATAAATTTATTGTACCAAATGGAAGAGGCAAGAAATGATTGCTGAAAGTTAGCACCATCTGTAAACAGTAAATGTATCAAATGTTGGGAATATTTTAAAATGGGGTATTGAGAAAAGAAGGTACCTAGAGCAAATGTCGGAAAAGGAGAATTCATGTAGTAAAGAACGCTCAAGAGTAATCCACCTAGGTATCGGTGAGTCTTGATACTGCTTATTTAGAGCATAAAATTGTCTAACTAAAAAACAATATGATATCATTTAAAATTAGGGAATCGAACACCCCCATCAGTTTTTGGTTTAATTAATTTAGATAAGGCAATATGGGATGGTTTATTATTCCACAGGAATTTAATACAGAGAGAGTCAAGTTGTTTAAAATAGTAATTGGGGATTTTAAAGGGCAACATAGAAAGCAAAAAAGAATGAGAGGAACAATCATAATTTTAATAGTGTCCAATCTACCCCACCAAGATAGAAAAAGAGGGGACCAAGAATTAAATGAATTTTGAATCTTAAGTTTTAGTGCATTAAAGTTGTGTAGAAGAGTGTGAGGGATAGTAGGGGAAAACCATACACCCAGATATTTAATTTTAGAGGGACACCATTTGAAATTGGTGTTGGAAAACATTAATTGATAGCATATGGAGTTTAAAGGTAAGACCTAAGTTTTGGAAAATTTTTAATTTATAGCCAGGTACTTTAGAGTATAAATCAATTTCCTGTAAGAAAGGAGGCAGAGAGGAAGGAGGTTTAGAGAGATAGATCAAGATATCATCTGCATAAGCAGATAATTTGATTTTGTGAGATTTGTGTTGAAAACCAGTTATTAAGGGGTTTTGACGGATACGTTCAAGAAAAGGTTCAAGGCACAAAAGAAATAAAAGAGGGGAAAGTGGGCAACCTTGTCTAGTACCTCTATGCAAATTAAAATATGGGGACAAAAGACCATTAACAGAAACAGATGCTCGAGGTTCTGAGTATAATAGTTTAATAAATTAAATAAATTTGGGACCAAAACCAAACCAATAAAGAGTTTTGAACATGAATGGCCAATTTATTCCATCAAATGCTTTTTCTGCATCAAGGGATAATGCAGCTAGGGGATCAGGATACTTTTTCCCCAACGCAAGAATATTAGAAAATATCCTAGCTTTATCAGAAGTAAGTCGACCTCTAATAAAGCTGAATTGGTCAGGTTTGATTAGTAGGGATATAACATCATCCAATCTAGATGCAAGAATGTTCGCAAATATTTTACAACCATAATTAATTAATGAAATTGGACGATAATTTTGGCATAGGGTATGATTTGTATCTGGTTTAGGGATGATTACAATAAGAGCATCTAAAAAAGATCCTTCAGGTTTTGATTTAGATATGAAGGAATTAAAAAGTTCAAGTAGATGAGGAGCAAATATAGAGGAGAAAGAAGAAATTAATTCAATAGAAAAACCATCTGGACCAGGAGCCCTGGCCCTCCTCAAAGATTTAATGGCATCAAGGATCTCTTGAAGAGATATAACCTTTTCAAGGAGAGTCATAGCATCCGCCACAGAGGGGGGAGAGGGAAGATCATCAAAGAAAGACTGAGGGGCCGATTCCGGCCGGAAATCTCCCCGACCGAGCCGGACCCAGAGAGAATTCCGACCGAATCGGACCCTAGCAGTCCGACCGAACGAGTACGATGCGCACGCATGCTATCGGACTCGAGTCGGTCGGACTCCCATTGAAGTCAATGGGAGCCTGTCGTACAACGCGTACGCGGGCTCCCATTGACTCAATGGGTGCGAGGCAGTCAAGGGCGCCCCCTACAGCGTGTACGCGTCCATGCGCATCGCGGCGTACATGCACAGGTAGGGGGGACCCATGGGTCCCCCCTGTGTGCGACTCGCGCGCCTACGCATACAGGGGGGTCCGACGCAGACCCCCAAAGTCCGGTTCCGACAGCTTTTTCGAGCCAGACGGCGCGAGTCGATCGGACTGCTTGCGGCGCGCATCGTACTTATCCGGCCGGGAAACGTCTCCATAGCGCGGTGCGAGTCTTGTCCATGCGAGTCGGTCAGAGCGTGTTGAAGCCGTGTTCGAGTCGGTCGGCGATTTCGCGGGTGCTTGCATCGTACTCGCTCGGCCGGACCTGCGTACGATTCGGTCGGTAAACAGGGCTCCGAATCGGATCCGGTGAATCCGAATCCGATTCGGAGCACTACCGGCCGAGATCGGAATCGGCCCCTGAGTGTCACAATCAGAAGGGTGTGAATCATCCATAAATAACATAACATAACATAACATGTGTATTTGTAATGCGCATGTTCACCTCTACGGGTATCTTGGCGCTGAATAACAGATGTTTGTTGTTACCCAACTCAATGATTTTTAAATAGTTGGCCAGCATTTTACCCGCTTTATTTTGACCCCGTGATATTTGGATTTTATTTTAAGTAGGATATTGCAAGCATCAATTGTAGCTAATTTATTTAAGTCTGATTTCGCCTTAATAAGGTCTCGGAGATGTGTGGGACAATTAGATGTAAAGAAAGAGTGTTCGAGAGATTTAATATGTTTAAGGGTAGAGAGATACTGGGAGTTCAATATTTTCTTCTTTTTGGCAGTGTAGGCAATGGTGAAGGCTCTAAAGGATGCCTTAAAAGCATCCCAGTTGTTGTGGATAGAAATATTGCTAGATTTATTAAACAGAAAAAACTCATTTATAAAAGAAGTAGCCTCAGATATATAGGATTGATCAGACAGGAGTGAATTGTTAAATCTCCACTGGGCATGTTTGGAGTTGGTAAGGGATAGATCAAATGACGAAGAGACAGGGGCATGGTCAGAAATAAAAATGGATCCAATTTCTGAAGATTGAACAGAGGGTAGTAGGGACTTTGAAACCAAAATATAATCAATGTGCGACATAGTATGGTGAACATTTGAGAAAAATATAAATTCATATTTATCAGCATTGCAGGTCTTCCATACATCAAAAATGGGATGAGAGGCAATAGCAGACTGAAATACTTTATGCGACTTATCAGGTTTGAATTTGCATTTTGATTTTCTATCCGAAAAAGGATCTAGCCAATTGTTAAAGTCTCCAGCAACAATAATGTTGCGATTGGTAATGGAGGATAATTTTAATTTGATCATATTCCAAAAGTCAGGGTCAGGTTTAACTGGTTCAAAAATATTTTTAAAAGTGATCGTTTTATTATGAACCTTGGCATGAAGTATTGCCCATCGTCCATCTGTGTCACATTCAGTAGACAAAATTTGAATATTTAAAGATTTGTGACAAAGGATTTCAACCGGGTCCTTACGGTTGACCGCAGGTGAAAAAACAACTTGGCCCAACCATTGGCGTTTAAGTTTAAGGGATTCAATATCATTACAGTGGGTTTCCTGCAAAAAAGCAATTTGACAATTTAATTTCGATAAATGAGAGAATACCTTCTGACGCTTGACAGGGTGACCCAGATCACAAACGTTCCACGACACAACATTAAGCATGTATCACATTCAAGACAAGGGTACAGGAACAATGATGACACACTGCAGAAACAACAATGGAAATAAAAAGACACCATTTGTCAATAACAAGGTAACACAAAAGAATTATAAAGAACATGAGAGGATAAAGAGAAAAACCCCATATAAAGTTGTAAAAAGAGAAAGAAAAGGATGAAAGTTATAAAAGGAAAAGGAGAAAAAAGGGAACACGAGAAAAGTGGAACAAATAGAGGGAAAAAGAGACAGATCAAGAACAAAAAGCCAGATCTGAAGCAAAAAGAGAATAAGATGAGAAACGGGCATGTCGGTACCTAGAAACAAGAACAACAGAGGAGAAAAGAGGAACAATTATAAAAATAGAAGTAATTCGGCCACATAGCCCATGTTTGAAAAGCAAAACTGGGGAATAAAAAATTAGAAACAACAAGTCATGTAACAGAAACAGTAATATAACGGCTTTAAAAAGAATGAGTATTTGTGTCCATAGGTGTTCTAGTGATGGATTGTAGGAACAGTCTTAATTTAGCCGGATCATCAAATGAGTGGGAAACACCTTCATAAGTAATCTTACAGAGACAAGGATGAAGAATGCCATAGCGAATATTCAGGGATCTCATTTGAGGACGAAGTGATAGAAATTGCTTACGTCTAGCGTTGGTTGCATTTGAAAGGTCCTGAGATATAAAGATATTATGACCGGACCAAACAGGACGATGTTTCTCTCTAGCGCACTTCAAAACACACATTAGATCCGTGAATTCTAAAAAGAGCATTATAATGCCACGTGGTCTAGTAGAATGAGGATGAGGACGACCAAGACAATGTGCTCGTTGGATGTTTAAAGTTGTAGAAAAATGAAGATTCAAAAGGGCTGGCAAAAATTTCTTTAAAAATGAGAGTAAGTCAGGACCTTCAATATTCTCTGGTAGACCGTAAAGACCTAGGTTATTCCTCCTATTGTGATTTTCAAGGTCCTCTGTATGGAGTTTAAGCTTTTGTATTTCTAGTTCCAGCAGAGGAATTTTGGTTGCTACGTTCTGAATTTGGCCCACACCTTGTTCCATTTTAGTTTTTTTGCCTTCCTTATTAATCCATCTATCCTCAATTAGTTGAAGTTTTTCGTTGGTGGCATTCATGAAAGTTTTGAGGGCACGTAGTTCGTCCAAGATTGCATCCAGGACAGGATTTGAAGATGAGTGAACAGGAGACGGAGGATCATTTTTAGCCCTTTTAGGTTTAGTGCCAGAGGCAGATGCCTTGGAGAGATTAAGCGAGTCGTTAGACATTTTAAGAGAATGTGGCTGGCGTGAAGAGATCCTTGTGATGGTATCAAGCCTGCCCATACAATGAATGGTATGACAGTATAAATAGCAATAATACTACAGGCACCACCAAGAGGTGAAAAGGCGTAGAAGGGAATCCGCTGAGTGAGAGAGCTGAGAGAGGCACCTAATAGCACGTGTATCAAGTACACTACTCCTCAAAAACCATCATAAGAGGTGCAATTAGAGTTGACTCAGCGATATTTTATGACCAAAATATGCTCCAGGTCACATAAACTGAGTGCACCATATGAATACAAATTCCAGGAGGAGTGTAAACATGGTAGATATCAAATTCTTTCCTCAGTAATATTATGGAAAAAATACCTTAAGAACCAACTGGTGCAAGTACATTGGCAAAGTCAAGCAAAATGAGCACCAAAGCACAGGTTAGAAGAAAAAGCCATGTCTGAGGACGAAGTTGCAGAAAATGGTGAAGTACTATTACAAAATAAGCTCACCCAAAGATAATTAGCCACTTGGAGACACGGAGTTGATACTCGCACGAAGCGCCATACAAAATGGCGGCTGCCCGCGAGTGAGGAGATCCGACATCGCGGCAATAAAGGGTGAAAGAAAGGCTCCGCGGGTCCCAATCTTCTTCAGCAGTACGCCGTGAGCATTAGGCGTCAGAGACCCGCCTTGTAGGCTTCAACGGAGGTCCAAATGCGGCCGAAGGGAACAAAAGCAGCTCCGTGTAAAACGGAGCTCAGAACGGCGCCGCCATCTTGTTTCAGCGCTCAAGCCACGTCCCCAATATCTGCAGGTTTGACCTACCAATTTTTTTTAACAGAACTCATAATTGCTATATGTGTGGTAACAGGTTTTACTGCACATATCGCAATTAAGTGAACCACTTGTTCGAGGGACTAAGGCAATGGCACAAGAGGAATTGTCTGCCCTCCTAGTCTTTCCATGAGCACAATAAAATCACTTAATGAATGCATTAGTTTAATATACACAATTGCACGTGCGCAAACAAACACACACACGCAAGCACGCACACACGCACACACACACACCCTCCACCTGACAAATAAGTGCTGCATTTAAATGAAACTGAAAACATTACATAAGACTCGTACGAATGCATTGTTTGGTCCTTTTAACTGGGCACTAAGTCAAAAATAATGTGCCAGATAAATATGTATTCTTTCACTGTCTGTGGTACAAGATGTATGTTTTACCTCCTCCTTTCTTATGGAACAGAGACTAATAGGAAGCCTGGCTTAGCAGGTTTTATCTTTGAGGCTGTTTTCCCAGCACTGGCACATAACTGGATCCGTTGAAAAAGGTATACGGCATTCCCTTAGTCTGGACAGTCGATGTAAAGGTTATCGGTTTATGTAGTTAAATACGGAGATAATATTCTTAAAAGCCCGTACAAAGATGACAGAAGATTTCATCCACTGCATTCTGATAGAATTCCTCTTGTGTAATTGGTTTACCTTTAAAAATGATCTGAGATCAGATGGAGCTATAGGTAAGGAAGGGCTAGTCTATTTCACTAAAGATTTTGGGGGATATTCTCAAGAACGTGCGATAATCATCGCCAAAAAAGGCTAACGCACGTTTTCATATCGCCGTCTATCGCGGGAAAATAACTCCGTGTTAACGTCGTATTCACAACACGGCGGTAACATTCGATAGTCTCCCGATAACGCGTCAAATGGCCGCAATAACATTACCAGGACGGCAATAAAATCTAAACCCAAACGTGAAAAAAGTCGCGATGGGCCCAACCGCGATACAAAACCAGCGATAAGCTGCACCAGCCTGCAAGTCCCACAAGTCAGGCGGCCAAAATCACTATAAAAGCGGCAACCAAAAACACAAACAAGACCCAAACAACTGCGAAGCACCATGGCGGTAGCCGGAGCAAGCACAGAGGACAACCAGAACCCCACAAGCCCCACGGAGGACCAGCCTGGGACCATCATTGGGGAGACGGTGGCAGGAGTCGGGGGACCGGACACTGCACAACATGACCTGAGCCAACAGCAACAGGGTGAGTAATGACCAGGGACTGGGGGGACAGGGGGAGATGGGCACAATGGCGCACATGCACAAGTAAGTATAGCACATCTGCGGACAAACCATGCCCAAGAGTCACAACTCCGACCAAGGGCCCAATTTACCCAAGTTTGCAACATCTCAGCACTGCATAAGCACAGAAGTGAAAGGCACACCGCCTGAAAGAGATAAGGGTCAGCCAAATCCGACCCGAAGGGGCAACTCACCCACAATGCAGCACACACACATAAGATGCAGAGCACCCCAACATTGACAACAATGTGGTACAAACTGCAACACTTTCACAACAGAACAGAGGACACAACTGCTGCCGCCTGTGTGTAGAAAATGGCCATTAGCATTTGGCATAGCAGGAAACTGTGAGATGACAATGTACAAGTACAACCTTACATCCCTGATGGTGTAGAAATGCCAAGTGTCCCGCTACAAATAGGCGTCTCCTCATACACAGTCACAATGTACATTGCCACGCAGTCTGACAGTAAACTTGTACAATGCGTGAACATACATGTGAACACAATGTCAATCTGCATTTCCCTTCACATTGCAGAGGGAGAATCAACACCTCCTGCAGAGCAGACCCAACAACACAGCACAGATGATGAAGAGGACCTCCCCAACATCTACACCGATGCACTCCAATAGCTCAGGGACAGCTCCGGCACCCCACCTCCAGGAGCAGGGCAGCCCAGCTGCATCCATGAGACCCCACCCCCTGCACAGGCCACACAGCAGGAAGCACCCACCACCACGGCTGTCTCCCAGGACCCCCACGACCAACACATGGCATTCCAACGCCGTGTGTTAGGGTGCCAGGATGAGATGTCTGACCAGCTGTGGGTGGGGTTCGACTTCATGGCAGCCAAACTAGATGCCATATGTTGGTGTCTCAGTCCCATCAGGGACCACTCACAGTCCCTAACGGACACCCACTGTCCGCTCCTTGCTCTACAACAAGCCATGGCTGACATCGCTGGAGTCATGACTCTGAGCCAAGAACAACTGTCTAGTCAGAGTGACCCCAGCGATGTCAGCCGGGAGTTGGGACACATAAGGAGAATGATGGAGAGCTTGGAGCGGATGCAGGCCGAAAGAATGTTTGCCACAGCTGCACACCAGCGAGATGTAGCTGTGATCTTCCATGCCCTGCAGATCCTCGTCATGGCATTGCCACCACAAGGCCTGGCGCGGATGGATGCTGGTGCTACTACTACATCCACATCTCCTCCCCCTGAAGTGTCAGTGCCACACAGTGCAGCAGATTTCCCACCTCCGTCCCCTGATGTGTCACTGCCACACAGTGATGCAGACAGAACACCACCACCCGCATGTGAGGCACCTGACACATCAGAGGATGAAGATGATGATGAATCTGGCTTTGTGGCTCGAATGAAGTGGTAGCATTCATCTCCGCCATATGGCCGTGTTCAGATTGGTTCTGCCCTCTGCATCATGCCCTGGAATAACACCTCCCACTGTCCCCCCATACACTGAGCGACACTCACCTTGGACCTCGACATGGACTGCCATATTTGGTGTGGTTACCAATGACACAGCAATCACACTGCGGACTGTAATCTTCCACTCCCTATGAACTTGTCAATCCCGAAAGGACTCTGGCTGGCCCTCCATGGGCCAACAATGTAAAGTGGGGTGTGCATGGCCCTGTACTGGACCAGCTTCAACACTCCACTGAATGTGAATAAAACATTCAAATTCCCACAGATGTGTCATGGCCATGATCATTCAAGAATGAAAGTATGGATGAATGTAGGGACAGTGATTCTACAAAAGAGGCAATCCCTGGGTAATGCTATCAATGCGCATGTATGGCCGTGACCCAGATAGGCATTGAGACACACATTGTCATTCAAATCAACACTCATCACAGTTGAATACAAGTGAAGGTGCGTAGACTTTATTAGCATATGCGTGTCAGTACGGGCAAGATAAGTGCCACAACATGCAGACCAATGCAGCAGTATGTCAGAATGAGGAATGTTGCCAAGCGCCGCTGTCCACTCTGGGGGAGTGCCTCACCTTTCACAGGTGTGTGTTAAGACGCGTTGTTGTCCGCTCATGTATTCGGAGTCCAGGCGAATGCAGCCATGTCAACTGTTGTCGTTGGATATGTGACCAGATCTCCAAGATGCAACAAGGTGTCGGGACATGTTCAATGTGTTCCAATCAGTTGTGGCTGCAGGTACGTACTTACTCATCCATGAAAGCGATTGCAGCTTCGTAGGCTAACATTTCCAACATGAAATCATCAACTTCATCAAACAGGACGGCGAGGCGATCCATTAGCAGGTCCGGACAGATGTGCTGCGTTCACCCCCTTACACCAATTAGCACTACTGCCCAATAGGGGAGCAGTTCAATGTGGTCACTGCACATGAGGATTTGTGCAATCTCCCAGGTCCAGCTGCCAGCATGTATGCCAAGTATCAAGGCATCCCATAAACGGGTATCACGGTGACACTCCTGGTCGTGGGCCAACAGGGGGTGCACACACATGTCAAAATCCAGTTCAGCTACCGCCCTGTTGGATAGGCAGACATCCATGGAACATGCACGAGCGACAATGCAACGCAGGCTGAACGCAGGTGACGTTGGCAAGACGGAAGCTTAGCCAGTAACTGATCTGCAGCACTGCCAATGGCAGTGCCCCCAGTAAATGCAGCATTTGTGCACGGTACAGTTCCACGTGACAGGGGTTGTACATGTGTCTGGGATGTTCGGCCATTGCGCTAGTGGCTCTTGTTGAAGCGGCACTGTTCTGACCTGCGGCAGTTCTGTGGATGAAATGCCACATCTCGGATCAATGAGTTGTTTAAGTGTGCACCGGTTGTACGCCTGGGATGTTGTGGGAGTAAGTGTGAAGGCCATGCCATGCAAGATAACTTCGAGCAAGGACTCCTGTGTGTGGGGTGTGTATACGTTGGTCTCTCGTCGGGCTGTGTGTAGTGTGGGAGTCAGCATCAGCTGCCATAGTATCTGTCAGGGGTTGCCGGGCACATGCAATTCCGAGGTCGGAGGTGCAGATGTGCTTTCACCTGATAGTTCAGACAAAGGGGCTTTCATCCCTAGTGTAAGTTTGTAATCTGCTTGCATTCATGGAATGTGAAGTGGCTTGTTGGGGGTGGGGTGGGATGCGTGCGACTTTGGGATTCATTATTGACATGACTTGCATGTGGCATATGAGCGGCATCACTGTGTGTTACGTTGCCTCACAGCTGCTCCTCCCTCCCCCCGAACCCATTTACTTATGTGCGCTGCGCGATTGCATCACTTGCACTCCTATGGCACAGTATTGTCATGCCTGTCTGCGCATGTCCACAAGCCTGACAACGACACTGTGATGTTGGCCGTTGAAGGTGGTGGGCCACGTGAGTGTAGGCCTATGTTAAGGATAGGGTGGACACAGATGCAGAGTACATGCCTGGCTGAACTGGCGCTGCTAATGTGGCTCGGCATTTTGCTCATGCTGCGGCAATACAGATACACACAACACTTGGCATGTATGATCCTGGACCCCGAGCTGTCTCGCGCTCCTTCATTACTCCGTTCGTGCGAGCCCGCCCTCCGGGTGCATGCTACATTGCAACATTGTCGCTTACAGGGGGGGGGACTTAGCTACATGTCCAAGCTATTACCCACTGCCTGAGGCGACATGGTTGCGTCCACTGTCCACAGCACAATGTAATGTGGTAGGGCCCGGGGCCATCATTCATGCATAATGACCACACGGACACACTTAGATAGTGGAACTGGCTACGGGCACGTGCGCCCGGCCCCTTTTTATTACCAGGATCACATATGCAGTGACGCCTGTGCTGGATAGGTGTGGGGTGAGTGTGAGCCAACCCTCAGGGAGTGGATGGTGCTGGCAACAACTTGAACAGTGATCACTATTAAAGCGGAAACAGAAAACACCAACATAACACAAACAACTGCGAAGCATCATGGAGGTAGCCGGAGCAAGTATAGAGGTCACCCAATATTCAATCAGAAGGGGCCATGACTTGTGGTGCACTGAGATAGGAGCACCAGAGCTGAGCGTGCTCATGTGAAGAAATTGTCAATGATTGCGTCCCTTTGGGATATTCCTGCCGCAGCTGCAGTGGGGTGTGTTACACCTGCCTCATCTTCATCATCATCGTCCCAGGTCTTCCACACTGCCTAGGTGATATTGTTGCATCCGCAGTCCACAGCACGTAACTCAATCATAAGGGGTCCATGAGCTGTGGTGCACAGAGTTAGTGGCACCTGTGGCGCTCAGCGGGTGCGCACCCAACGATGATGCGTCATCCAGTCGGGCCGCACTGGGAGCAATGTCTTTTGCCTGTTGAATTCTGCCTCAATAAGGCCATGTGGCGTTGACTTGTGGTGCACAGAGTTAGTGGCACCTGTGGCGCTCAGGGGGTGCGCAGCCTGCCATGATGCGTAGTCTGGGTGGGCCGCACTGGTGGAAATGTCTGTTGCCTACTGGACTGCGTCATCTGCAATCGCGACTCGATCTGAATTGTGAGCCCTGCTGGCCGCAGTGTAGGCCGGAGGCAGAGGTCAGAAAGGGCCCGCAGCCACGTGGTGTTGACTTGTGCTGCACAGAGTTAGTGACACCTGTGGCGCTCAGTGTGTGCGCAGCCTGCCATAATGCGTAGTCCGGTCGGCCGCACTGGGAGCAATGTCTTTTGCCTATTGAATTCTGCCTCAATAAGGCCATGTGGTGTTGACTTGTGGTGCACAGAGTTAGTGGCACCTGTGGAGCTCAGCGTGTGTGCAGCCTGCCATGATGCGTAGTCCGGTCGGCCGCACTGGGAGCAATGTCTTTTGCCTATTGAATTCTGCCTCAATAAGGCCACGTGGTGTTGACTTGTGGTGCACAGAGTTAGTGGCACCTGTGGCGCTCAGGGGGTGCGCAGCCTGCCATGATGCGTAGTCCGGGCGTGCCGCCCTGGTGGCAATGTCTGTTGCCTACTGGACTGCGTCATCTGCAATCGCGACTCGATCTGAATTGTGAGCCCTGCTGACCGCAGTGTAGGCCGGAGGCAGTATCCAGCACACACATATCTCCGTGGTGCTGTGCGGCTGGGTGCGCTGGGAGCCTGTGTTGCAGAAGCCAGCGATGGGCTGAGGGGGGTGGCGGTCACGGTGGCGGCCTCGTGGCAGTGTGAGGGGCGCCACCCCGGCAGACGCATTGGCCATCCCGGCAGTGAACCACGGCCAGAGCCCGGCCTATTTATTCACACTTCTGTGCTGGACTGGCATACGCCGGACAAGCCCACTCCGCTTACGCTTACAGGGGGGGACGGCACAGCTACATGACCGAGGTCTTCCCCACTACCTGGGGTAACATGGTTGCGTCCACTGTCCACAACACTACAAACACCTGCAGTAAATGTCCATACGGACAGGTCTGTGCTCTGCATACTGAGGTCTGTCCAGCACATCACCGCCACACTTGGCATTGTGTGCATTCTTATTCATGGGTGACTTGCCTCCTTCACACATACTTGGTTTCCACCTCTCCCCACATTCTGCTATTGTGTGGCTGAGGGGCCATGCCGTTTTCGGAACGTCCGCTGTCCTGTTCTGCGCTGCCTCGGTGGTAGTC
This sequence comes from Calotriton arnoldi, assembly GCA_963921515.1. NCBI lineage: Eukaryota > Metazoa > Chordata > Amphibia > Caudata > Salamandridae > Calotriton > Calotriton arnoldi. The sequence goes on from CAWUFW010003460.1 coordinate 1,132,504, forward strand.
GGGGGGGTCGTCCGGGGGGGGCTGGGGGTGGTGGCGGTGGGTGTTGTGGCCCTCTCGGGTCTCCGAGCTGCACGATCAGTGTCTCCATGACATGTGTTGGTCTTCAGGTGTGGCTCTGGGCTGGGCTGGGCTCCCTTTCATACTGCAGGTAGTCGTCCTGCTTAACACCAGTAAAAGGCAGGTGTTAAATCCCTGTTTTTGGGTCGCATCGCAGATCTGGCTGGTCGTTGAGAATATCGCGAAGTGGTGTTTTCGTGTGTTTTTGTACGGGAACGCCTACTCTGCATATCATTAGTGTTAGTTGTCTCTCTCATCGTTGGCGATGTTTTTTGCGGCAGCTATCGCTGGAAAACTGGCGATATGGGCAGTTTGCACCAGCTTGAGAATGGGGCGATAATTCTTTCACCACTTTTGCTGCGCTAAAGTGCCGATAACTCGGTGATAAATCCTTGAGAATATGCCTCTTTGACTCATAAAGGTCTGGATATTTCCATCAATGCAACCGCTCAGCTATCCCATGCACTAAATCACTTATCAATCATGCACTTAGTCACTCATCTTTGCACACATACATATAGTCATTCACCCATTTACTAACTCACGCATTACCCGTTTGCCCATCCAACATAAAACTCACAAACACACACACCCATGCCAATAAAAATCTGCAATATGTTTAGGATTTGCTGCTAGTTTGGCGATGAGTGTGAGCGTGCTTCCATTAGAGTACGGCTGTTAGTCTGTGAGGGTGTGAGAATCCTGTCAACATTGTCAGACTAAATGTTGTGAGTGTATGCAAGCTCTCGGTAGTGTTACAACAGTCTGTGGAGATGTGAGAATGTTTAAGGGTGCAAAAACGCTTCTGGTAGTTTGAGATTGGTACTATGGGAGGGAATTGAGAGTGCTTCTGCTAGCTTTGTCAGTGCTTGTCTGTGAAGGAAGTGAAAGTGCTAGCAGTATGTAGAGTGTTTTTGTTTCCAGCTGTAATGACTTCATCAGTTCAACTAATGATTTAATTGCTGCCATGGCTGGAGACTTAGGGGCCGACCGGCTTAACCGGATCCGATTCGGAGCCCTCTTTCCCGACCGATTCGAACGTGCGTCCGGGCGAGCGAGTACGATGCGAGCGCACGCGAAATCGCCGACCGACTCGTTCGCGGGTCCGAACCGCTCCGACCGACTCGCACGGACACGACTCGCACCGCGCAATGGAGATGTTCCCCGGCCGGGCAAGTACGATGCGCGCCTCGAGCAGTCCGACCGACTCGCGCCGTCCGGCTCCAAAGGGCAGTCGGAGCCGGACTTTGGGGGTCCGTGTCAGACCCCCCTGTACACGTAGCCGCGCGAGTCGCACACAGGGGGGACCCATGGGTCCCCCCTACCTGTGCATGTACGGCACGAGTCTCATCGACGCGTACCCGCTGTAGGGGGCGCCCTTGTTCGCCTCGCACCCATTGAGTCAATGGGAGCCCGCGTACGCGTTGTACGACCGGCTCCCATTGACTTCAATGGGAGTCCGACCGAATCGAGTCCGATTGCATGCGTACGCATCGTACTCGTTCGGTCGGGCTGCTAGAGTCCGATTCGGTCGGAAATCTCTCCGGGTCCGGCTCGGTCGGAGTGATTTCCGGCCTGAATCGGAATCGGTTCCTTAATGTGTACAATGAGTGAGCCTTACTCTTGAAACTACACAGCACCCATCATTCCTAAGCAGAGTCCTCAATCGCCAAATATGAAAATATGTACACGCCTTTGTCTTTCTAAAACTATCCAGCTCCATATTAAAGGTATGCCTGTGCAAAATGTTCATTATTCTTTCATACGTAATTTCCTCATTTTCGTTTGATGCTAGTTAGCAAATTCACAGAAATTACCCACACGTGTACTCTTTTTTAGTTGAGTTATTTTTAATGTTCGGAAGATAAATACTAAAGCATGGAAAGAAAGTTATAATTCGTATTGATAAAATAGGAGACAAACATAATATTATTGTCATGTGGACTGTTTATTATCGGACAAACTAGAAAATTACATTACAAATAACTAAAATTGCTTTTATGAGAAAAGAAAAGTAAGACAATATGAAAATATAGATAGGAGAAGAAAGGAAGGCTAGAGAGAAAAGGGAGAAAGAAAGGAGGGTATTGCAAGAAATACAAAAATAATTATTCAGTACAGGTATTAGGAGAATTCCTAAATGATAGATAATTAGTAAAAGTAACCAGAATACATCCGATAAAATATTGCTACTGATGTTGAAGGAAGTAAGATAAGCTATTCTAAAATTGTTGCATCCCATGTTCAACCAACAATATAAAGATAATTTCGAAAAATCTTTCCAACAAGACATAACAAATTTAAAAGCAATAGGTATAACAACGTCTAAAAACCAACAGATGTTGTAGTTTATATAAAGGAGAATGCTATTTAACCTAGAACAATTTGGAGAGTTAAAGGTATAGCACAATCTAAAGTTTCAGTAATGATAATGATAATAATAATAATAATAATAATAATAATAATATTAACAATAACAATAATATTGCCAGAAAATGCCTCTTTTGACATGGTTAGCACCCACTTTTTTGCATGGAACATGATGTGATTTCGACCAAAAGTGCACTGGGTCCCTGCTAACCAAGTTCCCAGTCTCCCTCGCCACCGTCCCTCGCATTCGAAGAACCACCACCGGCGGCAGATCCTTCTCCCACCTCGCCGCCAAGACCTGGAACACCCTTCCACTAAGCCTACGACAGACCCAAGACCTGCTGACCTTCAGGAGGCTACTCAAGACCTGGTTGTTCGACCAGTAGCAGCACCCCCCCCCTTTTTTCTCCCCCAGCGCCTTGAGACCCTCGCGGGTAAGTAGTGCGCTTTACAAATTCTGTGATTGATTGATAGTAAATGGTACCCCTGGTACCTAGGGCATTAGGACTGGAGAGGGTCCCCTAGGGCTGCAGCACAAATTGTGCCACCCTATGGACCCCTCTCCAACATCCTGTAGACTGCCACTGCAGACTGCATGTCTCGGTGCAGAGAAAACTGAAGAGTCAACATGGTACACATCCCTGTGTGCCATGCCCACAGGCACTGCATGAGGTATAGGAAAGCCACCCCTACTGCAGGCCATACAGCCCTAAGTCAGGGTGCACTGTATCCTATGTGTGGACATATCTGCATGAGCAGATATGGCCCTACAACATCTAAGTCCAGTTTTGGTTTTTGTAAGTGCACAGGGAAGCCATAGAGAGTACATGGGCTGGACACCCGTCATTATGAGTTCCCCAGCACCATGATTGCTTCACTGTACCCAGGGATGTTTGATACCAAACATCTAATTTTAATAAATCCACACTGATGCCAGTGTTGGAATTATTAATAAATGCACACAGGAACACGATCAAAGGGCCCCTTGAAACCTACCAAACACTGGTGTAGTCTCTGACCAGTCTTAGCAAGCCGGCCACCATCAGACATGCTTCTGACCTCATGGGGTGAGAGCCTGCGTTCTCAGAGGCCAGGAACAAAGTATTCGCTGGGTGGAGGTGGTTCACACTTCCTCCAGGCCTGAATGGCATTCCAAGGCGGGAAGGTTCAAAGGCGATGTCACCTTTGAAATGCAACCCAGGCATCTCCAGATAGTAGAGGATGCCATCTCCCCTATCCTGCTCCATATTTGGTGTGAGGACAGGTGGGAAAATAAGTTAAATTAGGAGGTGGGTCCACATTCAGCCAGCACCACCCCTAAGGCGGGGCAGGTGATGGGGAGCCCACTTTTCACTTTCCTCCATCTTGTTTTGAGAGGGAATTAGTCAATTATGGTCAGGGTTGTGCCCACTCCCCAAAGGAAGTTTTCACATAGAGGGTGTAGACACCGTAATGGTAGGTAGCCCTTTGGCAACTACCTGTTTCCCCCTGTGACGCCCCTAAATTTAGTATTTAGGTGGCACACCTAGATCCTTAACTTTAGATTCAATGGACCTAAGAAGAAAACGGACAAAGAAGAGCTGCTGACATAAGAGCTGAGTATCTGCTGCAGATTTTTGGTGTGAAACCCTGCCTGCTGTCTCTAAGGACTTGACTATCGTGGTGTGCTGTCTTGTCATGCTGCTGTGACACCTCCAAGAACACCGAACCACCCTTAGCCCTTTCCCTATTGCAGAGAACTCCCTTGGAATAGAGGAGCACTCACCTGCAGTCTGCAGGCACCGAACCGGCAGAGTCCAGTTTACCGGCTTGCTGCTCCCCGGCGACTCTGAGACAGCACCCAAGCAAGAAGAGCTAAACCAGCTCCAGTGGATCAGATCTGACGCCCAACCAAGTGAGAGGACACCAGGACCTACCAGAGCTGTGCCGTAGCAATGCATGAGGTACCGGACAACCTGGTACTGACACTGAGGCAAAGAGTCCAATCCGGACTCCAACTGCCCAGGAAGCAAGCACCCATTGAGGTACATTGAGACCCCTGAGAACCACTTTGTGAGTGGCCCAGCTGTCTGGAAATCATTCCTGAAACCTGCCTGCCCCTGACTGCAAAGATCATCTGGACGCACAGAGCCCAGCTGAACTATGTACTCTGCATCCAGCCCGTCCGACCTGAGTACTGACCAACCAGCTGTACTCCTGTGGTCCTGAGTCCCTTGCAACCTGATCCCTTGCTTGGGGTCCCCGGACTTACCTGCAAGTCCCCTTGTGCAGCCTATTTTTGGGTGGCCCCCTTCTTTGTAGCGCACTAGCTACCAAAGTCCTCAGCACCCTGCTCCTGGCCGAATCTGGGATGCTCCAAATGATCCACTGGTGGAATATTGCACCTTGGCCTACTGCTACCCTAAACCTCAAAGGTGAAACCCTGGAACCAAATGTATGATTTTATATGCATTTTTGTGTTTTTCTCCATAGACTTTCATTGTGCATAACTGCACACAACAGTGATTTATTTTCCAAACTTTGAAAGTTCATAACTCAAAAATACTTACCTGTGAATGATGTTCTTGGTCTTAAAAAATATGTTAAAATCAGTGTTATTTTTTAAAATTGGTCTCAGATTTATTCTTGAGTGTGTGTCTCATTTATTGACTCTGTGAGGATAACAAATGCTTAGAATGCAGCACACATAGAAAGAGCAAAAGATGAGGAGAACTTAATACTTTCTCCTCGTATGGCCATTCTCAGACCAGGGATTACCTGGCCTTAGTTTTTGGCGCTGCCTCAACCTTGTAAATCTGTGGCAGCATCAAAAAGCAATGGGTCTTTCGGTGGAACGCCCATAGCCACACCCATTGCACGCCCCTTTGCCACAGAGGACTGCTGTGGAAAGGGGCATATTTGCAAGGTGGCGTTAAGCCACGGTAAGTGGCTTATCACCACCTTGTAAATATGGGGAATGGCGCAACGCCACCGGGGCGTCAAAAAATATGACGCTCTGGTGGCAAAAGGGGCTTGTAAATATGCCCCTTAGTTACCTAGAATATCCAGCATACTTTGATTAAATTGTCTGTAGAAACCAAGATTTCCCTATAAATGTAGCGAATACACTGATTAATCAAATATCTGTGCTGTGAAAGCATTGAGTGATGTCATGACTGCAGGCCTCCCAATAGTAACCTGGCTGTGCAGTTTTTACTGCAAATTTGACCTGTCAAAATAACCCCTGTTGGCAGACTTAAAACCTCCATTTAAATATTAATAAGTGACCGGCTAAGTAGGCCCTCCATGCATATAGCTATTTAAAAATAATGGGGTAACTTAAACAGCCGAAGGACCTGGGTACAATACGAAACAGGCAACAAAATGGTCCTAGCGGACAATGAAAAAATACCCAGAATGTACAAAAATAACATATCCTAATCCTACAAATGTGGTCACAGACCTCCTATCCTGAGGAAAGGAGGGACTTTCATTTCTGTAGGGGAAAGAGTACAAAAACATACTATACACAAAAAGACACAATTGAATGCAGACAATTCAAATTATAGTCAAAATCAACAGCATATATACATTATTTACATACAACGGGTGCTCCATTATGTGCAAAAAATGCTCAGAAAAAGTGCTTGCACAAACGTGGTGTAAGAAAAAGGGGGAATCAAAACATAAACAATTCAACTTGACTCAGCCATGCTCACAGGTAACTGCAGGACGCCTCTCTGATAGTATGTCAAACAGATGAGTTCACTTCATAGAATAGAGGTAATTGCTTAAGTCAATATACTGCCTCTCTGTGGATAAGGGATTCAGTTCAGGCTGAATAAATGAAGATTATCGACGTTTCGACCCGAATATGGGGGGGGTGGCAATTAGAACCTTAGAAGCGGGTCTTCATCAGGACAGCGTAATAAACATGTCCTTACAGCCTACGACATGCACTGCTTATGACCTCACATGTTACGTCAGTCACAATATGTTCTATGGCATCATTGATAACATCCCTGATGACATCTGAAATGACATATATATATTACCCAGTGGCTGTCAGACTAGGTAGTTATAGTTAGGACCACATTTCCATAGGAAATAGATTTTTGGGTTTGGAATAACTTTGGTGCCATTTGACAAATCTTCACAAAACATTCCAAGAAAAAAGTCTCATCCATCTCAGCTTCTTCCTGGAGCGATGGCTGAGAAAAAAGAGGGCGGGGGGTCCAGAAACACATTTTCCTTGTGCAATTTTCCATTGGAAAATTAGACACACCTACAGCCAAAACAGCTGAACGGAATTACACAAAACTTGGCAGAAAGCTATATCTTGATACAGAAAGCGTGCTTCTTGTGATTTGGTGTAAATCCGTTCAGTTGCTTTTGAGAAATAAGGTTAAAAATGTATATATACATAGGGGCATGGAGGATCTGCGGATCCAAAAGATCAAAAGATTTGATGTGATTGGCTACCACCACAGCAACAATTTGGAACAGCAGCAATTTTAGGACTTGGACACTCAGTCCCCTGTCCTCAAAAAAAGTAAAAGAAAACATATAGGGGATGTTAGAAATGGGGGTCTCTAGTTGGCAGAGGTAGGTTCCTTTGACCAAGTAGGGGCCCTTGCTTCTAGTCAGGGTAAGGGGGCTACACACCTAAAATAACCCCTGCTCACCCCCTTGGTAGCTTGGCACGAGCAGGCAGGCTTATCTCAGAGGCAGTGTGTAAAGCATTTGTGAACGCATACAGTAATACAGTGAAAACACTACAAATGGACATCACACCAGTTTAGAAAAATAAGTAATCTTTACTAGACTTAACACAAGGCCAAACGACAAAAATCCACAATACTGTAATAAAAATATGGCTTTAAAATGGTAGAAATCACTTAGTTCAATGTAGATGGTAAATGCGACACTTTACTCTCAAAGTACCTTGGATGCGTCTCGCAGAACAAACAAAAGGGTCCCAGGGAAGGTGATGTGTGGGTTCCTTGCTTCGGGGGAGGTGATGCGTCGGTTCCTTACTGCAGTGCAGGGGAGGTGATGCATCGGTTACTTACCGGAGAGGAGATGATGCGTCGGTTTTTTACTGCTTTCCGGTTACGATACGACAAGATGGCGCCTCGATGAAATGCGACAATCCGGTACGATGCAACAAAATGGCGTGATGCGATGCGACAACGTGGATGCGATGCGTGCACGCCCGACGGCCGTGCGGCGACTCAGTAGACTCTTGAGCCGCAACAGGCCCTGCGACTAGCTTCTCCAGTGATGCGATGGCAACCTCTGCGGCGGCGACACGCTTCTCCGGTGATGCAACACACTTCGTCGGTGATGCGACGGCGAACAGCTGCGGCGGCGACACGCTTCTTCGGCGATGCGACGGCAACTGCTGCGGCGGCGACACGCTTCTTTCTCGATGCGTTGTGCTTCCAGCTCCCAGCGACACGTAGTCTCCAGAGGGCCCCAAAACAACAGCAGGCACCTCACTGCACTGTACTAGGGTCTGACAAGTAAATCAAATAAGCCAATCATGGAGTCACTAATCCAATACCACAATTTACAATAGGGAGCACTTACACTTTGGCACTGAATAGCAGTGGCAAAGTGCCCAAAGCATCTAGACCAGCAAAAACATAGCAAAAATACAGCAGGCAACAGTGAAAAAATGGAAGGGAGACCCACGCCAATGGTGCCAGGTCTAACACGTGTCCCCTCCAGCTGAAATGTGGGGAGAACTACCTATTGGGAGTTCTCATCACTAAGGCGGAAGAATCTGGACAGACCATCAGCATTGGCGTGTTCTGTACCAGGGCGGTGTTCCACCGTGAAGTCCATCCCCTGTAGGGAAATGGACCACCTCAACAGCTTTAGATTCTCACCCCTCATCTGCATCAACCATCTGAGGGGCCTGTGGTCTGTCTGAACTCGGAAGTGAGTCCCAAACAAGTATGGTCTCAACTTCTTCAGTGCCCAGACCACAGCAAATGCCTAACGCTCAATTGCACTCCACCTCTGTTCCCGTGGAAGTAACCTCCTACTAATGAAGGCTACAGGTTGGTCTAGGCCCTCCTCATTCATCTGTGAAAGTACAGTCCCTACGCCATGCTCTGAAGCGTCTGTCTGCACAATGAATTCTTTAGAGAAGTTGGGTGCCTGAAGCACGGGCGCCGTGCACATGGCAGTCTTCAGGGCATCAAAAGCTTTCTGACAGGTGTCAGTCCAGTTCACTTTCTTGGGCTGCTTCCTGGAAGTCAGCTCTGTCAAGGGTGCAACGATGCTGCCATACCCCTTGACAAACCTCCTGTAGTACCCTGTGATTCCTAAAAAGGCTCTCACCTCTGTCTGGGTCTTGGAGGGTTCCCAAGCCAGGATGGTATCAATCTTGGGCTGTAGGGGTGCCACCTGGCCCCTCCCAACCTGGTGTCCCCAGTATACCACGGAACCCTGCCCGATCTGGCACTTACTCGCCTTGTTCATGAGGCCTGCCCTCCGCAGCGCCATCAACACATCCCAGAGGTGGCGCAGATGTTCTTCCCAACTGGCACTGAACACAGCAATGTCATCCAGGTAGGCGGCACTGAAATCTTCCAGTCCAGCCAACACCTGGTTGACCAACCTCTGAAAGGTGGCAGGGGCATTCTTCATCCCAAAGGGCATAACCCTGATTTGGTAGTGCCCATCTGTTGTGGAGAATGCTGACCTCTCTTTTGCCCCATCAGTTAAGGCGATCTGCCAGTACCCAGACGTTAAATGAAATGTACTGAGGTACCGGGCAGCCCCCAATCGATCAATGAGTTGATCAGCTCTGGGGATGGGGTGCGTGTCAGTCCTGGTGACTGAATTGAGCCCTCGGTAGTCCACACAGAACCGGAGTTCTGGTGTGGCACCCTGTGCGGCAGCCTTTGGGACCAAAACACTGGGCTGGCCCAAGGACTGTTTGAGGACTCAATCACCCCTAACGCAAGCATCTTGGAGACCTCCTCCTTGATGCAAGCTCTGACCCTGTCAGTCACTCTGTAAGTTTTGTGCTTCACAGGAGGACTGTCCCCACTGTCCATATCATGGACACACCAATCAGTGATACTGGGAGTCAGGGAGAACAGATCAGAAACCTGTCCCAACAGTTGGCGACAGTCATCCTGCTGCTCAGGGGTCAGGGTGGAAGAGAGGTTTACACCATCCACTGACCCATCTTGCTCTGTCGCAGACACGAGGTCAGGAAGAGGCTCAGTCTCCTCCTCCATTCCATCATCTGTTGCTAGGAGCATGCCCACTTCAGACCTCTCCAAGTGGGGCTTCAGGCGGTTTATATGCAGGACCCGCAAAGGGTTCCTAGGAGACCGCAAGTCCACCAAGTAGGTGACATCGCTCTTGCGCCCCACCACCTCAAATGGTCCGGTCCAATTATCCTGGAGCACACAAGGCTCCACGGGGGCCATGACCCACACTTTCTGGCCAGGCTGAAACTCGATCAGAGTGGCATTCTGATCGTACCACCGTTTCATCTCCTCCTGGCTGGCTTCCAGATTCGCCTGAGCGAGTTGCCTGAAACGCCTAGTTTGGTTTCTGAAGGCCAGCATGTAGCTATATACATCCTGGGGAGGTTTACTGGGAGCTTTCTCCCAGCCTTCTTTTACCAAACTCAGAGGTCCTCTTACAGGGTGACTATACAGCAGTTCAAAGGGGCTGAACCCTAAGGACTTCTGTGGCACCTCTCTGTAAGCAAACAGAAGGCATGGCAAGAGGACGTCCCACTTACGCCTTATAGGTTCCTCAAGACCCATAATCATGCCTTTTAGGGTCCGTTTGAATCTCTCAACCAACCCATTAACTTGGGCGTGATAAGGAGTGGTGATCTTGTGGGTTACCCCACACTCCTGCCACAGGGACTTCATATACTTGGATATGAAGTTGGTACCACGGTCGGACACCACCTCTCTGGGGAACCCCACATGGGAGAAAATCCCCATCAATGCACGACCCACCACGGGGGCCGTCACCGACCGGAGAGGGATGGCTTCCGGGTACCGGGTGGCATGGTCCACCAAGACCAGGATGAACCTGTTGCTCATGTCTGTCTTGGGATCCAGAGGCCCCACAATGTCAATGCCCACCCTTTCAAAGGGGGTGCTGACCACAGGGAAAGGCTGGAGAGGAGCCTTTTGCTTCCTCCCACTCTTACCACTTGCCTGGCAAGTCTGACAGGTCCTGCAATGAGTATCGGAACTCTTGCACATTTGGGGCCAATAAAAGTGGGTGACAAGCTTTTCAAAGGTCTTGTCCTGCCCCAAATGTCCTGCTAAAGGCACATCATGAGCCAGCCCCAGTAGGAAGGCTCTGAAGCGCTGAGGTACCACCAGCACACGGGCTGACCCAGGCTCAGCAACCTTAGGCTTGCTATATAGGAGACCATTCTGCCAGTAGATCCAATGTGATCCAGACTGATCACCTGCTGCCTGGTTTGTGGCCTGTTGCCACAAACCCACAAGAGAAGGGCACTTCCTCTGCTCCTCACAGAACTCTTCCCTGGAGGGTCCTCCTTCCTGCTGCCAATGGGTCAGCTCAGGTAGGTCCCCCAGTTCAGCTACCTGTTCCCATGTAGGTTCCAGGGCATCCCCCTCAAGGTCTGCCTCCTCCTGGACCGTGGGAACTTTGGGGGCTGGTTTCCCGCGCACCCTGCCTCTTCTCTTTATGGCAGGCACCTGGGCCACTCTTTCAGGCTCCAGGTCCTCTTGAACACCCTTACTGGCTGCCATGGACCAAGTGGTCACACACGCCCACTCAGGCAGACCCAACATCTCCAAATGAGCACTTCGCTCCACCTTAGCCCAAGGGGAGCTCTCCAAATCATTGCCCAACAGACAGTCAACAGGCATGGCTGGCCTCATAGCTACTTGAAGGGTACCTGAGACCCCCTCCCACTCAAAGGGAACCTGGGCCACCTTGCAGTGGCTCTCTGTGTTGTCAGTGGCAACGACAAGGTAAAATGCATTGGGGATCACCTGCTCTTCAGACACCAGCCGACAACTGACAGCTGTTACACTGGCTCCGGTGTCTCTCAGAGCCTCCACCCTTTGGCCATTGATGGTCACCCACTGCCTGTATTTCTTAGTGTTATCAGGCAGCTGGGTCCTGGGGACCACCTCACAGTCTCCTAGAGAGACTAGGGACATCTCTGTGGGACCCCACCCACCTTGGGCACCCATCTCTTCTTCCAGGGCTACACTAGCCATCTGCCGGGGTGGTGCACCAGTGGGTGCTGTTTTACCTTTGTTGGGGCACTGAGACTCCCAATAGAAGTGGCCCACTTGACCACAACCAAAACATCTCTTGGGACCCCTCTGAACAGGATTATCTGTCGGGGCCCCTGACTTCTTCTCAGGGGGAGGCTGGGAACCCTTCCCTTGGTTCCCTTGGGGATTACTTTGGGGCCCTTTCTGGAACTCCCTCTGTTTACCCTTGTCACCCCCACTGTTCTGCTGGGGACCCTGCCCACCTTTGGCGAAGTCTCCCACATGACCCTTGTGGACCCGGGTACTAACCCAGAGGTCCGCCTCCTCAGCAAGCTTTCTAGGGATAGTCAGCTTACTATCAATCAGGTGCTGGCGTAGCTCTGGAAAACAATTACTGGACAAGTGCTCCCATGCAATAAAGTTATAGAGCCCTTCAAAATCATTCACTTTGCTACCCTTCACCCAACCATCCAATGCTCTGCCAAAAAAAGACACATATTCTACCCAAGTACTTGACTCCAGCTTCTTACAATTCCTAAACCTTTGTCTATAAAGCTCTGGAGTCAACCCATACCTGGTCATCAAGGCTTCCTTCATGCGGACATAGGAATTCTGATCCTCAGAGGGCAAATCTAACAAGGTATCCCGCCCATCACTGAGAAACCGCCCCCACAACCCGGCTCCCCAATCCTTCTCAGGGACCCGGTGGGAGGTCATAGCTACCTCATAGGCATAAACCATTGCCCAATATCTTCATTCTTGTGGAACTCCTTAATGACATCTTTGGGGATGAATACTCTTGTTTCTACAGGCACGGATGGTGTGCTGACACCAGAGGGAGTAATTTCTAAACTCTTGGCTTTCAACTCCAACTCCCTCAACATCCTTTCATGCTGTAAATGCATCCTCTTCTCTTCCAAGGCTAACTTCTTATTCTCTAACTCCATCTGACCACCCAGCTTGAGCTTGGCTAGCTCCAACTTATGCAGTCTATCCCTCTCCCTGTCCTCCAGCTCCTCTGGGGACAGGACCTTTGAAGAAACACTGCTGCCTGGCCTGGAAGGTACTTTCTCCCCGGTCAGGCCCAATGGCCCATCCAGCTGCCCATCTGTATTCTCTGCCTCCTCCCTAGGCTCCTCAGGATGCTCAGTAGCATTTCTAGATTCCACCCAGGTCCTCAGTGCCTTTTGGAATTCTTCCTTCTTGGTGATGCCTTTCACAGGGATTTTAAATCTTTTACAGAAGGTTTTCAGCTGTGGCACAGTGTAGGTATCAACCCCCTCTTCTTCAAATTGGAGAGCCATAGATGTGTTGGATGCTGCTTCAGTCATGGTGGCAAGAATTGGCAGTTCTTTGCAAAAATAGAAGTTCCAAGGAAAAAATTCTACCAAAATGTATGTGGTCGCGTTATGGTCTTCACTCACTAGTAGTGTATACCAATCACTGTATATGAGTCACAAATGCAAGTCCAGAATCCCACCACTGCCACCAATGTTAGAAATGGGGGTCTCTAGTTGGCAGAGGTAGGTACCTTTGACCAAGTAGGGGCCCTTGCTTCTAGTCAGGGTAAGGGGGCTATACTCCTAAAATAACCCCTGCTCACCCCCTTGGTAGCTTGGCACGAGCAGGCAGGCTTATCTCAGAGGCAGTGTGTAAAGCATTTGTGAACACATACAGTAATACAGTGAAAACACTACAAATGGACACCACACCAGTTTAGAAAAATAAGTAATCTTTACTAGACTTAACACAAGACCAAACGACAAAAATCCACAATACTGTAATAAAAATATGGCTTTAAAATGGTAGAGATCACTTAGTTCAATGTAGATGGTAAATGCGACACTTTACTCTCAAAGTACCTTGGATGCGTCTCGCAGAACAAACAAAAGGGTCGCAGGGAAGGTGATGCGTTGGTTCCTTGCTTCGGGGGAGGTGATGCGTCGGTTCCTTACTGCAGCGCAGGGGAGGTGATGCGTCGGTTCCTTACCGGAGAGGAGGTGATGCGTCGGTTTCTTATTGCGTTCCGGTTACGATGCGACAAGATGGCGCCTCGATACGATGCGACGATCCAGTGCGATGTGACAAAATGGCGTCTTTGATGCGATGCGACAATGTGGATGCGATGCGTGCACGCCCGACTGCCGTGCGGCAACTCGATTGACTCTTGAGCCACAACAGGCCCTGCGACACGCTTCTCCGGTAATGAGACGGCAACCCCTGCGGCGGCGACACACTTGTCCGGTGATGCGACACGCTTCGCTGGTGATGCAACGGCAAACAGCTGCGGCGGCGCCATGCTTCTACGGTGATGCGACGGCAACTGCTGCGGCGGCGACACGCTTCTTTCTCAATGCGTTGCGCTTCCAGCTCCTAGCGACATGCAGTCTCCAGAGGGCCCCAAAACAACAGCAGGCACCTCACTGCAGGTAGAATTCCCAGCAAGGAAATTCAGGGGGAGCTAGTGGTGAAGTATTTGTGTCCCTGAGACTTCAGAACAGGAGGCAAGCTCAGCTTCAAGCCCTTGGAGATCTTCCTCAAGATAGTAAAAGTACACACAAATTTCCTTTCCTCCTTTCCTTGGCAATAAGTAAACCACTGCAGGCCAACCCCAAACAGCAAACAGCACAGGGGCAGTCTCCTCCTTCAGCTTCCTTGGTTTCTCTCCTTGGCAAAGGGTTTGTCTTGATTCCCAGAAGTGATCTAAAGTTCTGGGGTCTGGGCCCCAATATTTATACTGCAACATCCTTTGTTCTCTGAAGGCAGAGAGTGTCTGTGCCCAGCCAAAACCAGTTCTGTCCCCCCTTTTGCAGCTTCCTGGCAGGAGGTGGAGACAGCATTGTTGAAAGCAGACCTGTCCCAGGTAGCTGAAAGAAAATCTCCTCCCCCTACTCTCTATTCTATGAAGGCTCAGGCAAGTGAAAGGAAATCTCCTCCCCCTGCTCTCTATTCAATGCAGGTCCTATTCAGCCCAGCCCTGACCCATCAGACTGCTGGAGCTAAGTCCCTCTCCAGCCCCCTGTCACTCACAAACCAGACATGGAATACACAAACCTAGCAGAGGCATGCTGGATGGTTAGGCAAGAAAATACCTACTTTCTAAAAGTGGTATTTTCAAACACAGAATGTAAAAATCGCCCACACTAAAAGATGCATTTTAACATTCTGAGTTCAGGCATACTAAACTTTATTTTACTATCTTGTTCCTAGGGTCAGTTAGGACTTTAAGATGTTATAATCAAACTGCCCATTCTGGCCTATGGGAACAGATAGCCTTCTAATAGTGAAAAACGAAATTGGCTGTAATTCACTATCAGGACATGCCACTCACATCAGGGCATGTCCTACCTTTTACATACAAGGTAGGACATACCTACCTTAGGGGTGACTGATATGTAGAAAAGGGAAAGTTTAGGGACTGGCAAGTGTGTTCATTTGCCAAGTCGACATGGCAGTCCCAGACTGCACACAGGCTCTACAATGGCAGGCCTGAGCCATATTTTACAATCTGCTTCTGTGGGTGGCACAACCAGTGCTGCAAGCCCACCAGCAGCATTTGATATACAGGCCCTGGGCACACATGGTGCACTGTACTAGGGTCTGCCAAGTAAATCAAAAAAGCCAATCATGGAGTCACTAATCCAATACCACAATTTACAAAGGGAGCACTTGCACTTTGGCACCACTGAAAAGCAGTGGCAAAGTGCCCAAAGCATATAGACCAGCAAAAACATAGCAAAAATACAGGAGTCAACAGTGACAAAATGGAAGGGAGACCCACGCCAATGGTGCCAGGTCTAACAGGGGAAGGGTAGGGATACCCTGACCCCCTTGCCCACAAACTGTATTTTTTTTTGGGATGAGACAGCGGATCTGTGGTGGATCCGGAGATTAATAATTTTGCTGTGATGTTGATTGTGAGTATTTATTACTTGTATTTCATTGACCAGAATTGCCACGTTTAACTCTCTCCCTTCCTGTATTACCTGCAGGGACATAAGAGGATATTTACTGACTGACACCGAGAGAAGTCTGTGACTTAGTTGACTCCAGAAATAATATTTCCTCAACAGAGACCCAAGGATCACTGGGGACCTTGGCTGATAACTATAACAAAAAAACACACAGATCTTTAGTATTAACACTTTAGATGCAAAGAACCAAATAGAGAATAACAAGTATACAAAGGAGTTCATGTAAAACAATTTCAGTATACATAGCGACACAGTGAATAGTGATTGGTACAAAATAAACGTGTTCAGTGCTCTCTTTAGAGGTGATATACTCAAGTGATGAATCGTAATCAACAAGCGTATCAACAAACACAAGAACAGCACAGCCCGTTACAACTCGTTCTCAACTATTATACAGGGTTCTGTGTTTTTAAAGTTGACTCCGTTTTGATCTCAATAAAAATGGCCGGATCATTATCAGGACTCAGGGGGATACAAACCCGAGATAGAGCTGAAACAATAATAAAGGGTGAGCAGCGTGAGTCTAAGAAAAAGAAGAATGAGCCAGTACAAGGTGTAGACAATATTCATGAGACCATACTTAGATTAAGAAAGGTAATGCAGTTGCTAAACAAGGTGGTCCCTAATGACAAGCCTCAGTAACAGGGTGGCCGGGAAAAGAAATGGTAAGAGGAACGGCTTAAAACCCTTGAAATGGGTAATACTTGTCCATGAAAGTGAAGGTATTTTCCTACTTAGGATTCAACTTTGGTTTTGGAGCCATTAACTAAAGCTCCATTTGAGCCTTTGGTGCAAGCCAAGACACATCATCTTTGCTCTTAAGACTTTCTTTCTTGTGGCCATCACATTTGCTAGGAAGTTGGGAGACTTAGGTGCTTTATCCTATAAGTTCCCCTTCTGAAACATTTCCCAGGACAGGGTGGTGCTGATTTCGGTGCCTTTTTTTATCTTGAAGAACTATTCCTTCTTTCACAAGCAACAGGAAGTGATTTTTCCAAAATGTTGTCTTTCTCCGTCCTTGGATGAGGAATGTAGTTTAAACTTGCAAGATGTTAGGAGGGCTCTCCTCATCTATTCACAAAGGGTTCAGCCCTTTAGGTGGTTGAGTCTTTGTTTGTTAACTTTGGTCCAACAAAGAAAGTTGAGAAGCCGGAAACTTAGACTTTGAGTAGGTGAATCAAGTCCCTTATTGCAAAAGGCCAATAAAGTGGAAGGTCAGGTTCCTCCATTGGGGGTGCAAGGGAGATTGACTCGTAGCATCTCTTCTACTGTTGCAGAGTTGCATAGGGCTTCAAGATCTGAAATATGTCAGGCGCTACATGGTCTGATTCCTCCACCTTTACCAAACATTATAGACTTTCAGAGGTGCATAACATTAATGATGTCTTTGGTAAAAAGTTCTATCCTCTATTAAGGAATAGAGGAGAGTTGAATGTCTGTTTCAATAAAATCCTGTTTCTGCTCAGCATACAAAGTTGTACATATTTGTTGGCTTGCTAAGTCTCATTTGTAATTAATTCAAGCTAGGTAGGGATGCAAGGGTAATGCTTCAATTACTTACCTGTAATAACATTACTGTGCATCCTGTTCCCTCATTTCAATTTATACTCCCTGCCGCCCTTCTCCTGTGAAACAATTGACGAGCGTGTTGGTTGTGAGCTTGATTACTGATAGGAGAAATGGCAGGAGTAAGGGCTTTTATTAGATGGGCTTTCTTATGATTGGTTTCTGGGGGAGACGGAAAGGCCTCATTAGAAGCCTTTCCATTGGGGCACTTGTCAAATCTAATATACAGGCATAACTCTGAGTGCCAGAGTAATGCATCCAGTAATCACCCCACTCGTAAATGATACTAGGTGTATCAGTAATTCTGGGATTTGGGGGTAATTACAAGCAGATTATAAGTGAGACAGACCTGGAGGCTTCAATGAGAAATTAGGGGTTAGAGGGAATCAGTAGCTCTAACCATGATTCCCATGGTTATTACTCTTCTGACCCTGGATTATCACCGTGAGCCTCCACCTGCTTTTATAAAGTCAAGTCTCTGGGAGAAGACAACCGATCAACAGTTCAGCAGAGTAACTGTGCATTGTAGAGCCAAAGGGGTTGGTAACAAGAGTTGGTGAGCCATCGGAATTAAAAGAGGTTAAACAGGAGTGGTAGCAAAAGGGCATACAAGTTTGCTTGTTCATTGCCAGCACCTGAAATGTGTCCCTAAGAATTGTTCAGACAACAAAAAAACTACTGCACTTAATTGGCAGATTAAATATCTGTATAAAGGTAAATATTTGAAAGAGGAAACCGCGAACTATAAAAACAACACAACAAAGCATTTGATCTCCTTATAGAATCTTTGGAATCTCTTCTGCACACTGACACTTCAAAGGACTATGGGATGTATGCATTTTGACTGAGCCATGAACTTTGACATTTTGAATCTGAGGTCACTCTTGGGTTCACTGCTACAGTAACACATACTCGAATAACACCTACCTTATGACTAAACCACACTTGTTTACATCCTCTCTCACTGGCACACATCAGACCGACACACACACACACACACACACACATCACCTCCCTCACTCTCAGGAAGAAAACAACTACAATTGTCACAGACACAACAGGAACTCTCACAGTCGCTCTCTCCTGACACACTTGCACACAACACACACACCCACACATACACACACATTAATTATTTCTCATAAATGTACTGTTTTAAACTTCTCTGTTAGACCTGACAGCCTTAGGGTGGTCATTCCTCCAACTTTTTGCCTACCTCCCCCAGTTTTATGACCTCGTTCTTGCTGGTCTTAGGACTCTGTGCACTTTACCACTGCTAACCAGTGCTATCATACTTGTGCTCTCTCACCCCTAAACATGGTAATATTGGCTCATCCCCAAAAGGTATATTACTTTACTTATAACTTCTCAATGAAAAGTGCACTACATATGCACAGGGCCTGCAAATTAAATGCTACTAGTGAGCCTGCAGCACTGATTATGGCACCTCCTTAAGTAGTCTTCTAGCCATGTCGTAGGCCTGCCATTACAGGGTGAGCAGTCAAAATATCGAAAATTAAATATTGACCTACACTAATATCGAGGTGACGATATCGAAGGGACAGAATATCGATGTTAAGAATATCGACCCTAAGGTAAGTAATATCGATTTTTTTTATATCGATGTAAGTAATATCGAAGTTAGTAATATCGATATCAAATATATCGATGTTACTAATATCAATGTTACTAATATCGATATTTATATTATTGTTATGTATTTTGTTATGTATTTAATATGTATGTGTTATATGTGTTTTTGTTAAGTGTCCTACTTGTCTAAAAATATATGTATACAATTTTTATATGTTAATAATGTTTTTTTAAGTTATTTTTGTTTTTTAGTACCGTAGCGGGTTGTGGGTTTATAGGGGAATAGGGTGGGAAGTAATTTCATTATACTAAATTAATTATTAATTTTTAGGAATTATAAATTAATTTTAATTATTTTTTTGCGTTTAAGTTCTGTAGCGGGTTATGGGTTTATAGGGGAATAGAGTGGGAAGTAATTTAATTGTAATTAAGTAATAATTTATTTTAATTAATTGGTATTGATAATTATATTATTGTTAATTAATTAATAATTGGGAATTAATTTTTATTAATTGATTAATTGATCATTATGTTAAGTGTATTATTTTATTATTGGAGTGTGTTGTGCGTTTATAGGGGAATAGTGTTGGAAGTAATTGAAATCTAATTAAGTAATTATTAAATGTATTGTTGGGTATTGATAATTAATTTTTGGACATTAATTATTAATTGGTAATTTTTTAAATTATAATTTTTTTGTTATGAAAAGTAATTCATTGTTGTTTTATCATTAATTGGTAACTAAATATTATGAAATATTATTTACTGATAAATTTAATTAATATATTAATAAGTAATTATTAATTGGTAATTAATGTTTAATAATTATTATTATTGGTATAAAAAAGCATTTAATTGTTCAATATTTGTTAATTGGTAATTAAGTTTTAATAATTAATATGTTTTTTGTTATTAAAAATATGTTATTGGTCAACATTTATTATTTGGTAATTAATATTTATTAATTATTATTTATTGGTATTTATTATTAATTTATTGTTAGTACATTTTTAATTGGTAATTATGTTTTTAATAATTATTTATTGGTATTTGTAAATAGTTTAGAGTTATTTAATAATTAATTCATTAATTATTTAAAAACATTATTTTATTTATAAGTATGTTATTTTTAACTTCTACGCTATCCAACACTTTCCCTACTGTTGCACTCTCTGGAGTTGGAATAGTAATTTTTACCCCTACACTATCCAACACTTTCCCTACTGTTGCACTCACTGGAGTGGGAATAGTAATTTTTACCCTTACGCTATCCAACGCTTTCCCTACTGTTGCACTCACTGGAGTGGGAATAGTAATTTTTACCCTCCCGCTATCCAACGCTTTCCCTACTGTTGCACTCGCTGGAGTGGAAATAGTAATTTTTACCCTTACGCTATCCAACGTTTTTCCTACTGTTGCACTCACTGGAGTGGGAATAGTAATTTTTACCCTCCCGCTATCCAACGCTTCCCTACTGTTGCACTCCCTGGAGTGGGAATAGTAATTTTTACCCCTACGCTATCCAACACTTTCTCTACTGTTGCACTCTCTGGAGTGGGAATAGTAATTTTAAGCTCTACGCTATCCAACATTTTTCTTACTGTTGTTTTTTTTGGAGTTGGAATAGTAGTTTTATTCCTCCGCTATTTAATATTTTTTGTATTATTTTAGTTAATGTAGTATATAATTAATTTTAAAAATATTAAAAGTAAATTTAATTTTTTAATTTGTTATACATAATTATTTAATTTTTATTTATGTTATTGTTTTATGTGTATAGATGTATTTGTAATTTATAATATTTTTAATAATTTATAATTTATTAAAATAATTATTAAAACTAATTATTAAGTAAGTATATATATTATATATTATATGTATATGTTTAATTAATGTTTTATTAAATTATATATATTACTTATTAATTGTAAACATAATAAAATATTTTTAACTATGTTTATTTTATTTATAAGTATTATTTAGTTTATTTTACATATTTTTTTACAAAAAACCCCGATATTTTTAATAACAATATTTTTGACATTGATATTTTTTCTTCGATATTTTTGTACTCACCATGTTGTAGATAGGATATCGATATTCTTGACATCAATATTCTTGCTCCAATATTTTTGTAGGTCGATTTTTTGACCTTCGATATTTTGTCAGTGATCCCCATTACAGAGCCTGTGTGTGTGTAGTTTTAAACTGAGATGTCGACCTGGCAAGATAAACCTTTTGCTAGGTCCATACCTTCTTTTTTTATACATATATGCCACCCCTAAGGTAAGCCCGGACAACCCAGAGGGCAAGGCGCCGTGTATTTAAAAGGCAGGACATGGACTTTTAAATTTCACATGTCCTGGTTGGGAAAACGCTCAAAGATGTTTTTCACTTACCTATCTCTCCTATAGGATAACATTGGAATTACCTTATTACATTTTATAAGTGTAATTCACAATCTGTAAGAGATAAACTTCTCAAGGTTGATGTATCTGGAATCACAATTTAAAATCACAACTTAGGGTGAAGTCAAATTTTAAATTGCAGTTCTGAAAATGTCACTAATAGAAAGCAATGGTTCTTGTGGACAATGTAAGAATTCTCAATGGTACGAAAGCACAATGACAAAATAAAAACTGAAATAAGATGCTGAAGAAGAAACTTTGGGGCATATTAGCAAGACCCACGTTAAAATTATCGCCGTTTTAGGATAATGGGCTTGCTAATATGCGTTATAGAATTCCAATAGAAGCCCAGGTTAGATGTGCAGGACATCTAACATGGGCTTCTATTGGAATTCTATAGCGCATATTAGCAAGCCCATTATCGCCGTTTTAGCGGCAGTTTCCTGCCGCTAAAACGGCGATAATTTTAACGTGGGTCTTGCTAATATGCCCCTTTATTCACAAAACAATAAAGAGACCAAATACTGTTTTTCAAAATACTTATGAAGTCTGTATTGGAAACATGCAGACTGTGCTCAGTGCCTCATGTGAAAAAGAACTAACATAACAGGTGTGAAAAATTACAACATAAAGCAGGGTTTCTTAATACATATTAATGACCATTTTTAAATAAACAATGTCCTACAACAGCCTCCTTTCAATATGGTTTGTTATAGTGTGAGTCAATGACGTTTTGACTCCTTAAACAATGGTGGGTCTCGTCAGTACCTTGAATTGGGGGACACCTGTAATGAAACAATGAAAGACTAACTCAGATGGGAAAAGTAAGAACCATGAGTTTTGTAAGGTTAGGGTGGTTGGAAGCATACCTAATGACACAAAGCAATATTGTGCCAACATTGGTGGCATGCACACCAAATGAGTGATAAGGAAGGGATTACTCAAGTTGTTCAGGGTGCTTTGGAAAAAATGAAGTCAAGGGATTAATATTGTCAGATGAACAGAGGGAGAAACAGACTCAAAGGAGTGTCTCTTGCACTTACCCTACCGAGAGGAAAAGGCCCCAATCTGGCAATTGACAGAGCATGGCAGTGTTTCAAATTGCAAATCACGCAATGGAAGAACTCCAAATTGATAATGGTCATTCTCCACTACAACCCGCAAAAAGGTTTGGTGCTACTTTCTGATGGGAACATGCAAATAGGTGTCCTTCAGATTCATTGATGTTAACTAATCCCCTGATCTTACTAACGAGGATTATCGATTGCAGAGTCACCATTTGCAAGTGAAGAGACCTTATCAAGGAATTGACCCATTTTAGATCCAGGACAGGTCAGTAAGCCTCTAAAACCTTCTGAACAAGGAAAATTATTGAATATGCTCCTATTCCTGTATCCATCTGGGCAACATTTCCAATTACCCTCTTTTTGAGAAAATAATCCACACCCTATAAAAGAGCCAGCCTCTTGGGACCCACCACTCGAACATGCGTTATCTATACTCCAGTTCTGAGAGAAAGCAGTTGAAAGTCTATTGCTTAATCTTTGCGGATTATCTCCAACACCCAAGCATCTGTCACATCCTGATGCCAGTAGTGCAGAAAGTGATGGAATCTTACTCCCACTGGAATGGGTTTGGCGGTACCATAGTTGTCAGAACCTCTTTTTGACTGGACACTTCTTAACGGTATCCATTTTGGGAGAAAAGTGTCTTGGCTGGTACTTCTGCCTTCGAAAAGCAGACGGCTTAGATTCTTGTTGAGGGGATGATCTGATCCTTTTGTTCCAAAACGTACTACCATTAGAATTTCCTTTATATGAATGAGTATGCTTTTAGTCCTTGGAAGCCTTGGAAGTCAAATAATCCAATTGTCCTTCAAACAGCATCTTACCTTGGAATGGAATCTTAACCATGGCATTTTGCTCCACAGCCTCTGTCCTCAATTCTCTCATCCAGAGGTTGCATCTGGCTCCAATTAATGCTGTGGAAGGCATTGCAGTAGCTTTGACCACCTCTGAAGAGATGTTGGCTAAAAGCTGTACTTGTTGTTCCATACCTGCCAAGAGCTCCAAACACTCCTGGCCCTTCTAGATAGCAA
Source organism: Calotriton arnoldi (assembly GCA_963921515.1). Classification (NCBI taxonomy): domain Eukaryota; kingdom Metazoa; phylum Chordata; class Amphibia; order Caudata; family Salamandridae; genus Calotriton; species Calotriton arnoldi. The sequence continues at coordinate 1,155,797 of CAWUFW010003460.1, forward strand.
CTGCCATATGAGTAACGTCTTTCATAACCAATTGGGCAGTATATGCTGCATATATGCTTGCCTTTAATGCAGATTCTCATCAGCAAAAGCCTTCTTCAAGCTAGAGTCAACTTTCTTATCCAATGGGTCAGAAGGGCCCAGTCCCCTGGATCAATGGTAGTTTTACCAATTAAAGTGTCCACCATCGCATTCACTGGAATAATATGGGAAGCATATTATCACCTTCTAACATGCACAATTTTTGCAGGAATTGTGGAACTGTCATTTTGTTCACCTCTTCCCACTCCCCAATAAATCTATCTTTAATTGCTCAATGAAATGGCATCGCCATGGTGCATGGTCTAACATATTGCAGAGAGTATTTCCTTTTTCTTCCAATCGCAAGGGAGGGAATCCCAGATTATCCTTCATGGCCAGATGGTTCTGTTCCACCTGTGTCTTGCACACACACAGCCAGAAACCTGGGAGTTAAGTTTGATAAGTGCCTGTCCTTCTTACTCCAGATTAGTGAGGTGACTGGCATGTGCTTTGGTATCTTAAGGGCGCTGAAAGCGTTTATGCTTTTTCCTTACTTCTCGGCCAGGAAAAGAGTTATTCAGGCTCTGATAACATCTCGCCTGGATGATGCCAATACCTTGTATCTTGGCCTTCCAGATTTAGCCATCCACAGACTTCAAGTGGTGAAAAACGCTGCGGCGTGGCTCTTACTGAATCTACAGAAGAGAGTGAGGATCTCGAGTCATTTCTCCTACTTGTACTGGCTCCTTGTAAGAAAGAGAATCTTGTTAAAAACGTTGGTGCTGATTTTTCGTGCTCTCCACAACATTGGTTCACGGTATCAGTCTTCTCGCATTCTTTTTTACAATCCTGCGAGGAGCCTCCGGTCTTCACATTTGGCAGATGCTCCTTTTTTATATTTTGGGCCGTCTGCATAGAATTCTCTTCCGGTGCACCTGAGATAGGAAGCTTCAGAACCTGCCTTTAGAAAGGGGTTAAAAACTTGGCTTTTCACTTTGTAACTTGGCTTGCTGTTGGATTAGTGCCGGAACACTGATAGGAGCATCTGTGTGCTTTATAAATCTGCTTTCATCATCATCATGAGATAGGGTTTCCCACATTTCATCTCTCCTAACATATTTTCAAGACAATGTGGAAGGTTTGTGTAAATCAGAAAAAGATCATTCCTGTCCTCCCCATTTATATTGCCTTGGAGCTCTTCTTGCCTTCATCAACGCTGCCTAAATCATGCCCTGTATCTCAGTCTGAGAGGCTGTAAGGCCTCAGCTGCAGTCCCCAGTCTGGAGGGATACCTTTCAGGATTGGACCCTTCCTTATCTGAGGAATAGGTTATATGTTTCCTCTTAGCTGCTCTCTTCGCAGACATTGTCGCACTCAACGAAGCCAGCCCACCAGTCCCTAAAATAAAGTGACCGGGTCTCCCCAAAAGAACACCAATCAGGAAGTAAGGACACTTCCCCAAATCACAGCAGAAACATCAAGGCAATAATATACAATAAATATTGACCCAATGGGACCTTACCGACTTTGTCCCATACCAGGAGAGCTCCGCTCTCCTCCATGAGAGTCATAGTCATCGCACCACCACCAGCGACCTTTGACTCAGAACAGCCATCCCAGCCACATCGACTGTCAGAGCATCCTCTGCTAAACCGAACGCCCATTGCCTGCAGCAAACACCATGGTTCAGCACGGTGATGGAATCCAACAGGAGGCTCTTCCGTCAATGAGGCTAATGCCACAGTCGGCAAGGTATCCACAGGTAGAGACAAAAAAAGGCTGGAGTTTCAGAGCTGTAGACTCGGTCAGTACTCTGTCTCTTTGTGTTAAGCTTCATGCAGAGAATGAAAAGGTCCACAAAATCAAAGTTATTATTGATGCTGCTCGTGTCCTAAGAGCATTGCCAAGGTCATATGTCCCCAGGCCAAGTATTGGCTCAGAGACACAAACTGCATGGCCCCTGCTACGTATTAATGTCTCTCTGCTGCTTTGGTGAAGCACCTCATCCCTCAGGAGGTGCAGTCTTTTTCTTAAGGACAGCTTGCATGCACCACAAAGGCAGCCTCAGATTGCCCTAATTATAGACTACCCACCAAGTGGCCACTCTTTGTACTTTCCAGTGACTACCTTTTTGCCTAGCACATTGCCTTTTGGAACACTCAGTGGGGGAAGGAGGATTCTTCCATTTTCAAATGGTATGTATTCGTGCAAGTGAAGAAACTCCCTCTCTGTATTGGTTGTGGATCTCTACTAGTTCATTCGGTAATAGAGGGGGTACAACAAAGAACCTTCCCGAATACCTATGTGCGACAATACAAAAGGTAAATAAAACATGTACCAAAATGGCCCAATTCCCTTTTTGCACCCATTTATGCATTGTTGTCTTTATGTAATCAACAAACATAATTTAAAGTGCCCAATGCTATTGGTTGATATAGACAGCAGGATGGTGGCCATGGAAGTCAGAATCCGCTAAGGAGTGTGTAACAACTCACCTGCTGAATCAACTAGCCCTTAAAATGGATGCCGCTGGAGCATCGGACCCATGCCCGGCCATCGCAGGTGCTGAGAGCAGCGGGGGCTAAGCCGTGATGAGTAGGAGGGCCACTGCGGTGTGCACGGAAGCCCGGGGCGAGGAGATGCTGTAGGTGCAGATTTTGGTGGTAGTAGTAAATATTCAAATGAGAAATTTGAAGGCCGAAGTGGAGAAGGGTTCCATGTGAACAGCAGTTGAACATGGATCAGTTGGTCCTAAGAGATGGGCGAGCGCCGTTGGGAAGGGACAGGCGATGGCCTCCGTTGCTCTCACCGATCAAAAGGGAGTCGGATTCAGATCCCCGAACCTGGAGTGGCGGAGACAGGCGCCCTCGTGGCGTCCACTACGGTAATGCAAATGATCCCGGCGAAGCCGGCAGGAGCCCCGGGGAGAGTTCTCTTTTCTTTGTGAAGGGCAGGACGCCCTGGAATGGGTTCTCCCTGAGCTTTGGAAAGTGTTGCAATTCCAGCAGCATCCAGTGAGCTCTCGCTGGTCCTTGAAAATCCAGGGGAGATGGTGTAAATCTTGTACCGGCCGTACCCATATCTGCAGCAGGTCTCCAAGGTGAACAGCCTCTGGCATGTTGGAACAATGTAGGTAAGGGAAGTCGGTAAGTCAGATTTGTAATTTCGGGATAAAGATTGGCTCTAAGGGCTAGGTCGGTTGGGCTGGGGCACGAAGCGGGGCTGGGCGTGTGCCCCAGCTGGACGAGGCACAGTCCTGCGGGGCAGCAGCAACTCTGGATGTGAGCCTGGCCCTTCCTGTGGATCGCCCCAGCTGTGGTGGTCTCCTCTCCCCGTTCCGCCTCCCTAGGAGCGCGGGCTGGCGTTATGCCTTGGCCAGCACCTAGCAGCTGACTTGGAACTGGTACGGACCAGGGGAATCCAACTGTTTAATTAAAACAAAGCATTGAGAAGGCCCGAGGCGGATGTTGACGTGATGTGATTTCTGCCCAGTGCTCTGAATTTCAAAGTGAATAAATTCAATGAAGGGCGGGTAAATGTCAGGAGTAACTATGACTCTCTTAACCTATTCTCAGTCGTAGTGGCCTTTACCTCCTAGTGGTCACACTGTTAACTGCCTCTATAGCACTAGACTCTGCGTAGAGAAGTCTATAGAGATAGGCCAAACAAGGTTCTGTCATGGCGGCGAGTGTGATAGTGAAAAATGGCGAAGCAAACAAACACAATTCCAGATGGGGTAGTTCCTGGCGATTAAAAACCCAGTTAAAATGGTGAAAGTAGGTGCTGTCTTTTCCAGAAATTATTAACCTCCTTACCGATTTTGTCAATCCAGCACCCGCTTCAAACAATGCATCTAGCAACAGCGATTCAGGTCGCAATATAGCACACTGTTCACCATCTGCAACAACAGACGAAGACACAACAGTAGACCTCAGTAAAAAATCGAATTTGTGGCCTCCTCAGCCAAGAATGACACTGTTACATCCAACTTCGAAAATCTGCCTGATGTTTACGAGGTCAACAAAGAACGGAATACCAAGAAGAGTGATTACACAAAGAAAGTCACATATTGGAAATACCCAACTGACAAGTATAAATGTGACTTGTACGGAGACATATTGGGAACTTTCAAAGAACTAAGAAAACATGTCTCCAACAAACATAAAGGATTCTATCTGAAAACGTATTGCTCAAAGTGTGACAAGAAAGCCGAATACCACAATATTGAATGCCATTATGCTAAAGGCAAAGGAAGAACACAAAAAGGAGAGCTGCAATTTCTGTGCAGCTTCTGTGACCTCATATTTGGAACAAAAATTTGAGTTTCACAACATGCTCAGCATGCGCATCCAAGAGCACAAAATGAGGCTAGACTAGCAGCTCTAGCAAGCAGCAAACCATCCAAAATTATGCTATTAGCAGAATTTGAAAAAGTTTACGAAAACAAAATTAATGCGCTGATTGATCCGCATTTTGACAATAAAAACAGAAAACAAATTGCAGAAAAAAGAAGAGATAAGAGAAAAAAACAGCAAAGGATGTACTGAAAGCATCCAATATCACTGAAAATGGCTCTTGCGATGAACCTGAAGTTTCAGTGGAAGCAACAACGGAAAAGCGCAGAGACTCTATCATTCAAAAACGTGCACCAAAAATCATCAAAAACTTTGATGAACTGAATGATAGCATCTCAGAAGTCAAGAAGTACACTAAAAACGTAAAGCATCACGATGCTGCTATGGATTTGATGGATGAGATAGTGACTTATATTCCAGAGAACCCCAGTGATATAAGTCCGATACCAGCAAATCAAAATGAACCAACGAGTCAACACAATAATGAGTCTATGAACTCTGCTCAAGATGAGCACCAGAATGCCTCTGTGGAAAACAGGATATCAGAAAGATAAGAAAAATGGAAGGCTCAAACGGACGCACAAGAAAAAGTATGCGAGAGCAAAGGGCAGCTATAAGGAATACCAGGCAATGTTTAAAAAAGACAAAAAGAAAATTGCCAGTATAATCACTGATGGGGCAGAAGATGCCACTTGCCAAGTCAGTGTCAATGATATCTTCCAATACTATAAGAATATCATTGAAAAAGAAAATAAGGAAAATCTCAAATTCATCTCAAATGACAGGATACCGGATGAATGGGAGATTGGTAGACTTTGTAAAGAAATAACACTGCTTGAAATAACTAATGCCTTCGATGACTCAAACTTAAAGAAAACAGTGAGGCCTGACAAGATTGGCCTGAATGATATAAACAATGTTCATAACAAGTAACCAAAACTGCTGCCCAGAATCTTATTGTCTTGGTTATCGATGAGAAGAGTCCCAGAAAGTATAAAAAAGGACCAGTCGATATTGATACCAAAAAATGTACCGTTTAGCGAACTTAAGAAAATTAGTAACTGGCGACCAATTACAATCGGTACAGCATTCATGAAGTTATTCACAAAAATATTAACAAAAAGACTCACACCATTCATTAATCTTAATACGAGACAAAAAGGCTTCATGAAGGTGAGAGGTTGTCTCAAAAATCTGACTCTTCTGCAAAATATCATAAAAGGGGCACGAAAGAATAAAGACTCATTAGCAGTGGTGTTCATAGACATCTCCAAAGCCTTTGACTCTGTCAGCCATGGCCACATTTTATAGAGTCTTGAAAGGCACAGAGTTCCTTCATACATCAGAGACATCATAAAAGACTTATATACTGACACCACAACATTTTTCAAGGGAAAGAATAACGAAGCAACTCCAGAAATAATAATGACATTTGGAGTAAAGCAATGTGACTCTTTATCCCCACTGTTGTTTAACATTGCCATGGATCCCTTGATATGTGATCTTCAGAAAGACGGCAAAGGCTTCACATTCGGCTCTGATGGTCTCATTGATCAGATCACCACTTTAGCCTTTGCCGATGACATTACAATAGGCAGCAACACCTGGGAAGGAATGAGAACAAATCTGAGAATCATTGAAAAAATCTGTAAAACAACAGGTTTAAAACTTAATATGAAAAAAACACATGGATTTTATATGCCACCAAAAAGATAAAATCCTGGTTAACAACTGCAAACCATGGGAATTTGAAAAACAAAATATTGAAAACATTTATCGAGGAGAAAGTGAGAGATACCTCAGACCGAGCTTTGATCCACACACCGGCCAAACAAGCAACAACAAAATTAATGAGGTCCCTTACTAATTGGGCTACAAAACTTGACAATCTACCACTTAAGCCCACACAGAAAATAGAAATATTGTGTCAATACTTGATCCCTAAACTGTCATTTAAATTGGAAATGACAGGAACAGAAGCTAAACCTTTAAACACTCTGGATCAAACAATAAAGAAATATGTGAAACATTTCCTACACCTACCTGCATACACATGCGATGGTCTCCTGTATTCAAAAAGATCATTTGGGGGCCTCAGTGTACCAAAGCTATGTACAACAATTGGTCTAAACAAAGTTAATAGTTTGTACCTCAGGGAAGCTCCAAATCTGTACTTAGCTCATTCATTCATGTATGAAGGAGAAACAATCAATGAAAAAATTGACAGCATCATTAAAACACACAAACTCAAATGTTAGACAGTAGATTCCTGAGTTATGATTTGAATTTGTAAGCATCATATGATAGGAGGAAAGAGGAATTTGAGAAATGGGCAAATCTCCTTGTCCAATGTGATGGTATTAAATATGCAGCAAATAATCCAAACCTCAAATTTCTGGATCAGCAAGCATAATAAAATGAAAGAAAATCAATACATAGCTGCGCTGATGTTGAGAGCAAATGTTTTGTATACTAGAGAAACCATGACTAGGGGAAGAAATCGTACATTTGCTACATGTAGGTACTGCAAAGATGTTTGCAAAACAATTTCACATATTTCAGGTGCATGTCCTAAAACCAAGGACATAAGGATAAAAAGGCATAACAAAATTTTAGAATTACTCATTGATAGATCAAAAAGGTGTGGGTGGATGACATATAGGGAACCTCATGTTAAAAACAGTCAAGGTGAACTACGAAAACCAGATGTAGTGTTTACCAAAGATGATATTGCTGTAGTGATTGAAGTTTCAATTCGATATGAAAACTCACAGAATTCCCTTGAATTAGTGTTTGATAGTAAAGGTAAATAGTATCAGGATCTATCACAGCAAATCAAAGACCTTACCAACTGTAACACTGTAAAATTTCATGGATTTATTGTTGGATGTCGGGGTATTTGGCCTCTCTGTAATGATGTTGCTATGGCTGATCTAGGTTTGCAAATGTCGTTCCCATTCCAGAAGAATATTTGCCTGACTACTTTAATGGGCACTCTTAAAATGTGCCAAGTATTCATGAACAATTATATGTCAAGCTAAACGCTGAGATGTACACTTTCTTGCAGCACACATGTCATTCTTAAAAACATATTGTTTTAAAATGTTGATTCATTAATATTTAACTGTGGTTAAAACAGTTACATAATAGTTTATAGTTGACATGAGATTTAGTATAGATGTGGATTTTATAGATGTGAATTTGTTAGAATTATTATAGATGTGTATTTTCTAAATAGATGTGCATTTTATAGATGTGTATTTTTATAGATGTGTGCTTATAACAATTTAGATATAAATGTGTACATCATGATTATTGAAATGTCTTGAATAAAGAATAGATCCCAAATAAATGCATACACATAATCACTACATACCACACATTGATTATTGATGTCCTGCTAATCACACTTTAATTTCTCAGGACTGTTCATAGACAATTTTATATTGTTGGAATAGTACTGGGGAGGGTACTATCGCTAGCCTATACATGATCCCAGTTCCAGTGAGGACAGCTTTAAGTGTGGCTGTACTCCGGTTTGAATGAATGTTGTATTGTTGGAAGCAAGACCGATTTGACGCTGCTGGGCAGCAATAATAACCCAGAAATAGCCAAATGCCTCATAATCTAATTAGTGACTGTTAGACTTGGCATCTTTTGGCGTGTTTCCCCTGACTTTTTGCTTTCTGACCTCCTGGTTTTGACTCTGTTTTTGCTGGTGTAATGATTCTGCGCACTTTCCTCACTGCGGTCCAGTGGGAAAGTGCAAGTGCTCCTGTATAAAATGTGTTATGGATTGGTGTTTCCATGATTGACCTATTTGGTTTATGTGTCAGTCCCTTGTAAAGTGCACTACGAGTGCCAGGGCCTATAGACCAAATGCTGTTGGTGGGCTGCAGCACTGGATTGTGCCACCCACGCAAACAGCCCGTAAAGTGTAACTCGGGCCTGCCAACGCAGAGCCTGTGCGCAGCCTGGGGCTGCCATGTCGACTTGGCAAGTGCACACACTTGCAAGTCCCTAAACCTTCCCTTTGCTACATGTTAGTCACCCCTAAGGTAGGCCCAAGGTACCCCTGTGGGCAGGGTGCGTTGTATGCGAAAGGTAGGACATGCCCTGGTGTGTGTGGCATGTCCTGATAGTGAATTACAGCCTAGTTCGTTTTTCACTATTGCAAGGCTACCTGTTCCCCTAGGCCAGAACGGGCAATTTTGATTATTACAGCTTATAATCCTAACTGACCCCGGGAACATGGTAGAAATTCGAGTTTAGTATGCCTGGACTCAGAATGATAAAATGCATCTTTTAGTGAAGTTGGTTTTAACATTCTGTGTTTGAAAATACCACTTTTAGAAAGTGGGTATTTTCTTGTCTAACCATCCAAGCCTGCCTCTGTGAGGTTGTGTATTCCTTGTCTGGAGTGTGAGTGACAGGGGCTGGGGGATGCCAGGAGACAGGGTGAGTCAGCACAGGGCTGAATAGCAAGATCTACATGTAGATGGGTGGGAGGGGTCGCACCTGGGCCCTGAATAGGACAGTGCCTTCCCTCCACAATGCTGGCTCCACCTCCTGTGGTGCGTCTGATGTCCCTGGCCTACTCACTGAAAGAAGGGACGGAGACTTGTCAACAAAGTGCTCCAGAACTGGTTTGGACTAGGCAAAGGCCTCTCTGCCTTCAGAGAACAAAGGAATTTGGGATATAAATATTGGGGCCCTGACCCCATGAATTTAGATCTCGCTGGAATCAAGGAACCTGCCAAGACGAAGAGCTGGAAGAGCTGCCAGGAGGAGTACTGCCCCTTTGCTGTGTTGTTGCTTTGTTGGGTTGGCCTGCAGCTACTGCTTCTGCCTTGGGCAGTGAAAGGACTGGACTGAACTTTCTACAAACTTGTGCTGAGTATCTCCAAGGGCCTGAAACCGAGCTGGCCTCCTGTTAAGAAGTCTCAGGGACTACAAAGACTTCACAAGCCTCTGGGTACCGCTTCTGGAACGCTGTTTCAGTTGCCACAGAGGAAGGGAACCGCAACCGACTCCGTCAACCGAATCCATCCCTGGCCGGTGACCTGTTTGCACCGCAGACCGCATCGCCCCGCTTCGCATCGCAACCCTGGTCTCACCGTGGGCGATGTCCGACGCCGCCAACATCGAGCCGCTGCTTGCACCGTGACCTGTGGGCACCGCAGTTCGCATCGCATCGCTTCACTGAACCAACCGGACCCGACCGACGCGGTCGCTGCAGCTGGCTCAAGAGTCGAGACCGCACCGCATTTGGGGCACCGCTCGCACGTCTGCGACGCACCGCTCCGACTCGCACCGCTGTCCGACGCCAGCTCCCGCACCCCGGCTAGGTCGCCTGCATCGCAACCTGTCAGCACCGCATCGAGCATCGTCTCACCCTGCATCGCACGCCTTGGACTCACCGACTCCGTCTGCACGACGCTCATCGAGCCGCTGCCTGCACCGCATCGAGGGACACCGCACCTTGCATCGCTCCGTCTTGCACCGCAACCGCGACGAACGCCGACCGGCTCGTACACTCCGTACCAGCCACAACGAGAAAGGTACTGTAACCGAGTCTGTTCATGACTCTGCTGGCCCCTATCGACACGGTCGGCTGGAACTGTTAGACTCTGTGGTTTTCAGCATCACGGTAGGCTCGGACGGAGCTACCGACTCGTACGAACTTTGCTTTTGTGCTATTCCTGCAAAGAAGAAGTTACCGTATCAAGTATTCATTCGTAAAGTATAGTATTGTGGATTTTTGTCGTAATTGGTCTTGTCTTGAGTATATAAAATATTGGTTATTTTTCTAAACTGGTGTGGTGTCCGTTTGTAGTGCTTACACTGTATTACTGTTGGTTATGTGCAAATGCTTTACACACTGCCTCTGAATTAAGCCTGACTGCTCGTGCCAAGCTACCACGAGGGTGAGCAGGGGTTACTTCACGAGTGTAACACCCTTACCCTGACTAGGAAGAAGGGTCCCTACTTGGACAAAGGTGCAAGCCCTTGCCCACTAGATATCCCATTTCTAACATTGGTTTTCAGCGGTGAGGATAGGACTTGTGTTTGCACTTGACTTACAGTGATTGGTGTGCACTACTACCACATCGCAGACCATTACGTACCACATACTGGTTCTTTTTCTTTTGGCCTATTTTTGATCTTGCCAGTTTTCAACTCACTACTTTTGTCATGCCTGCATCAATTGCATCATCCGTGGCATCTCTGGAAGTTATCTTTGAGGAGGATAGGTTGGAATCCTACGCCGTAAAGGAGCTACGAGCGATTTGTAAAAACCTGAAAGTCCAAATTAAAGGCCTCACAAGGAAGGAGGAGCTACAGAAGGCGCTGAGGGCCTGGGTAGCAGCCAGACATGCCAATGGGCAGCCTGGTAATCTCAGTGAGGAGGTGGAGGAGCCTATTTCCAGGGTGGATGTGCTTTTGGGTAGGGGGAACCCGCCAGGTCAGGCAGCAGCAGTCTGTCCCCAGAGGAGCTGGAGGACAGGCGGGAGGCAAGGCAGTTTGAGCTGCAGAAGCTCAGGCTGGAGAGTGAGCGGGAGGAGAAGAGATTGGCCATAGAGGAGAGGAAGATGCTCTTAGAGCATGAGAGAGAACTGAAGGAGCTAGAACTTAGGAATAAGTCAGGCTCAGATGGTGGCAGCAATTCGTCCAGAAAGGCAGACAGGATTGTGCACATTCCCAAGAATGTAGGCAAGGAGTTCAAGAAGGGGGATGACATACAAAGGTGGTTTCAGGGTTATGAGGCAGCCATACACATGAATGGGGTCCCTGAGGAGAATTGGGGAGCAGGATTGTGGCCACTTTTCCCTGAAGAAGCAAGGGATGCTCTGATAGCTTTGGGTAAGGGGTATCACCTCACCTATGCTGACATGAAGGATGCCCTTCTCACGAAGTATGGTCTTACTCCTGAAAAGTACAGGGATCAGTTCAGGTCCAGTAAGAAGTCTGATGCCAACACTTGGTTGGAATGTGTGGATGTGTTCTGCAGGTCTCTGGATGGTTGGGTAAAGGGCAGTAGTGTAACAGATTTTCAGGGGCTCTACAACTTGATTGCATGGGAGCACTTGTCTAGTCTATGTTTTGCAGATCTGCGCCAGCACCTAGTTGATAGTAAGCTAACTGACCCCAGGAAGCTTGCTATGGAAGCGGACCACTGGGTGAGTACCAGGGTCCACAAGAAAGCATTTGGGGAGACTCAGCCAAAGGGGGCAGGGTCCCCAGCAGAAAGGTGGGGGACAAGGGTAAAGCACAGGAGTTCTCTAAAGGGCCCCAAACTAGTACCCAGGGTAAAGGTTCCCAGCCCCCGGTGATAAGAAGAAAGGGGTCTCTACAGGGAAGCCTGTTGAGACCGGCCCCACTAAGTGTTATGCATGTGACCAGGTAGGTCACTTTAAGAGGGACCCCAAGTGCCCAAAGGGGACACAGCCACCCACCGGTGGACAGTCCAAAGTGTTGGCTAGTGTACCGCTCGGGGAGGAGGGGTGCCCACAGGAGGGTGGGGATCCCGCAGAAATGACCCTTGTCTCACTAGGGGACAGTGAGATGGTCCCAGGAAACCAGGTGCCCCCTAACACAAAGAAATATAGCACCTGGGTGACCATTAATGGGAACAGGGTAGAGGCTCTCAGAGATACTGGAGCCAGTGTGACCTCAGTCCGGTGTCACCTGGTGTCTGAGAAGCAAGTAGTCCCAGGAGCATTCCACCAAGTAGTTGCTGTAGACAACTCAGAGCGCCAATGTATGGTGGCACAGGTTCCCTTTGAATGGGGGGGTCGCAGGTCCCTTGAGGGTGGTTGTGAGCCCTACCATGCCTGTAGATTGTCTGCTAGGAAACAACCTGGAGCAGTCCTTATGGAAGGAGGTGGAGCTCAGGTCTCACTTGGAGATGCTTGGGTTGCCAGAGTGGGCATGCGTGTCTACTCGGTCAATGGCAGCCAGAAAGGGTGATCAAGAGGACTTGGAGCCTGAAACAGTGGCCCAAGTCCCTGCCAAGAGAAAGGGCAGGGGGCGCGGGAAACCGGCCCCGAAGTTCCCACGGACCGGGAGGAGGCGGACCTCGAGGGGACGCCCCAGTGCCTACAGGGGAGCAGGTAGTCGAACTGGGAGACATCTCTGAGCTGACCCATTGGCAGCAAGAAGGGGGTCCCACCAGGGAGGAGTTCTGCAGGGAGCAGAGCGAGTGCCCTACTCTGGAGGGTCTGCGGCGGCAGGCTGCAGACCAGGCAGCTGGTAATCAGTCCGGGTCACATCTGATCTACTGGGAGAGTGGTCTCCTATACAGTGAGCCTAAGGTTGCTGAGCCTGGGTCAGCCCGTGTGCTGGTGGTACCCCAGCGCTTCAGGACCTTCCTACTGGGTCTGGCTCATGACGTGCCTTTGGCAGGACATTTGGGGCAGGACAAGACCTTTGACAGGCTTGTCACCCACTTCTTTGGCCCCAAATGCGAAGGCAGTCAGATGCACACTGTAGGTCTTGCCAAACTTGCCAGGCAAGTGGTAAGAGTGGGAGGAAGGTCAAAGCTCCTCTCCAACCTTTTCCTGTTGTTGGAACACCCTTTGAAAGGGTAGGGATGGATATTGTGGGGCCACTGGATCCCAAGACAGCCATGGGCAACAGGTACATCCTGGTCTTGGTGGACCATGCCACCCGGTACCCGGAGGCAATCCCTCTCAGGACAACGACGGCGCCAGTGGTGGGCCGGGCGTTAATGGGGATCTTTTCCCGTGTGGGATTCCCCAGAGAGGTGGTTTCTGATAGGGGGACCAATTTCATATCCAAGTATATGACATCCCTGTGGAAGGAGTGTGGTGTAACCTACAAGTTCACCACTCCTTACCACCCACAAGGAAACGGTCTGGTGGAGAGATTCAACCAGACCTTGAAAGGCATGATCAAGGGTCTAAGAGAACCCATGAGGCGTAAGTGGGACGTCCTCTTGCCATGCCTACTCTTTGCATACAGGGAGGTGCCTCAGAAGTCTCTTGGGTACAGCCCCTTTGAGCTCCTGTATGGCCACTCTGTCAGATGACCTCTGAGTTTGGTAAAGGAAGGCTGGGAGGCAGCTCCCAGAAAAACTCCCCAGGATGTATTTAGCTACATGCTGGCCTTTAGAAACCAAACTGCCCGCTTCAGAAAACTCGCTCAGGCGAACCTAGAAGCAAGCCAGGAAGAAATGAAGAGATGGTATGACCAGAATGCCACTCTGGTCGAATTTCAACCTGGGCAAAAGTGTAGGTCATGGCCCCAGTGGCACCTTGTGCCTTGCAGGACAAGTGGACTGGGCCATATGAGGTAAAGGAGCGCAAAAGTGGCGTCACCTACCTGGTGGATTTGCAGGCTCCAAGGAACCCTTTGAGGGTCCTTCACGTGAACCGCCTCAAGCCCCACTTCGAGAGGTCCGAAGTGAGTATGCTCTTGGCGACAGATGATGGGGTGGAAGAGGAGAGTGAGTCTCTCCCTGACCTCCTGTCTACCAAGGAGCATGATGGGTCAGTAGAGGGTGTGATCCTCTCCCCTACTCTGACTCAGGAGCAGCAGGGGACTGTCGCCAGTTGTTGGGACAGTTCGCCCCACTGTTCTCTCTGACCCCGGTGTTACTCACTGGTGTACCCATGACGTGGACACTGGTGACAGCCCTCCTGTGAAGCACAAGATTTACAGGTTGACTGACCGGGTCAGAGCCAGCATCAAGGCGGAGGTCTCTAAGATGTTGGCGTTAGGGGTGATTGAGCCCTCCCACAGTCCTTGGGCCAGCCCAGTGGTCTTGGTCCCAAAGGCTGCGGCGCCCGGTGCCACTCCAGAACTCCGGTTTTGTGTGGACTACCGTGGGCTCAATGCCGTCACCAGGACTGACGCGCACCCCATCCCCAGAGCTGATGAGCTCATTGATCGGTTGGGAGCTGCCCGGTTCCTCAGCACGTTTGATTTGACGTCTGGGTACTGGCAGATTGCCTTAACTGATGGGGACAAGGAGAGATCAGCATTCTCAACCCCAGAAGGTCATTACCAATTCCGGGTGATGCCCTTTGGGTTGAAGAATGCCCCTGCCACCTTTCAGAGGTTGGTCAATCAGGTGTTGGCTGGGCTGGAGGATTTCAGTGCCGCCTACCTGGATGACATTGCTGTGTTCAGTTCCAGCTGGGAAGAACATTTACAGCACCTTGAGAAAGTGTTGAGGGCTCTGCAAGGTGCAGGCCTCACGATCAAGGCCAGTAAGTGCCAGATCGGGCAGGGTTCGGTGGTGTACTTGGGACACCAGGTAGGAAGCGGCCAGGTGGCGCCCCTACAACCCAAGATTGACACCATTCTGGCTTGGGAACCCCCAAGACCCAGACAGAGGTGAGAGCCTTCTTAGGTCTCACCGGCTACTATAGGAGATTTGTTAAGGGCTATGGCACCATCGTTGCCCCCTTAACAGAGCTGACCTCTAAGAGGCAGCCCAGGAAAGTGATCTGGACTGAGTCCTGCCAGAAAGCTTTTGATGCCCTGAAGGCAGCCATGTGCACGGCGCCCGTGCTCAAGGCACCTGACTTCTCCAAGGAATTCGTCGTGCAGACGGACGCTTCAGAGCATGGTGTGGGAGCGGTGCTCTCACAGCTGAACGAAGAGGGCCTGGATCAGCCTGTAGTCTTCCTTAGCAGGAGACTACTTCCCAGGGAACAGAGGTGGAGTGCCATAGAAAGGAAGCTTTTGCTGTGGTCTGGGCACTGAAGAAGTTGAGACCATACCTGTTTGGGACTCACTTCCGGGTTCAGACGGACCACAGGCCCCTCAGATAGTTGATGCAAATGAGGGGTGAGAATCCAAAACTGCTGAGGTGGTCCATCTCCCTACAGGGAATGGACTTTACGGTGGAACACCGTCCTGGTACAGAACACGCCAACGCAGATGGTCTGTCCAGGTTCTTCCGCCTTAGTGAAGAGAACTCCAATGGGGTTGGGTAGTTCTCCCTACTTTCAGCTGGAGGGGACATGTGTTAGACTTGGCATCTTTTGGCGTGTTTCCCCTGACTTTTTGCTTTCTGACCTCTTGGTTTTGACTCTGTTTTTGCTGGTGTAATGATTCTGCGCACTTTCCTCACTGCGGTCCAGTGGGAAAGTGCAAGTGCTCCTGTATAAAATGTGTTATGGATTGGTGTTTCCATGATTGACCTATTTGGTTTATGTGTCAGTCCCTTGTAAAGTGCACTACGAGTGCCAGGGCCTATAGACCAAATGCTGTTGGTGGGCTGTGTGAGAAGTTGGCCTGGCATATGCTGTCCACTAATTATAGTGGGCACCGTGCACCAGTCCAAATCGACTCTTATGGTAGGTAGGTTAAAGACAACCTTATTGAAAGCTATCCTAGTGGTAGCTATGGAGAGCAGCCTTCAGGCTAAGTCTTGAAGGAATGTAAAGCAGCTTGTTTTACCAGTCTATAATCTCTTGAGTGACCAAATGAAAGAGCACCACACCAGGTATATATTCAAAATATATGTATTTATTACTAAACACACCCCTCTAGTCTCTTTATGAGGCTAGAGTTCGAAGTACATAGGTTATAAGATCTTAAATCACAGTAATAGCACAAATACACGTTTGGGCCCTAGGGGCGTACCAAACCATATACCAATAAAGTGGTATGCGAACCACGACTGAACTAGACACTAGGCCTAGAGCCTCTAGAAGTGCTTGGACCACAAGGAACCACCCAAGGTAGTGACACAGGGGACCCACGGGAGACGCGTGCAGTGTAAATACACAACCGCGATACGCCGTTAACTTCTATGGAGAAAGTCGGGATCGGGAAAATAGAGGAAAGGGACACTTTAAAGAGGACTAGGACAAAACCCTTTGAGATCTAGGACTTTGAAGAGTCTCTACCCACGGGAGCACCGGAGCACTCGTGTTACCTCACCCAGGGAAGCCGGGTGCATAGGTGCCTTTCGGGGTCGGGTTTCGTCGTCGGTTCTTATGGCGATCTGCTGCAAAGTGCTGCTGGCGACCAGGAGAAAAGTGTCCGGGTGGATCCAAGAGTGGATCGGAGTTCTGAAGAACCTGAAAGCAGAGGGGACAGAGTCTGGGTCACTAGCCAGTGACCAGGGAGGCGATGGACAGATGCCCACCGATGTCGAGTGCTTCAGGTTCGATGACGGTCGTCTTGACTCTTCAGCCACGAGTTCCGGGAGGTGTTGTCGGTGACCAGGAGCAGGATTCGGGCTGTTGCTCAATGTCTGTCGAGTACAGAGGTATCGGCGACCAGATTGGACCCAACAAGCCTTGGCAACGGCAAGTCTCGAGTAAGATGTAGATCGTCGATGATGCAGACCAGCAAGGTCTGGGGAACTCACCCAGCGAGGGTAAGTGAGGGCAGGCCTGAAGCAACCAGACTGCCAAGTAAAGAAAAGATTGGCCTTCGTTAAGGGCTACTAGCCAACGGGCTAGCGACCGCAAAGGAGCCTCGTGACGCCGCACGTGGAGCTGGCTTACAGGACACTCGTGGAGTGGGGGCCAGTGATCTTCGGTGCACGTGGTGCTGGAGGCTAGGGCTACTCGGAGCCCAAAGCACGACTTCTTGGGAGACCCCGAAGATGGTGCACTTGCAAATGTGCTCGGTGTCCAGGGGTCACAGTCTCAAGTCACCCACGATAGCCACGGGCCTCAGCTTTGCTGGAGACTCAGGGTAGCCTCGGGGAAGTCTGAGAATCCACCTCTGGTGATGCGATGACTTCGGCGTTCGACGGGAGCTTCAGTGATGCGAACCGGACAGATGCTTCTTTGGTGCTTGACAAGCAGGGGAGTCACTCCTTGACCCCAAGGGAGCTTCTTCAGTCCTCTAATCTTGTCGTAGAGCGTCGAAGGTCCAGGATTCCGTGTCAGAGTTTCGTCCAGGTATAATCTTGCTGTGGCAAGGGTTCCCCATTTTAACCAGTAAAACAGGGAGGGACTAACTCTATGACCCCACCTATGGGAGGGTCAAGGGAGGGGGTGGCTACACCCACTTCCCTTTGTCCAGTTTCACGCCAGAGCAGGGGCAGGTAGCCCCTGAGCTGGTTTGAACTGGCATATGCACAGAGGAGCCTTTTGCTCCCCCAGTGCAGGACTTCAAAGCACTCTAAGAGTGCACCCACCCAGCCCCAATACACATTATCCTGTCTGGGGAGGTGGTCACACCTCCCTGCAACAGGAAACCTATTGTCCAGGCCTCCCCTGCCGGAGTTTCGTCCAGCAGCAGGAGGCCAGACTTGTGTCTGTGGCAGCAGCATCCATTTTGTGATGCCAGGGCTTCAGAAAGAAGTTACCGGGTAAGCCAGAGTTAACATGTCTTTCCCTCTAGAAGGGTGGAATGCTACCCCCGCCGCCAGGATTGGCGGGGGGTAGTATTCCAAGATGTTTGACACCAAACACGACATGTTTAGGTGCAGCCATTCCAAAGTTAGCATTTTACCGCGAGGATATAATGCGCTTAAGAGTATATGGTCAGGCTGCACTACAAACAGCATTAGAGATGGTCTCCGAACGCTGCAGAGGGGCCCTGCTCATGCAGGGGCACCCTCTCACATAGGAACCATGCACTCTGCCTTTAGGATTGATAAGGCCTGCCTTAGGAGTGACTTATAGGTTTATATGTGTGTATGTATTTAGTGATATAGGTAACCTATATCACAGTAAGGAGTGCATGCACCACCTTACCCAGGCTGCAGTAGCAGACCTGTGGTGTCAGTTTGGATGGCCTTCCAGGGGTGGCATAATACATGTTGCAGCCCCTGGCAGGCCTCTGAGGTACCTATGCCCTTGGTACATAGTATACCATATACTAGGGACTTATAAGGGCACTCCAGATTCCAATCAGAGATGTGCCTAAGGCACATGGAAACCTTTTACAGAGAAAGCAGATAGACTGTGGCCCTGAATAGCAGGATCCCAGTCCAACTAAGTCATAAACCAGCAAAACACCATAAAAAAAATGGGGGCAACCATATAGTCAGATTCCACCTTCCTACATAACCCCCCAAACGAAAGGAGATAAGGCTAACCTTGGCCAGTTGAGCCTATATTGACTAAGTGGCCATATAAGGAAGCACCTGCACTAGCATGGTTGCCCCCTATGTTATGGTCCACTAAGCAATCCCTCACCCTAAGGGTATGAGAGGGTCTCCACCATGGGGAATCACTACCTCTGGTGTGCTTAGGTAAAGTACAAGGCTGGTGAGGTGTCTGAGTAGGGAAGTGAGGCCCTAGGAATGTTGGCCTCAGCTTCCTCAGATCACTGGTCACCATGTATGCCTGTCTTTCCATGACTGAGTTGCACTTTGCTCTAAGGGTCAACCTTTGGCTGCCTACAGCTGTGGGTTGGGTCCCTTTGGATGGACTACTGGAGGGACATGGCAGGTTTGGAACCTTCTGGTCCCAGGTTTGCCCTTGCCTACCAGAGTCCTTCTGGGGGAGGTCCCTACATAAAGGTATGGGGGATCCCTCAGTGTGTAGAGGAATTTTCACCTGGCTAGGGCTACTAGACTGGGTGCCCCTAATCTGCTGATGGGGGCTTCCTCTGGACAGGGGGCCCTGGGGGTCCACTGACCTCCCTGACCTCTGCAGCCCTGGGCTGACTGAGGCAGGGTAGAGAGGGGCAGGTTACCTGCTCCAGACGGGGTACCACCTTGGAAGGGTCCTCTGCCATCAGGGGTGTGGCCAGGCCAGGCCTGACTACCTCTGTGGCAGTTCCTTCACTAGGGGTAGGGTCAGTTCCCTGAGGAGGCTGACCCTTACCTACTGTCTGGGGGAAGAAGACTTTTCTTCAACCCTTGTGCTCTCTTTTGGGGGAGAGGGGGCCATTCTTTCAGGCTCCATCTCTCCAAATTCTTGGGCTGGGGCTGTGGCCATCACAGCCCCACTAACCTTTACAGGGACGCCCAACATCCTAAGATGGGTTTGGTGTTTCACTTCAGCCCAGGCTGAAATTTCCAGATCATTGCCCATCAGGCAATCTACAGGTAGGGTTGGGGACACTGCCACTCTTTTTGGGCCTGTGACTCCCTCCCAGCTGAGATTGACTATGGCCATGGGGTGATCTGTTCTGACACCATCAATGTTGGTCACCTGGTATTTAAACTCAGGTAAAAGCTGGTGAGGGGGACTAGTTTCCCTGCCACCATGGTGACACTAGCCCCTGTGTCCCTAAATGCCACAGCTTTCTGACCATTAATTATTGGCTCCAATCTGTACCTGCCCAATGCTATGGGACCCATGGTAAAGGTGGCAAATCCTATACCACCATCAGAGTCAGAGGAGTCTGTTGAGGGGTCCCTGTCTAAGCTAGGGCCCACCTCTGTTCCTCTTGCAAAAGCACCTAACTTTTTGGGTGCACTACTCCCAACTGGAGGATTACTACTGGTAGTACCAGGAGGGGTGGTAGTAGTTGTGGGAGGAACATTTTCCTTATTGCCAATCCTGGGGCAACTGGGATCAGTTTTCCAGTGCCCAGGCTTTTTACAGACATGGCAATAGGGTTTCTTTTCAGGAGAGGAAGGAGTTTGGGACCCACCCCCAGAAGAGGAATTTTGGGGCCCTGTAGGGGACTTATCCTTAGATTTATCCCCACCTTTCTCTTGGGACTTAGTAGAATCTTTCTTCTGGTCACCACCCTGATTTCTAGTTTTTACTCTGGTTCTGACCCATTTGTCTGCCTTCTTTCCCAATTCTTGGGGAGAGGTCAGATCAGAGTCCACCAGATACTGGTGCAAAAGCTGGTTTTGACAATTATTAAGGATCTGCTCCCTCATAATCAAATTGTACAATCCTAAAAAGTCATGCACTTTGTTGCCATGTATCCAACCCTCCAGAGCCTTTGTAGCACAATCTACAAAATCCACCCAGTCTTGAGTCTGAGCTTTTGGGTGTCTCTGAACTTCAACCTATACTGTTCAGTGGTTAGGCCAAACCCATCTATCAGAGCACTCTTCAAGACTGTGTAATTGTCAGCATCCTCTTCTCTTACAGTGAGGAGCTTGTCTCTACCTTTGTCTGCAAAGGAGAGCCACAAGATTGCTGCCCACTGCCTCTGGGGGACCTTCTGAACTTTACAGGCCCTCTCCAGTGCAGTTATCCATTTGTGGATGTCATCCCCACTCTGGTAGGGAGGGACAATCTTGTTTAGGTTTCTATGGTCATAAGACCTGTCCCTATCTCTAGGGATATTGCTGCCACCATGGGACTCTAGTCCCAACTTTCTTCTCTCTCTAAGGAGATCTAGGGAGTCTCTATCTAAAGCCAATTGCTTCTTCCTGATCTCTAGTTGAGTTTCCTCATACTGGACCAGTCTCTTTCTTCTCTCATGAGAGGATTCCCTCCTGTGAGAAGAAACAGAGCTCCCTATTGAGGTGCCAGAGTGGTTAGACTCCTGAGAAGGAGACCTAGACTTTCTGAGCACACTCATAATCCTTCCTGGGGGACAAAGGTGTGGTTCTCTAGATCCTCATCTTCATCTTCCCCAGAAGGGATTGGGTTCTCCAGGTCAGGGTCATTGTCACCCTCCTGGTCAGTTTTAGAGGGGGCTGGGGGTAGTGGTACCCCTGGCCCCTTCCTCATCTGCTGGCCCACCCTCTGCTCCTACCCCTTCAGTCTCTGAAGACTTACTAAGATCATAAGCCACCAACAACTCCTGGAGGTGTTGGGTGGTGGGACTTTGGCCTGTCCTTAATTTCCTCACGTTACACAAAGCTCTCAGTTCCAAGAATGGGAGTGTGTCATACTTGGAGGGGAAGCTCAATGGCTTCCTGCAGGGTATCTTTGGATCCTGCTTTTAAAGACATTACTAGTGTGGTGTGGTGTATGCACTACCTACTCTAGTGTGGCCTACTAAACTCTCTTGAGTTGTAGAAAGGGTTGTGCTATCCCTTAACACACAACTCTAAGTTCAGTAGAACTTACTGATATTCTAAGCTTAAATTATATGTACCTTAGGTACCTTTAGTGGTTTTCAGTTGATCAATTCAATTGAGATTATCTGGTAAAACAATAGCAAGCTGGAATCCCACACGCTGCACACCAATGTGAGAAGTTGGCCTGGCATATGCTGTCCACTAATTATAGTGGGCACCGTGCACCAGTCCAAATCGACTCTTATGGTAGGTAGGTTAAAGACAACCTTATTGAAAGCTATCCTAGTGGTAGCTATGGAGAGCAGCCTTCAGGCTAAGTCTTGAAGGAATGTAAAGCAGCTTGTTTTACCAGTCTATAATCTCTTGAGTGACCAAATGAAAGAGCACCACACCAGGTATATATTCAAAATATATGTATTTATTACTAAACACACCCCTCTAGTCTCTTTATGAGGCTAGAGTTCGAAATACATAGGTTATAAGATCTTAAATCACAGTAATAGCACAAATACACGTTTGGGCCCTAGGGGCGTACCAAACCATATACCAATAAAGTGGTATGCGAACCACGACTGAACTAGACACCAGGCCTAGAGCCTCTAGAAGTGCTTGGACCACAAGGAACCACCCAAGGTAGTGACACAGGGGGCCCACGGGAGACGCGTGCAGTGTAAATACACAACCGCGATACGCCGTTAACTTCTATGGAGAAAGTCGGGATCGGGAAAATAGAGGAAAGGGACACTTTAAAGAGGACTAGGACAAAACCCTTTGAGATCTAGGACTTTGAAGAGTCTCTACCCACAGGAGCACTGGAGCACTCGTGTTACCTCACCCAGGGAAGCCGGGTGCATAGGTGCCTTTCGGGGTCGGGTTTCGTCGTCGGTTCTTATGGCGATCTGCTGCAAAGTGCTGCTGGCGACCAGGAGAAAAGTGTCCGGGTGGATCCAAGAGTGGATCGGAGTTCTGAAGAACCTGAAAGCAGAGGGGACAGAGTCTGGGTCACTAGCCAGTGACCAGGGAGGCGATGGACAGATGCCCACCGATGTCGAGTGCTTCAGGTTCGATGACGGTCGTCTTGACTCTTCAGCCACGAGGTCCGGGAGGTGTTGTCGGTGACCAGGAGCAGGATTCGGGCTGTTGCTCGATGTCTGTCGAGTGCAGAGGTGTCGGCGACCAGATTGGACCCAACAAGCCTTGGTAACGGCAAGTCTCGAGTAAGATGTAGATCGTCGATGATGCAGACCAGCAAGGTCTGGGGAACTCACCCAGCGAGGGTAAGTGAGGGCAGGCCTGGAGCAACCAGACTGCCAAGTAAAGAAAAGATTGGCTTTCGTTAAGGGCTACTAGCCAACGGGCTAGCGACCGCGAAGGAGCCTCGTGACGCCGCACGTGGAGCTGGCTTACAGGACACTCGTGGAGTGGGGGCCAGTGATCTTCGGTGCAGGTGGTGCTGGAGGCTAGGGCTACTCGGAACCCAAAGCACGACTTCTTGGGAGACCCAAAGATGGTGCACTTGCAAATGTGCTCGGTGTCCAGGGGTCACGGTCTCAAGTCACCCACGATAGCCACGGGCCTCAGCTTTGCTGGGGACTCAGGGTAGCCTCGGGGAAGTCTGAGAATCCACCTCTGGTGATGCGATGACTTCGGCGTCCGACGGGAGCTTCAGTGATGCAAACCGGACAGATGCTTCTTTGGTGCCTGCCAAGCAGGGGAGTCACTCCTTGACCCCAAGGGAGATTCTTCAGTCCTCTAATCTTGTCGTAGAGCGTCGAAGGTCCAGGATTCCGTGTCAGAGTTTCGTCCAGGTATAATCTTGCTGTGGCAAGGGTTCCCCATTTTAACCAGTAAAACAGGGAGGGACTAACTCTATGACCCCACCTATGGGAGGGTCAAGGGAGGGGTGGCTACACCCACTTCCCTTTGTCCAGTTTCGCGCCAGAGCAGGGGCAGGTAGCCCCTGAGCTGGTTTGAACTGGCATATGCACAGAGGAGCCTTTTGCTCCCCCAGTGCAGGACTTCAAAGCACTCTAAGAGTGCACCCACCCAGCCCCAATACACATTATCCTGTCTGGGGAGGTGGTCACACCTCCCTGCAACAGGAAACCTATTGTCCAGGCCTCCCCTGCCGGAGTTTCGTCCAGCAGCAGGAGGCCAGACTTGTGTCTGTGGCAGCAGCATCCATTTTGTGATGCCAGGGCTTCAGAAAGAAGTTACCGGGTAAGCCAGAGTTAACATGTCTTTCCCTCTAGAAGGGTGGAATGCTACCCCCGCCGCCAGGATTGGCGGGGGGTAGTATTCCAAGATTTTGACACCAAACACGACATGTTTAGGTGCAGCCATTCCAAAGTTAGCATTTTACCGCGAGGATATAATGCGCTTAAGAGTATATGGTCAGGCTGCACTACAAACAGCATCAGAGATGGTCTCCGAACGCTGCAGAGGGGCCCTGCTCATGCAGGGGCACCCTCTCACATAGGAACCATGCACTCTGCCTTTAGGATTGATAAGGCCTGCCTTAGGAGTGACTTATAGGTTTATATGTGTGTATGTATTTAGTGATATAGGTAACCTATATCACAGTAAGGAGTGCATGCACCACCTTACCCAGGCTGCAGTAGCAGACCTGTGGTGTCAGTTTGGATGGCCTTCCAGGGGTGGCATAATACATGCTGCAGCCCCTGGCAGGCCTCTGAGGTACCTATGCCCTTGGTACATAGTATACCATATACTAGGGACTTATAAGGGCACTCCAGATTCCAATCAGAGATGTGCCTAAGGCACATGGAAACCTTTTTACAGAGAAAGCAGATAGACTGGGGCCCTGAATAGCAGGATCCCAGTCCAACTAAGTCATAAACCAGCAAAACACCATAAAAAAAATGGGGGCAACCATATAGTCAGATTCCACCTTCCTACAGGCTGCAGCACTGGATTGTGCCACCCACG